>JAKSZT010054487.1:52684439-52983455 GCA_026826555.1 Tolypeutes matacus
ATCCTACTGATGTGGCCCAATCAAAGCCTTAATCATTATTTAATCAACTAAAAGTGAAATCTCTGAATCCAATATAATCTAATATGCCCAGAGGAACAGACCAGTTTACAAACATAATCCAATATCTACTTTTGGAATTCAAAAATAATATCAAACTGCTACAGGTAGTATAATTTTTAGTTCTTTATCACCTGTAAAAAAAATTTTTATTTTTACCCTCACACTTGCTTGGAAATCAGGCTGGAAAGATATTTATAGACCAGAAATACTTTTCCTCAGAGTTGTGAAGGTATTTTTGCATTGTCTTTTAGTTGCCAGTGCAGCTTTTTGTTTTTGTTTCCCCTTTTAACCATATTCACTTATATAGTTCAGTGTTGTTGATTATACTCACAATAATGTGCTATTGCCATCATCCATTTCTAGGCATTTGCCATCAGCGTAAATAGAAATTCTGTACAAGTCAAGCATCAACTCCACATTCTCTAGCCCCAATCTATCTCCTCGTAACCTATATTCTAGATTCCAACTCTATGAATATGCTTATTTTAGTTAGTTCATAACAGTGAGGTCATATACTATTTGTCCTTTTGTTTTTAATTTTGAGGAAGTCTCATTTATCTTTTTTTTTTTAATTGCTGGTACTTTGAGTATAAAGTCTAAGAAACCATTGCCTACCACAAGATCTTGAAGATGCTTCCCTACATTTTCTTCTAGGAGTTTTATAGACCTGGTTCTTATATTTAGGACTTTGATCAATTTTGAGTTAATTTTTATATATGGTGTAAGTTAGAGGTCCTCTTTCATTCTTTTTCCTATGGACATCCAGTTCTCCAAGCATCACTGTTGAAGAGACTATTCTTTCCCAACTGAGTAGAGTTGGCAGCCTTTTCAAAATCAATTGACCATAGATGTGACGGTCTATTTCTGAACCTTCAATTTGGTTCCATTGGTCAATATATCTATCCTTATATCCATACCATGCTGTTTTGATCTCTGTAGCTTTGTATTATGGTTTAAAGTCAGTAAGTGTGAGTCTTCCAATTTTGTTCTTCTTTTTCCAGATTGTTGTTGTTGTTGATGCTATTTGAGGCCCTTAGCCTGCCAAATAAATTTGATAATTGGACTTTTCCATTGTTGCAAAGTAGACTGTAGGAATTTTTATCGGAATTGTGTTGAATCTGTAAATCAATTTGGGTAGAATTGACATCTTAATGATTTTAGTCTTCCAATCCATGAACATGGGATATCCTTCCATTTATTTAGGTCTTCTTTGATTTCTTTTAACAGTGATTTCTAGTTTTCTGTGTACAAATCCTTTACATCCTTGGTTAAATTTATTCCTAGATATTTGATGCCTTTAGTTGCAATTGTAAAATGGAATTTTTTTCTTGATTTTCTCCTCAGGTTAGTATATACTAGTATATAGAAACACTACTGGTTTTTGCATGTTGGTCTTGTATCCTGACATTTTGCTGAACTCATTTATTAGCTCTAGTAGCTTTGTTGTAGATTTTTCAGGAGTTTCTATGTATAGGATCACGTCTTCTGAAAATAGTAAAATATTTATTCTTCCCTTCCAATTTGGAATTTTATTTCTTTTTCTTGCCCAACTGCTCTGACTAGAATTTTTAGCATAATGTTGAATAACAGTGGTTACAGTGGGCATCCTTGTCTTGTTCCAAATCTTATGGGAAAGCTTTCAGTCTTTCACCATTGAACATGATGTTAGCTGTGGGTTTTTTCATATATATCCATTATCATGTTGAGGAAGGTTCCTTCTTTTCCTATTTTTTGAAGTTATTTTTATCAAGAAAGGATGCTGAATTTTGTCAGATGCCTTTTCTGCATGAATAGAGATGATCATGTAATTTTCTCCTTTGATTTGTTAATGTGGTATATTACATTAATTGATTTTCTTGTGTTGAACCACCTTGCATACATGGGATAACACTCACCTGATCATGGTGTATAATTCTTTTAATATGGTGTTGGATTCAATTTGCAAATATTTTTGGAGGATTTTTCTCTATATATTCACAAGGGAAATTAGTCTGTAATTTTATTTTTTTGTAGTATCTTTATCTGGCTTCTGTATTAGGGTGATGTTGGCCTCATAGAATAAGTTAGGTAGTGTTCCTTTCTCCTCAAATTTTTTGGAGGAATTTGAGCAGGATTGGTATTGATTTTTCTTGGAATGATTGGTAGAATTCACTTGTGAAGCCATCTGGTCCTGGGCTTTTCTTTGTTGGGGGGTTTTGATGACTGATTCAATCTCTTTACTTATAATTTTTCTTTTGTGGCTTTCTACTTTGTCTAGAGTTAGTGTAGTTCATGTGTTTCTAGGAATTTGTCCATTTCATCTAAGTTGTCTAATTTTTGGCATACAGTTGTTCATAGTGTCCTCTTATAATCCTTTTTTATTTCTGTGGGGTCAGTAGTAATATTCCCCTCTCATTACTGATTTTATTTATTTGTAACTTATCTCTCTTTTTCTTTATCATTCTAGCTAAGGGTTTGTCAATTTTATTGATCTTCTCAAAGAACCATATTTTGGTTTTTAAAATTCCTTTGTTTTTCATTCTCAATTTCATTTATTTCTGCTCTAATCTTTTTTATTTGCCTTCTTCTGCTTGTATTGGGATTAGTTTACTGTTCTTTTTATAATTCCTACAGGTGTGCAGTTAGGTTTTTAACATTGCATATATTTGTGAATTTTCACTTTTTCCACCTGTTATTGATTTCCAGCTTCATTCCATTTTGGTCAGAGAAAGTGCTTTGTATAATTTCAGTCTTTCTAAATCTATTGAGACTTGTTTTGTCACAACATGTGGCCTATCCTGGAGAATTATCCATG
The DNA here is from genome assembly GCA_026826555.1 of Tolypeutes matacus. Classification (NCBI taxonomy): domain Eukaryota; kingdom Metazoa; phylum Chordata; class Mammalia; order Cingulata; family Chlamyphoridae; genus Tolypeutes; species Tolypeutes matacus. The sequence continues at coordinate 52,687,294 of JAKSZT010054487.1, forward strand.
TGCACTTGAGAAGAATGTATATGCTGCTGTTTTAGAGTGCAATATTCTGTATATGTCTGTTAGGTCCAGTTCATTTATCATGTTATTCAAGTTCTCTATTTCCTTATTGATCCTATGTCTGAATGTTCTATTTATTGATGAGAGTGGTGTACTGAAGTCTCTAATTATTATTGTAGAGACGTCTATTTCTCCCTTTCAGTTTTGCCAGTTTTTGCTTCACATGTTTTGGGGCACCATAGTTAGCAACATAAATATTTACGATGGTTATTTATTCTTGGAGGAGTGCCCTTTTTATTAATATATAGTGTCCTTCATTGTCTCATATAACAGTTTTGCATTTAAAGTCTATTTTGTCCAATATTAGTATAGCTACCCCAGCTCTTTTTTGGTTACTGTTTGTATGGAATATTTTTTTCCAGCCTTTCACTTTCAACCTATTTGTGTCCATGGGTCTAAGCTGAGTCTCTTGTAGACAGCATATAGTTGGAGCATACTTTTATCGATTCTACCAATCTGTTTCTTTTGATTGTGGTGTTTAATCCATTAACATTCAATATTATTACTGTAAAGGCGGTACTTACTTCAACTATTTTATGCTTTGGTTTTTATATGTCATGTCTTATTTTTTGTCTCTTTTTTTTCCTTTTAGTTACTCTTACTGATAATGTTCATTTCTACATGCTACTCCTAGCCTCTCTATCCTGTCTTTCCCATTGAGCCTACAGAATTCCCTTTAGTATTTCTTGTAGGGAAGGTCTCTTGTGGACAGACTTTCTTGGTTTCTGTTTATCTGTGAATATTATAAACTCTCCTTCATTTTTGAAGTACAGTTTTGCTGGATAAAGAATTCTTGGCTGTCAGTTTTTCTCTTTCAGTACTTTAAATATATTGAACAACTGTCTTCTCGCCTCCATGGTTTTTGCTGAGAAAAACCATGGACCCCTTGTATGTGATGAATCATGTTTTTCTTGATGCTTTCAGGATTCTGTCTTTATCTTTGGCATTTGACATTCTGATTAGTACATGTCTCAGAGTAGGTCTATTAAGACTTATTCTGTTTGGAGTATGTTGTGCTTCTTAGACACACATATGTATGTCTTTCCTAAGTGTTGGGAAATTTTTGGTCATTATTTCCTCAGATATTCATTCTGCCCCTTTTCCCTTCCCTTCTCCTTCTGGGACACCCATGACATGTATGTTTGTACACTTCATGCTGTCATTCAAGTTCCTGAGACCCTGTTCAATTTTTTTCCATTCTTTTCTCTATCTGTTCTTCAGATTTCAGATATTTCTATCTTTAGTTTACTGATTCTTTCTTGTGTGTTCAAATATGCTGTTGTATGCCTCTATTGTATTTTTAATCTCTTCTATTGTGACTTTGATTCCTATAAGTTTTGTTATTTTCTTTGGTTGCTTTCAAATTCTTCTTTATGCTCAGCCAGTGTCTTCTTAATATCCTTTATCTCTTTATCCATATTTTCCTTGATCTCCTTGAGTTGGTGTAGAAGTTTTGTTTGAACATCTTTGATTAGTTGTTCCATATACTGTGTCTCCTCCAGCTTTAATAGTTCCTTGGACTGGGCCATGTCTTCCTATTTCTTAGTATGGCTTGTAATTTTTTGCTGATGTATAGGCATATAATTATCTTGATGAGTTTACTCTGAAGGTCAGTTTCCCTCTCTGGCCTAGTGTTTTATTGTTGATTGGCTTTGTTTTAAGGCTCTTCTTTGATGTTTAGTCCTTTTTATTCTAGATCTGTAGAATAGCCCATGTTTAACTGATCGGATTTTTTCTGCTCTTCTTTAACTGATTCTTGCACTGGATATACAGTACAATTTTTAAGATTGTACTTTTTTTGGTAATTCTTTCATCTCCAGAGAAGGCTTCCTTTCCTCTATTTCTTCTCTGGAAATCTTGATCTGTTCTGTTTGTTTTTGTTTTGGATCTATAGTTTTTTACAGTTCTTTCATTGTCTCTAGCTGCTTTTGCCTAGGAGGCAAATTATGGGAGAAGGGTCATCCCAGAAAGGAATTACCCAAGTCATCATTTCCCAGACAAAACAGGGCTGAGAACCCACAAAGGAGGCACAGACCAGCTCCAAAGGGCCTTGGGGAGATCAGATAGGGCACCAAAAGCCTCTTTGACAGCCCCCCCCCAAGCTGTGCTTTTCTAGCCTGCCCAGCAAGTGCAGCCATCAAGTAACTGCTCCCTGAGGCCCAGCCCTGAAGAACTCTGCATCTTTAAATCTCCACTGCCTCTGCCTTTGTCTGGGGTGGGGTTGAAACAATACCTGCTTCCAGCCTTGTCTGGGATGGATTGAATTAATAGCTCAGAGCCAGGGCCCAGCAATCCAAATTCACTAATCAAAAGCCATGATCAGTGATTGGCAATTCCCACTCCTGTTCTTGGGGCAAAGGATTTTTATGTCCCATTCTGTCACCAGTGAGCTAACCAAGGACTGGACCTCAAGGTTGCCCACTATGAGAGTGAGGTATGGACACCAGCAGCCACCAAACAGAGAGAGAAACTCACTGCTCCTTACTGTAGTTTATCCGCCTCTTCCTCCTGCTCTTCCTGTTCAGTGTTCTTCTGGCCTCCAGAGCCCAAGAAGAGTTGTTTTAGACAGTTACTGTATGTTTAATAGCTGTTTGTGAGGAAGGACTGAGTCCTGGAATTCCCTACTCTGCCATCTTCCCAGGAAGTCTCTGCCAGTGTTGCTTTTGAAATGTCTGATGTCTTTTTCATTCTTTATATTTTGTGTATGATATAATTTTTCTCAAACATTTATCTAGATATGTTTAAGTTCTCTTTGTCTTTGGAGCCTGAATTATTGCACAGCACTCAGTGGGGTTTTCATTCTGAAACCTCATATCCTTTGGTTCTAGGAAAATTATTTTCTGTTTTTTTGATAATTTTCTCCCTCCTGTTCTTTTTTTTCCCTCTTCTCTCCTTCTGAATGTCTCTGTAATCAGATTCTCTTTTTAAATTTAATTTAAAAAAATTTTAAAACAGATTCTCTTTTTAAAATATTTTCTTTCTTAATTTTTATCTCTTTGGATTTTTGTTTTACTTTCTGGGAAATTTACCTAATTTCTCTTCCAACATTTTTATTAATTATTTTTTTTTCTACTATCATATGTTTTTAATTTTATATATTCCTTTCAGAATTTTCTGGATATTTTTAAGGCTGCTTATTCTTCTTTCAGGAATGTAATATCTTCCCTTCTTTATGAGACTCAATTTGTGAAGTTTGGTGATCCATCAATATCTGTTCAATTGTGAAGCACTAAAGAACTAACCAGAAATCAGGATACCAGGCAGTGAGTTCATTATATGTCGATGGAGCAGAGAGGAATTCCTCATAAAGGAATCCCCTAACAGTCTGCCTGAGGTTTATAACCTGTATTGATGCCAGAGCCAAAGGAAGAAAATACTAGGGTTCTCACATATTTGGATGTAAATGCTCACTTAGCCCTTTTGCTTCTGTGAACAGTAGCTATATCTACTGTTCCTGTCCAAGCTCCCTCCAGTTCAGAGAGTAAATCTTCAATCATCTGTCTGGGACTGGGTGGGTAGTAGCTCTACTCTGTGGGTATCTATGGCTCTAACCTATTCAAATGCAAAGCTTCAACCAATATGCCTTTAAAAAAAAAGAAAAACAATTTTATTGATAATATTAATAAAGCATACAATTCATCCAAAGTGTACAATCAGTGGTATTTGGTATAATCACATAGTTGAGCATTCATCACTTCAATCACCATTGGAGCATTTTCATTATTTCAATAATAATAACAAACAAACAAACAAACAAACAAACAAACAAGAAAAATTTTCACCTCTCAATCTCTCTATGCTTACCCTGATGTACATAGCTGCTATTTCTGGCTATTCTTGCACTATTACTTATTTATTAAGCAGTTTCATTGAAATATATTCATATGCCATATGATCTATCCAAAGTGTATAATCAATGGTGTTTATAATAATCACAATGTTATGCATTCATCACCACAAAACATTTTAGAAGAATTTCATTACTCCAAAAAGAAAAACTCCATACCCCTTAGCAGTCCTTCTCCAGCCCTAAATAACCATTGAATTAATCTTTATAAATTGATTTATATTTACATTTTGTATAAATGGAGTCAAACAATATGTAGTACTTTGTGTCTGGTTTCTTTCACTTAGCATAATTTTTTGTCTGATTGAACATCTTGTAGTATTAACATGCATTTGTTCAATTTCAAAGAAAAACAATCTTATATATGCAATTTTAGCCATATTCATGTTTCACATACAGTTTTGTTAAGTTTACACTTCCATATTACGTTTTTTTAGCTTTCCTTTTAGTAATATATGTGATCTTACACTTCCCCTTTAAACCCCTTTCATACCCACATAATAGTACTACTAGTTACAGATATTATATTGGGCTTTCACCTTTTTTATTCATTTCCAAAGATTAACACATCCTTTTCACGAATTCTGCACAAGTTAACCTTCAGATTTCCATTCTCTGACCTCATTCTATTTTCTGGTGACCCATATTCAAGTTATTAACTCCATGAGTGTACACAATATATTTAGTTCATAGTAACACAATCATACAGTATTTGTCCTTCTGTGTCTGGTTTGCTTTACTCAACATAACGTCCTCAAGGTTCATCCATGTTGTCATATGTGTTACGATTTCATTTCTTCTTACAACTGCATATTATTTCATTGTTTGAATTTACCACTGTTTGTTGATGTATACCTGGGTTATTTCCAACTTTTGGCAATCGTGAATAATGCCACAATGAACATCGGTGTGCAGATGTCTATTCACATCACCGCTCCCAGGAGTGGTATTGCTGGGTCACATGGCAAATCTACAGGAACTACCAAACAGGCCTCCACAGTGTCTGTACCGTTCTGCATTCCCAAGAACAGTGAATAAGTGTTCCTATCTCTCCACATCCTTTCCAACACTTATAGTTCTCTGTCTTTTTAATAGTGGCCAATCTAATAGTTGTGAAATGATAACTCATTGTAGTTTTGATTTTCATTTCCCTAATCGTAAGTGATGTTGAACATTTGTTTATTGTGTGTTTTTGCCATTTGTATTTCTTCTTTGGACAAATGTTTATTCAAGTCTTTTACCCATTTTTTAATTGGGTCATTTGTTTTTTTTTATTGTTGAGTTGTAGCTTCTCTTTATATATCATGGATATTAAACCCTTATCAGATATGTCATTTCCAAATATTTCTCCCATTGAGTTGGCTGCCTTTTCACCCTTTTGACAAAGTCCTTTGAGGTACAAAGTGTTTAATTTTGAGGAGGTCCCTTTTATCTATTTTTTCCTTTTGTTGTTCATGCTTTTGGGGATAAAGTCCAAGAAACCACCACCTACTACATAGTCTTGAAGATATTTCCCCACATTTTCTTCTAGTAGTTTTATGGTGCTGCCTTTTATATTTAGGTCTTTGATCCATTTTGAATTGATTCTTGTATAGGGAATGAAATAAGGTTCCTCCTTCATACTTTCAGTTATAGATATCCAGTTCTTCCAGCACCATTTGTTAGAGGCACAGTTTTGTCCCTTAAATGGACTTGGTAGGTTTGTCAAAAACTAGTTGGCCATAGAGGAGAAGGTTTATTTCTGGACTCTCAATTCTATTCCACTGATTGATATGTCTACCTTTATGCCAGTATCATGCTGTTTTGAAAGCAGTAGCTTTGAAATATGTTTTAAGATCAGGCAGTGAAATTCCTCCCACTTGCTCTTCTTTTTAAGAATGCTTTTGGCTATTTGGGTGCACTTTCCCTTCCAAATGAATTTAGAAATTGCCTTTTCTATTTCTGTAAAGTAGGCTGTTGGAATTTTGATTGCTATTGCATTGAATCTATAAATCAGTTTGGGTAGGATTGACATCTTCATGATATTTCATCTTCCAGTCCATGAACACGGAATGTCTTTCAATTTGTTTAGATCTTTGTTGATTTCTTTTAGCATTGTTTTGTAGTTTTCTTCATTTAGGTCCTTACTTCTTTGGTTAAATTAATTCCTAGGTATTTGAGTCTTTTTGTTGCTATTGTAAATGGAATTTTTCCCCCTGATTTCTTCCTCAGATTGTTCATTACTAGTGTACAGAAATATTACTGATTTTTGCACATTGCTCTTATATCCTGACACTTTGCTGAACTCATTTATTAGCTCAAGAAGCTTTGTTGTGGATATTTTGTCAGGATTTTCAAAATATAGGATCATGTCATTTGCGAATAATGAGAGTTTTACTTCCTCTTCTCCTGTTTGGATGCCTTCTATTTATTTGTTTATTTTGTCTAATTGCTCTAGCTAGAAGTTCTGGCACAATGTTGAATGACAATGGTGACAAAGGACATCCTTTTCTTGTTCCTGATCTTAGAGGGAAAGCTTTCAACCTTTCCCCATTGAGTATGATGTTGACTGTGGGTTTTTCACACATGCCTTTTATCATATTGAGGAATTTTCCTTCTATTCCTATCTTTCAAAGTGTTTTTTATCAAGAAAAGATGCTGGATTTTGTTCATTGCCTTTTCTGTATCAATCAAGATGATCTCGTGGTTTTTCCCCCTTCAATTTGTTAATGTGGTATATTATGTTAAATGATTTTCTTATGTTGAACCAGCCTTGCATACCAGGAATAAATCCCACTTTGTCATGATGTATAAGTCTTTTGATATGCTGTTGGATTCTATTTGCAAGTATTTTGTTTAGAATTTTTGCATCTATGTTCATTAGAGAGATCGCTCTATAATTTTCTTTTCTTGTAGTGTCTTTATCTGTCTTTGGTATTAGGGTGATTTTGGCTTCATAAAATATGTTGGGTAATTTTCCCTCCACTTCAATTTTTTGGAAGAGTTTAAGCAGGATTGGTGTTACTTCTTCTTGAAATGCTTGGTAGAATTCACCTGTGAAGCCATCTGCTCCTGGACTTACCTTTCTTGGGAGATTTTTTATAACTGTTTTGATCTCTCTAAATGTGATTGGTTTGTTAAGTTCATGTATTTCTTGTAGTGTCAGTATAGGTTGTTTGTACATTTCTAGAGATTTGTCCATTTCATATAGGTTATCTAGTTTGTTGGAATATGGATTCTCATAATATCCTCTTATGATACTTCTTATTTCTGTGGGTTCAGTCATAAACTCATTCCTTTCATTTCTGATTTTATTTATTTGCGTCTCCTCTCTTTTTTTCTTTGTTAGTCTAGCTAGGGGGTTGTCAATTTTATTGATCTTCTCCAAGAACCAGCTTTTGGTTTTGTTAATTTTTCTCTATTGTTTTTGTTGTTGTTGTTTCTCTCAATTTTATTTCTGCTCTAATCTTTATTATTTTTTTCCTTTTGCTTGCTTTGGGAGTGGTTTGCTGTTCTTTTTCTAGTTTCTCCAGTTGTTCAGTTAGAACTTTGATTTTAGTTCTCTCTTATTTTTTAATATAGCCATTTAGAGCTATAAATTTCCCTCTCAGGACTGCCTTTGCTGTATCCCATAGGTTTTGATAAGTTGTGTTCTATTTCTGTAAAGTAGAAATATATTTAGTAATATATTTCGTCTCAATATATTTACTAATTTCACTTAGAATTTCTTCTTTCACCCACTGATTTTTTTACGAGTGTATTGTTCAGCCTCCACACATTTGTGAATTTACCTCTTCCTGTCTATTATCAATTTCCAGTTTTATTCCATTATGATCTAAGAAGGTGCTTTGTATAATTTCAATCTTTTTATGTTTATTGAGACTTGCATTGTGACCTAACATGTGATCTATCCTGGAGAAAGATCAATGAGCACTTGAGAAGAATGTATAACCCTCTGAGTTTGGGTGCAATGTTCTATATATGTCTGTTAGGTTTAACTTGTTTATCATATTGTTCAAGTTCCCTGTTGCCTTGTTGATCTTCTATCTAGTTGTTCTTTCTAATGATGCGAGTGATGTGTTGAAGTCTCCAACTATTATTGTAGAGATGTCTGTTTCTCCCTTCAGTTTTGCCAGAGTTTGCATCATGTATTTTGGGCACCCTGGTTAGGTGCATATATATTGATGACTGTTATCAATCAAAGGGTGGATTGTCCCTTTTCTTAATATTTAATGGCCTTCTATATCTCTTATAACTTTATTGCATTTAAAGTCTGTTTTGTCTGATATTAATATAGTTACCTCTGCTCTTTTTTTGGTTACTATTTGCATGGAATATCTTTTTCCAACCATTCACTTACAGCTGGTGTTTATCCCTGGGTCTAAGGTGAGTCTCCTGTAAGCAGCATATGGATGGCTCATGTTTTTTATCCATTCTGTCAGCCTATATCTTTTGATTGGAGACTTTAATCCATTCACAGTCAATGCTATTACTGTAAATGCATTATTTACTTCCACCATTTTATTCTTTGGTTTTCATATGTCATATCTTATTTTCACCTGTCTTTTTTACTCTTTTAATTTTAATTTATTATTTCTTCTATACTCTCCTCCAAGCCTCTCTCTCCTGTCTTTTTCTTTCAAGCTCTAAGGCTTTCTTTAATGTTTCCTGCAAAGGTGGATTCTTTTTCTACAAACTCTCTTAGTTTCTGTTTGTTGTGGATATTTTAAACTAACCTTCATATTTGAAAATCAATTTTGCTGGATAAAGAATTCTTGGCTGGCAGTTTTTCTCTTTCAGTATCCTAATTGTATCATATCACTATCTTCTCATCTCCATAGTTTCTGATGAGAAATCAGCACTATCTTACTGGGTGCCCCTTGTATGTGATGGTTTGCTTCTCCCTTGCTGCTCTCAGAATTTTCTTTTTATCTTTGACAGTTGACATTCTGAATAGTATGTGTGTTGGAGTAGGTCTGTTTGGATTTATTCTGATTGGGGTATGCTGTGCTTCTTGGATATGTAAGTTCATTTCTTCCATGAGAGCTGGAAATTTTTCAGCTATTATTTCCTCAAATATTCTTTCTGTCCCTTTTCCCTTCTCTTCTCCTTATGGAACACCCACAACACTGTTGTTGTGTTTTGTGTTATCATTCAACTCCCTGAGCCCCTGCTCAATTTTTTTCCATTCTTTTCTCTCTCTGTTATTTTCTCTCTTCAATTTCAGCTGTTCTGTCTTTGGTATCACTTATTCTTTCTTTTATCATTTCAAGTCTGTTGTTGTATGCCTCTAATGTGTTTTTTATCCTATCTATTGTGAGATCAAAATTCCCCTGAGCTCTGTCACTTTTCTATTCAGGTTTTCAAATTCTTCTTTGTGCTTGATCAATGTCTTCTTGATGTCCTTTATGTCTTTAGCCATATTGTCTTTTAAGTCATTAATTGAGTTTGGAAATTTGTTGATTAGTTGTCTCAATCCTGGGTCTTTTCTGGGGCTTTGATATATTCCTTTCCTTGGGTCATTTATTCCATTTTCTTATTCTGGCTTGTAATTTTTTCCCGATGACTAGGCATCTGATTAGGGTGGTGAGTTTACTCAGATGCTCAATTTTTCTTTCTTTCATAGGGATTTAGTGAAAGGAGGCTGTGCATTACTGCTATTCTTTGATTCTTGGTTCAACCTGTACTGGGTCTTTAGGATTGTTCCTGTTAGTTGCTCCAATCTAGGCCCTGGACCCATAGTGGGTTGCAGACCCACTTCCTAGGGCCTTGGGGAAGGAGGCTGTAAAGGCTGGAAAAGCCCTTCTTACTTATTTCCTTTTAAATTCCTCACATGCACTTCTTTAGTCTGCCAGCAGATGGTGCACTTTGACAGTCCTCTCAGTTCAATGCCTGGTCAGAGTGTGTTTGCAGCAACATGGACAGGATCAATGTGATAGAGGATCTTGCCTGGAGGCTAAAAGCCTCATAATTCAAACTTTCTCAGAGGCAGTTCTCCAACCTTTGCTGGCAGCCTCCTCCCTTTTCCCTAGTAAGAAATAATTTCATTCACCTCTAAATCCTCAACAATCAGTCCTGATCAGTAGAGAGGGAAATTGAGAGGGTTGGATCTCTTTAGTTCCAGATCTCTTTAGTCCCAAGCCGGATCTCAAGGCAAACAATGGTGTGGCGCCACCCAGCCTGGAAGGGCTCCTGGTATACAGCAGACCAAATCTGTGGATCAAAAGCTGAGTCAGCCTTAGGCTGTGTCCCTCTCTCTCCCCTTTGCTGGGGAGGTGGGTTCCTGGGCTCCCCTTTGTAGAGGCCTGAGAATTCAAGTGTCTAGTGTGGATGAGGGTGGAAGCAGTTGCAGTTGCCACTTTTAACTCACAGTTTTGCTGTTGTGATTCTTTTCCTTTGTCCTCTCTTCTGGGCAGTGTCCAGCCTTCCCCTGGTGTCCTAAATCCTAGAAGAATTTTTTTAAAAGATTTATTTATTTACTTTATTTATTTATTTTTATTTATGCCCCCAGATGGTTCTCTCATCTGTCTGCTCATTGTTCACTTGCCTTCTCCAGGAGGCACTGGGAACTGAACTTGGGACCTCCCACATGGAAGGTGAGTGCCCGATGGCCTGAGCCACATCCGCTCCCCAGAATAATTTTTTCCCAGGCCATTTCTGCCTTTCCTTTAGCTATTTTTCTGGGAGAGAAGAGAACCCCATGTCTTTCTAGTCTACCATCTTCCTGGAAGTCCTCCCAATATGTCTCTTAATCTCACCTACATCTTCTGTACAGAGATAAAGTGTGCCTCCAAGTCCAGTGTTTTTTCAGGGATCTAGGGCATTTATGATTTATTTCATAGCTCCCATCACCACCACACTCCTCCACAAATACAGATTTAGCTTCCTCTGCCTTCTAAGTGAATTAGGGCCCATTTGCTTCACACCTGCAAACATTTTATAAACGCTCTCATCTCTTCTCTCATTTCCTTCTCCCTGTGGACTCTTGCCCTTCAGATACCTTTATCATCATTTAAGTGAGATTTCATAAAGGAGCTGAGAGAACTGCAAGGAAGCAAAAATTGTTTTTAAATGTCAGGGTAATACCGAAAGGACAAAATTGCTAGGTTCAATAGATGACTACTGGCCAAATTGTGAAAAATTTAACATAAAATAATACTAAGTAGAATTATTACTATTATGGTTTATTGGAACAAGTTGAGTCTGTGAAAGGTCATAGATCCTTGCTGATACTCATACAAAAGAGAATTAAATTCTAAACAATGTAATTGTAATAAAAAATATATGTAAGAAGTCATATAGATATAAATATAACAGGATATACTTTTTTTATTTTAAAATCTGCATAATGTTTATATGTTTGTTTCTAAAGTATGAATATATAATTGTTCCTATTTGGCTGATCAAGAAAGAATAAACACATGGGACTATGAGTTCTAGGACAAGTGGGAGAAAAGATGAATAAAAATGAATGTAATATAAATGTATATTTAAAATAGACTTCTACTAAAATGTGTGATTCAAAGATTATAAGTCATAGTCAAAATTATGCATGGAGGTTGATATTTGGACAGAGAATGGGAGATGGTGGTGGTGGCATCTAGATTGCTTCCTGTTTTGTTTGCTCTTTAACATTAATCCAGATTATAAACTCATTGATTCAAGAACCTGACTTTGTTAAATGATGTGACTCTTATTGTGCTCAGTAATAAATAAACCCTAGAATAAACTAAGTATTTAGATTTTTAAAATTATTATGATGAGCTTCCAAATGATAAGAGAAAGTAGGCATTTTACTAAGTAACAACAAAAAAATTAAAGACTTTTCTTATGGCTATAGTGTATTACATAACCAGGAAAAAAGTGTAAATTTATATAATGTGAACTGTAAAGTAATCAGGTAGAAATTTAAAAGAATAAGATAGGAAAAAGCAAGAATGCAATTATAAAATTCTTTTCCTTTTGTGTTTTTGTCTTTCATTTTAATTTTGATATAAGTTGGTTTTAATTGAGGAATTCTCAGGTTTTTGGCTGCTGGTATTCCTTTTCTTCTACCTAAAGAAATGAATGCTAAGGAGTCCAGGAATATCATGTCCTGAAAAGTACAATTTATGTATTATTTAACAGTGTGATACATTAGGAAAGCTATCTGCAAGTTGAGTTTACTATGTTACATTATGAGTCTATGAGTCATGAAATTGGGGGTTCCTTTGAAGTTTGTGAGTTTTGCATGTTCCCTGGACTGTGTAGCATCTAGTAACAAGTCTCAGGTTTGCAAATATGAATTCATCTGGTCCATGCACCCATCTAATATTTGAGTCTTCTCTGCAGCATTCTTACCAGGTGGTGAGCTATCAAACCTCTGTCTGACTGCTGGTAATGGTGTTGCCACTTGTGTTTGAGTTTCTTTTCCCCTATAGCATCTATCCATTGTTTCTAGTTTTATCCCTTGGGTCATCAGAACAAACTTAATGTGTTCTGTTCCCTCTCTGAAAAAATCTTTGTTCCACCTCTTCAAGCTACAATCCTATTGATCTTTTAAAAAGAAAATCAAATTTTATCTCTTCTACAAAGTATTCTTTTGTTATCTTAAATAATCTTAGAAATTCCTTCCTTGGGAAAAATGAATTGCTCTCTTTCTTGTAATGTAGGGCATTATCCTGAGCATAAATAGAGAAGTTATCACATTATGCATGGTTAGTTGTATAAACATTTAATTCTCTGTTAAATTTTAAGCTACTTAATGTGCCATATCATAGTTACTTTGTACTTCCCAGCATACTATTCTTAAAAAAAAAAAATAAGTGTAAACAAATTTTTTATGTTAATTTATTTGAAAAAATAAAAAACAAGTCCTAGAATCATTTTTATGGGTGATGGGCCTCTCAAAGTAGAGTAACATGAAGCACAAGAAAAACAAGCAAAATTCTATATTTTTGCTATAAAGAAACCTACAGGGTTTTTTTTTTTTTAATTATATATAATTATTTATCAACTCTTAAGGGAAAAACCACACTTCTACAAGTTGCAATGAATTCTATTCTTGAGCAACTCTAAAGCAATATTTCAATCCAATGTGAAAATTCATCCCTAGGGATAATGGGAACTCCTTTCTTCTGAACAGACTGTGTGATGAACTGTTGTTGGACTTTGGGGGTTTCTTCCAGTGTCTGAGCCATAATCGTGCTGGTAACTATACCTAACCAAGCTAGTGGGCAGATGTATAGCCTTTAGGCAAATGTGGGTCACCACATGTATAAGAAGAGATTTTCCCATGGTGATTAGTAGTTGCCTAGTCTTAAAAAGTGTTTTGCTGTAAAGAAGATAATTAAACCACTGTTGCTAGAAATGATAGAGATTTTGCAGTAGTTAAGAGCTTGAGCTCTGGGACTAAAGAGACATTACTTTGGATCCCTGCTCTATAGGGGATAACAGAGGGACATTAGACAAGTTAAATAGCTTACCTATGCTTCCCTTTTCTGTAAAATGTAGATAATAATATATACCTCAGAGTGATGTTCTATGGATTATATATCATATTTAAAGCACTTGGCTAACTGCCTAGCACCTAGTAAATGCTCAAAAACTGTCGGCTCTCATCATAATCATCATCAACAAGAAACTCAGTGGTTTATTTTGGTGTATATAAAACAATAGACATAATTACAAATTGGTATTGGTAAGTATCAGATGAACTACATAAATATTTTGGATGCATAGGAAGCAGAAGCAAATTTCCCTTTGCCCCTTTTTTTCCCCCATCATTCAAGAATATTGGATATAGTGAGCAAATAATAAATCTTTAAAAATAATTGATAAATTCCTTCTTGTGTATGTGTCCATCTTTGTATGCTGTTTCCTTTAGATTGCAAGGACCTTTAGGCCAGAGACTGAATTTAACCTAGTGTTTAATATGGGCATTTATTTATTCAGTTCTTAAAACTTCACTCTTGAATAAGCTGCCTTGGAGCTAAGGAGATCAGGCATCCCATTTTTTTGAGGGATTATTATTTTTTAGTACATTTGATGGGTGGCCTGTAAAATCCTGAGAGTATGGCAATTTCTCCCCCCACTTTTTTTTTCATGTTGCAAGTATGCTTATTGTAGTGGGAGGATTGTCATCCTGGGTTCAGGCAATGACATCACAACTTATATTTCTTTAGCATTATTTAAGCACAGCTCTGCCCAAACTAAGAATTTACAAGGTAGACATTAGTGAATGAATGTGTATTAAGCATTTAGTTTGGACCAGATCCAGAGAGAGATGCTTTCAAACATATTATTTCAATTAATCTTCAAACAACCCCAAAGAAGCACATTATAATCCCCATTTTACAGATGAGAAACTGGCTCAGGGAAGTTAAATGATTTGCCTAATGGTATTCCATGTGGAGGGGCAATGAGTGGACAGGAAAGTTTGAAATTGTTGGAGCACAGGGTGTTGGGAAGAGAGGAAGGTGAAGGAGGTACAACAAAATAGGGAAAGGCAGGCAAGGACTACACACAGTGGCTGTCAAATTTAAGAATCATCAGCCTTGTCTGGTATGATTGTTAAAAATGCAAATTCTTGTCTTCATCCCTTTACTCTGATTCAGTAAATCTAGAATGGGGGCAGGAATCTATATTTTACTAAGCTGTCCAAGTTATTCTGTTTCAGTTGGTCTGCAGTCCATGCCTTGAAAAACACTGGAGGCAATGGGGAGCGTTTCAAGGATATTTTGCAGGTGAGTTTCATGATTCTTGGATAATGAGGAGCATGGATCGAAAAAATACTAAATTAGAGACAAAGAATCATTTAGTATACTTTTTCTCAAATGTGTCCTCATAATAAGGATCACCTGAAAAACAAAAAATACTCATGCTTGTGTCCTACCCCCAAAGCCTCAAATTTAATTGGTCTGGGCTATGGCCTGAGTATTGGGATTTTTAGAAGGTCCCTAGATAACTGTGATATGCAGCAGCGTTTGAAAACCACTGATTTAGGAGAGCACTGTGACTGTCCATTTGGGATGCATTGCAAGCCTGAATTAAGGCAGGACCAATGGATTGAAAGCACAGCTAATAGTCCACTGGCACATCCGAGGGGGTTAGGAGGGAGTTCTTCCTGCACATGACCGATGGTAGTCAGTGCCATGAGCCTGGACCTGATTTTAGCTCCCCTTTTGCTGAGCACCAGCATCGTGCCAGGTCCAGCCAGCACAGTCACCACAGCCCTGGGGATGTTAGGGAGGTAACTGGGATGTGGAGAGCACGAACGAGGGGGAGAGCTAGAATGATTCCCAGCAGTGTGGTTCCAGACTCAGGCCCACTGTCTATTTTGGATCCCCAGTTTGATCCCTCCTGGTCTGGTCATGCACTTGTAGGGGAGTTGATTAGCTTGACAAATATAGTTAAATGGTAGTGACTACATGGGATGTTGTGTTGAGCATTATTTTTAAACAAGGTTGGGAGTTAGCGGGAAAAAGGACATCTTGGTGGAGTCTGCCAGGGGACTGGAATGGGGTTATTGAAGCCCTCGGGTCAGAAATTCATTATCCCATTGTTAATCACAGAACATTAAATTCACAGGCTGGACTTTTATTTCATGCAGTTTTTCAATGTTCAATTCTAGAAGTGCAGAGAAACTCCCTACTTCAGTCTACTACACACTATTCAGAAACAGATTTCTAGTATATAGTTTTGTTATTTATTTATTTATTTTTGGTTTCAAATTGCTCCTTCACTTGCTGTTTCACACATCCCCTTTCTGCAAGAATTCAAGTGGGAATATCTTGCATGGCTTCCTCTTCTAAATGTTCTTTCCAGGGACTATTTCCTGTGGCAATAAGAGAGCTTAAGTAGGCTTTCGTTCTTTTAGGAAGGAAAACACTGTCTTCAGATCTGAATGAGGTCTAAAAGACCTCATTATTTTCCTTTGTGATTGCTACTGTTTTTCCTTAGAGTTGGCTTTCTGGAATTTTCTACCCCAGGATGACCTAAGCTTAGCTGGCTTCTGCTGTTTCAAGCATACTTTGTGGATTACATGGACACTCCTTGAAAAAGCTATGGGAATGAAGAAGTGGTAAGAATTTTTTAAAAGTTTGGGTAGCACTAAAAAGTCTTGAAAAGATTGTAGAGAAATTAGAAAAATCATCAGTGTTAATGTTATTTTACAATGGATACTTTCCATTTTACAGATTATAAAATTGAGTCTCAGAACAGGGAAAAGGAATGGTAGTAACATTTCATATTGGTATGTCTGGCATTCTGTTATGTATTTAATATATTTACTTCATTTGTTCATAAGAGTTGTGTAAATTAGGTATTATAATATCTGTTTTATGGATGAGGAAATTAAAAATAAAAAAGGTAGAGTGTCTTGTTCAAGGTCAAGCTACCAGAAGTGGTGAAAGTGGCATTTAAAGTTTGCTCTGACTGACTCCAAAGCTCTTGTTCTTTAATTTAGTGTCTCTTAAAGGTTACAATAGCAAGCGATGAGGGATCCATGGTCTTCTGGCTTCCAGTCCCGGGTTTCTTTCTTTTCTACCATCATAAGATGCTTCTATATCTTTCAGGTTTCAGAATAGACTTAGATTAAATCTTAGGTAGATTATATTTGAATCCAAGATTAAGAAGTGTCTCTACAGTTTTAGAGCATATTCTAACTACAGGTTTCCAGTTGAGTGTCCAGCAGTTCTTGGGCTATAATAAATGTATTAACCCTTGGTTAACCTAAGGTATATAATAATAGTAAACCTGTATAAAGCACTTGCTATGTGCCTGGCACTGTTCTTAGTAGTTTACACATATTAACTCATTTCATCTTCCTAACTTCTCCTGAGGGAGGTGCTATTATCAGTCACATTTTACAGAGCAGGAAACTGCGGCACAAAGAGGTCCCATAGCCAGAGCCACAGTCCATATCCTTAACTGCTTTGCCAGGCTACCTCCAGGTAAGGCTTCTACCATCTCTCCTCCCTCCTGCTTTCATCATTCCTAACAAATGCTGCTCAGCAGAGTAACCTTCAGATTACAGCTACCCACCACTCACCCTGTTTTCTGACTATTATTATCTTACATAAAACCTCTCCTGGGGCTTTCTAAAATAATTCTTTTCTTCCTATTTGAAAGAACAGCTCTGAAGTACAGATCTTGGGGTCATTCTGGCTTGAGTCTTCTACTCTCCGTCATTGCTTGAATTGCACGGTACACCTATATCTGCTTTAGATTGATCTATTTTGCTTGCAGTACTTTGGGTTTGCTTTTTCTATATAGCCTCAGAATCTTTAATCTCTGAAGAATAATTTTCTTTACATGATTTTACTTTTCTGAGAATGCTTTTAATGATAGATATTAAAATGTTCTGATTTGAAGAAATTACAGGCTCTTTAGAATCCACTTGCATTTAAGATTTATTTGCCATTTTAGACTCAAAAGATCAAACCCCTTTTTTAAAAATGTATTGACAATGGAAAGGATATTGATGTTCTGGCATTATAGGTTCTATATAAACTCAAGAGGTTATGAAGATTAATTTTTGAAATTCATTATTCCTTTTGAGGGTTGATTATAGCTATTGAGATAATGAAAATAAAATGTCAACTCTTTCATAGATTTGCTTTCCTTCTCATGGGTTAAAAAGCAGTTCTGTGTTATAACTTTTAAAATGTAGTTGAGTTTTTTTTTCCTAAATAGCCATTTCAGAGGGATGATCTATGACTTGTCAACTTACAGTATAGCTGACGTAAAAGTTTGTGATGGCAACCCTAAATGTTTTATCACCTGTCAGAAATTTCAATGATAATAAAAAGTAACATCCTTTAAATTAATTAGACATGCTTAGGACTTCAAGCCCAGAGGCC
This sequence comes from Tolypeutes matacus, assembly GCA_026826555.1. Taxonomy (NCBI): domain Eukaryota; kingdom Metazoa; phylum Chordata; class Mammalia; order Cingulata; family Chlamyphoridae; genus Tolypeutes; species Tolypeutes matacus. Next base: position 52,705,018 of record JAKSZT010054487.1, read on the forward strand.
ACTTCATTATGCAAAAATTATAGCAGTTAGCTATTTAAATCACCATTAAATTGATTCTTATGTTAATTGGTATCTTGCTTATAACCCTAGATTTTAATTTATATAAGATCTTTGGAAATTATAATAAGGTATAATGAAATATTATTTTGGAAAAATTCTTTTGTGGAAAAAATACACTAAAGAATTGATTGTTATATTTGACTCTAGGTAAAATTTCTGTGTAAGAATAAAGCTAATTTCTCAGGAAATGGAAAGGCTTATATTCATCTCATAGGCTTGTGCAGCCCCCACAAACACCAATGGAAGTTGCACGTGTGGTTCAAGAGGGTAATGTTTTTCCCCAGTGACATGGGAAACAGAGTTTAATTTAACCATTTGAGATGCAGCATGGGCTGTGACACATTTTGGAAAAGGAGGGTAATGTGACTGTGCACAGGTTGACTTTTGAAGATAGGAAGTGATATATATTTCAGAAAAGAACTGACATTGTGGACTAAAATAAACTTGAGTAGAATATCACCCCACAGGATTTTAATAAGCAGATGTTGACTAAGTGTATGTTCGAAGTTAAAAATGGCAGTTGCAGAAAACTTGGAATTATTTGCTCTTAAGAGCAAATTGAGATGAACTGAGGCACATCCAAAGTATTCTCTTCAGGTTCATTTAAACCTCTTCAATGCTTTTTTTGTTTCAAGTGACTAGTTTTGAGTCTACATGATGCAGACAAATTTAAATGTCCCAGTCTCTTTTAAAAATCAAGTCTCTCCTAATTAAAATCCTTCTATATATGTATTTCTAAATTTCCCACCAGATTGCAAGTTCCCTGAATATAGGAACTATAGCTTATCAATACCACATAGAAAAGTAAAATGCTCCAGTGGCCTTCAGTAACTGTTTGTTGTCAATGCTTGGAACTAATTCCTGAGGCTCAGTTTTCATTTACTTAAGAATATTCCAAGGAAGCTCTAGTGTGCTTAGTGGGTTTTAGCAATGATTATATTCAAATTTGAAATGACAATTACAACACTACAAATTACAAGAAACTATATTTGTAAGTATGAAATCAGAATTGGGTCATTAAGAAACAACTGTTAGAAATGGGAAAATTTTACATAGTGCATGCTAAATGCACCCATACTATTGTGGCTTTCCCCCGTCCTCAAGTCTGCAATCTTCATTCGAGTTTTACTTGCATGTTTTTTTGTTTTGCTTACTTATTAACAACTTGCCACAGCTCAAGGATTGAGGAAAGATGAATCTAAGAGGGGAGCAAGTAAGTACCCACTGACGCACAATTCAAAGCAAGTGCAGTCTGAGATAGGCGCAGAGTTGGGGATGAGGCTAATAGGGTAGTTAATGAAGAAGAAATACATTTTTATCCAAAATGTTCCAGAAGTCATAATCCAAGAAAGGTGCTTAGATGTGCTAGTTCCTAAGTCTCAAACCCACTTTTCCATACTCTACTATGTGATGCTGGCTCTGGACTCGGCAAACTTCATTTCTGCTTTGCTAGCTTTTCCCTCTTAGAGACTATCACTAGGGGGTCACTGAAGGGAGAGAGTAAAACTCCTTAAGAAGCAAGGGACTGATTACTTTCTGTTGCTTCCTGTTCTCAGAATGAAGCAGACGCATCTGAGCAGCTGCTGTTCATTCCAGTATCAGTTGTCAGCTCAGGTTTCAGTTTTTCCAACACTCAAAACCATCCTCATCACATATCCTTAGAGATGCCTATTGGCTAGTGCACTTTCTTCCAGGGTCTGAGTCCCAGAGCTACAGGATTCCTCCACTGAATTCAGAGATTCCAGCATTGCACTAACCAAGATGGTAGCCAATTAAAATTAAAATGAAATAAAATGAGAAATTCATTTCTCAGGCATATTTCAAGTGTTCATTATTATAATATTCTGTTTTAAAGAAGTTACAGGCCCTTTAGCTGATCTACTCCTGTCTAGGTTGGTTGACTGATGTATTCAAAATCCTTTGGAGGTAAGAAAATTGGCTCCCTTTCCTCACACATACCTAACCTGGAAAAGACCTGGAGCTTCCCTTTCTACACTCAAGGCAGTTCTCTGCAGACCTACTGGTTAGCTCCATGCTCTCTCCTGCAATAGTGCTCTATAATCTGTTTAAGCCCTTTTGACCCTGAGTTCCTTTGGGAACAGAATTATAGGCTCATTATAAATCTAAGTTGGAATGAATGGAATCTATGGAATTAGTTGAGATACAAGAGAAAACAGAGAGGATGGGAGTGAGGTTGGCTTTCTGTTTGTTCAAACCCTGAACCACATCTTAGTTTTCAGATCATATATATCTACATTCACAGTCAACAATATCATATGGATTTATATATTGGAGGGCCAAAATTCACTAGTACAAATATCTGCTTTACTGTCCCACTTGAGTTAGTAAAATTACTAAACAAATAAATACAGGGGAATCTCTGAAGTTTGGAGGTCTGTCATCCTAGGAGGGTTATCCCAGATACAGGGACCATGTGGTAAGACCCAAGGAGTCAAGGACAATGAGGGCTTCAGTTCCTAGGACATGCCAGGAAGGTACAGGGAATTTCAGGAAAGCAAGTTTTCCAATATTCATAATTTTGCACTGTTGTTTTTATATGCTCAAACATGCATCTACATGTACATTCACAAACACACCAATCATCTTTATGGATATCATCTTTCATGACCATAGTTAAAAATTAGTAAAGGAAAATAAGAAAAATCCAAGATATTTGAAAAAATAAAGGAGACCATTAAGATCTACAATTAAGAGCCAACTATCAGTTGGAAAACAGTGATTAGGAGGTTTAGGTGACTGGGAAAATGACAGAAAGTTTTGTATTTAAAGAACTGATTATCTGTAGGGAGACTAACAGAAGCTAAGCTGCTGTCCTTTACACCTAAACATATGCCTGGATTAAGATGAGAATCTGGGAAAAGGCAGAAGAGGTCCCTACCTGAGGAATGTGTCTTCCCAGAACAGAGCCAAGAAAGAAATTACCATATTGGAAAGGGCATTTCTGATTAAGATAAGTCATGTAAATATTGTACAGGTATCTGTAGAACATGTTTATTCCCAGTAGGGAAACAATCTGCTTTGCTAAGACAACATTGGTTAAATGCGTATTTCCAGGATAGACTGCAGGCTTTCAAATTCACCACAGGTTGTTGAGGTGTAAATTATAGAGAAAGTGTTGCATTCAATTGCTTTGCTTCTATGGCGGTCATGAGCAATTATTTCATGTCTGACTCTATCTCCTGAAATCCACTGCAAATAAATGATAACAAGTGACATCCTAATGGTGAAATTGGAGACCCAAATCCATGTATTTTTTATTTTGTATATATTTTGTATTTATTTACTTATATAATAAATGAGTTATAGTTGTGTTTGCTCGATATATGTGGCTCAAAGCTTTAACTGAGGAACATTTTGTTTCTGTAACTAATTTTCTATACTTTAATTCTTGTTTGAGTTAGGCACATTTTCTTATGTATTGTTTCAAAGATTATTCAATATAACATCTGGACAGATGGACTTAATATTCTCTGGATATGTTTTTCATCCCCATGAGAGTGATATTTTTCATATGATGATTTAATTGGTTTTAGTGTAATGTGAATTTTGTAGATATAATACAAATATATAATATGCATATAAAATTTCCTGAATAAACTGTTTATTACTCTATAGGTATACTATTTCAGCACTCTGACATCTTCCAGTCAGTAGACACAATAAATGGGCCATATCATATGAAATGTCTGTTACTAAATTGGAGCATTCTTTAAAATGTATATTTTTTATCATGCTTAAATATCCACATTTGTATTTATCTTTCAGTTCTGGGTGGCACTAGGTTAAACATGGGAATTTATTGAATTGGGACACAGATAAGATGGCATTTTAAATCAGTGCCTGCATCTATGGTCTTACCCTAGCAAGATGCTTTTGGGATAGTTTTCAATTATACAGTTGGAGAGAAAGGCTAAAATTATTTTTGTTTGCTTTCTTGCTTGTATTTTTTCAGCTTGTTAGAGTCTGTTTTGTCTGTTATTTGAAATCTCATCATCATCCAGAGAAATGTGGTTTGCAAATTAAAATAGTAACATCAGCTACTTCCCCTGAGAGACTTGCTTCTACTCTGCCAGAGGCAGTATCACCGAGTAACAAATAGATGGTCTCTCTCGGCTGCTACTGTGTTTATGAGTGTGTAAGCACTGGCAGGCAGGGACCTGTCCCCTGCAGATGCTAATACAAACTAATGTAAGCCATAATCATGATTTTCTTTTGGAGAAATGTCAGTACTATTATTACTACTAAAATGTTTGCCAAAGGCCAAAAACAAACAACAATAACAAAATCTTTCTGATCCCTCCACTGTCTGCTTCATTAAGTGCTTCTCCAGACCTCAGCTAAATACATCCCCTTTCTGAACCTAATTTTGAAATCCTCCCTCCTCTCACATAGAAACATTGGTCAAGTAATGACTGCAGAATCACAGCCTAAGAATACAAGCCAATTGTATTTTTGTTCTTTTTTTTTTATTATTTTTTATTTTGTGCTTTTAGCTTAAGTGAATCAGAAACCTTGAAAGCTAGTGTGTCTTTCACAACCACTTTGATAGCTTATTGAAAACTCATAACTGGACAGGGGGAAGATCTGTTTAGGAAACCTGCATGTGTGTGTATACATGAAATAAGGTGATAAACCACCAACATCTTTCTGATACCACTATTTATTGTTTGTTTACATTATTGCTTCTAATTATATAATTAATTTTTTTTGCTCATTTCTTCTACTATTTATAAAATAAATATCAGTGGAGCTATAGGCCAGTTTATGTGATGATGCTAGTATGAGAGTTTGAATTAGCCTCGAATATAAAGTATGAACAGTGAGCAATATAGGAACACAGAGTAAAAAGAGATCTGTTTAATATGGTGGATTCACAAAGAAAATTAGATTTAACTTAACCGGGTGTTCAAACTAATAAAAAAAAAAAAAATGGAAATGCATTCCTGAGAGTGAGAAACATGAAAATACCCTGGCCATATGAGACTAGTTCCCGAATTTAATCATATTCTAGAATGCCTAAAATATGGGATATGTGAGAATGAGTGAAATTTGGTTTTTAAAATGACTTCAATGACATTTGGAAGGAAAGTTTGTTCTGTGTCCTTTCCTCTAGCTTCAGGAACAGATGAGGATTTGAATCCCACTTGCAACATTAACGCAAGAAATTTTTAGATGTTTGTCTTTACAGGATCCAAGATAAATGAGAATCTATCGGAGGGTTGTATGTCAATTGTCAAGGTGTTTGGTAATGATGGTTGGTGTTGATAATGCAGCCACGCTAGAGAATGAGTGCCAGCCATGCCCCTTTGAGGGGGCTACATGGCCAGCTATGTTTAACATCTGAAGAGACCCAAGAGCTGTTCTATTCTCTGAAATCTAGTTACCCACACACAAAGAGCATCGTCTATTGTGACCACAAATACTTTATTGTGTGGAATGACGAGGACATGAGAAATTCTGCCTGGAAGTCTCTGAACTTCTTTCTGTTGCTGTGCATTCTGTACGGTTTCCTCTTCTATCTTTTTCTATATTCTTCCTTAAAGCTAAGTAGATTTGGCACTGGGTGAAATCCTGTGTGTTTTGTGAGTTTGATGTCATCCTGAACTGCTATTAGTAAAAGAGAGTGGGAGCAGTTGCAAAGGATAAGATCTTCACATGCAATTATTATTTTTTTATCCATAAACATTTCATTTTCACAGCATAAACATAAGTAAATACAAATATACAAAAAATGAAAATGAAAGTTTAAGTAACTAGTGTTCACAACCTAGAGATAATTTTTGCTAACACATTGTGTTGTGTGTGTGTGTGTGTGTATGTGTGTATGCATACCTAGCTTTGTATTAGATCTAATACTGTTCTGATATTCCTTACTGTTTGTTTTTCCAGATGAATTTTATTTTAATTTTGTAGAATAATAGAAAAATATCTTGTCGGGTTTTTCATTGGGATTGCATGAAAGATATACCTTATTTTGGCAAAGAATCAGCCATCATTTATATATCTAATCTTTCCATTTAGGAGCAGAAATATTTCTCCTTTTACCAAACCAATGAAATTATCTCTCAGGATACGAGTATTGTACATCTCTTGCTAAATGTGTAAGTATTTTTTTTATTTTTGTAGTTGTTTGAAAAGAAATTAATTAAACATTATAACTGGCTAGCTGGTATACAGGAATGCTATTTTTTTGCATGTTTATCATGCACTTGGAGAGATGAAAGATTTTCTATAGATGTAAATACTTTTTTTTGTATTAGAGAAGCTGTTGATTACAGTACAATCATGCATAAAATATGGGATTCCCATATACCATCCTATTATTAACACCTTGCATTGGTGTGGAACATTTGATGAAATTGATGAAAGCACATTTTTAAACTGTACTATTAACTATAGTCCATAGTTTAATTTAGGATTTTACATTGTGCAGATTCATTCATGGATTTTGTTTTTAAATTTTTATTCTGTTACATATATGCAATCTATCATATATACAACCTAAAATTTCCCCTTAACCACATTCAAATATATAATTCAGTGCTGTTGCTAACACATTCTTAAGATTAATGTACATGTATATCCAATGACAATTAGATTCTACAAATAAATTCTTTTATATGCCACATGTCTCAAGTTCCATGAATACTCTTCCATGTTGCTAAGCAGAAATATGCATCATCACTTTTAATGGCTGCATAGAATTCTATTCTATGGCTTTATCATTATTTATTTAACCAATCACCTATAAATGCTAATTTTTCACTTTTAAATTTAATACTGTTTTTGAAACATAGGAAAATATTCCATTCTAAAAATGATTAAATTATAATTCCACAGATATTATGAGAAGACATACCCACCCGTTATGCATCTAACAAAAAAATCCCAAGAGGTGCCGTAAATTCTATTTTCACTCAACAATGTATTTCATAAATAATTTAAATGACAGCCTGATGTTCTATTGTATGCATTTCATGATTTCCCTATTGTTGAACATTTATGTTTTTTGGTTTTTTTTGCTTTTATATATTATGATTAACATCCTGTGTAGGGAGTGTTGCACACTTGTCCAATTATTCCCTTAAAATGCTTCCCTAAAAATGGAATTATTGGGTAAAAGAATATATATATGGTCAAATTGTCTCTTACAAATACCAATTTGGGACTTTATCAGCAATGTACATAAATATCCATTTGTATTTGTTGACTATTAATTCTCTTCACTTGTAAGAAGTTGCCTTCTGATATCTGTTGCCCATTTTTCTAGTAGAATGTTCATCTTTTTATTGAAAAACTATTTACATATTAGAGATTATCAGCCTTTTGTCTGCCACATGATTGTTGCTTGACTTTCATTTTTATTTATTTAGTTTTTTTTGTTGTTGTTGCTTGACTTTTAATTTTTACAGTAATGATCTTGCTGAGGTGATTTTAAAAATAGTTACGGAGAAAAATCTACCAATCTTTCCTGACCTGATACACTTTCTGCTATAGGATTTTCCTCTCCCTAAAATTTTTAACTATTAAAAAAAAAAAAAAAGCTTTCTTATAGTATTTTCTTTTAATCTGGAAGTTACTCATTAATTCATTTAGAACATTTTTCTGAATTTTCCCAATACCATCATATCTTTCCATTTCCCCTATCTGAGATACTATATTTCTTGTATATTAATTGCCATATATATTTGTTCTCTCAATAGTGTTTAAAATAAATTTTAAGAGTAGATAGAGCATGTCCCTATGATACTTATTCTTCTATATAAACTTTGGAATACTTTTGAATCATTTCAATTTTAAATCCATTAAATGCCATTCTACATTCCCTCTGGAAGGAAAAAACAAAACAAAACAAAACTTAAAACCAGCAATGCTGCTATCAAATAAGTAGATGTCAATGATGTATACTTACAAGAAAAAACAAAGCTTAAAAAATGTAATGTATTTGCTAATTCAGCCTTTTTCTATTTAATATTTCCAAGTCAGACTTTCTTACATTCCTAGAATTCTGTTTGATATACCAAGGGTAATACTGATAAAATGTTTGCTTTGATAACTGTGTGTGTGTGGGGGGGAGTGGGGAATTAAATGTTCAGTTCTATTAAAACAAAGTTCTCACATATAATGGTTTCCCATCCTTAAGGGTTACAAAGAAAAAAATATGCATGAAATATATTGATTTATTGAGATTTCTCTTCTACAAAAACAATTCTCTATTTATTCAAGGTCTCTTTTATGATTCTTGTGAAAAATTTATATCTTTTATGAATACACTCTGTACTTATATTATTATGCTTACTTTTTATTGGGTGTTTTATCATGAATGAAGTATTTCATATATATAAATGCAATATGTATATATTTTAAAATTTGTAATTACAAAATAAAGCATGCTTTAAAAAGTGAAAAACAAAAACTAATATTTATAAAATAAAAAACATAGCTACCATTTACAACATATGCACATATTTAACCACTACTGGGGTCAAGACATGCACTTTTCAGTGCCCCAGAAGCCTGCTTGTGTGCTCCTTCCTAATGATACTCTTCCTCCTCCTGGAGATGATCGGTATCTTGACTTTTGTGATCATCATGTCCTTGCCTTTATTTACAATTTTGTCATCTGTGTACACATCTCTTAATAATACAGTTTTGTTTTACTGATTGTCAGACTGAAATAACTGGTCATTATATTTTCTATCCAAACTCGTATAATTAGTTAACTTCAGGCTTTAAACAGATACTGTTTTCAATATTTTAGTTGATTTTCTTTATTTTTTAAAAAGTAATTCGTATCTTATGCGAACTGTAAACTGTGTGTATCTCCTTCTTTGCAGTGTTTGTAACTCTCATTTAAACCTGTAGGGTCCTTCCCAATTCTTTGGCTACTAACATTAATTAGAGCTAAGAGAACAATGATAAGCAATGGCGATGGTGGGGATCCCAGTTTTGCTCCTGACATTATCAGGTAAAGCATTCTTATTATGTAACTGTTTTCTAAGAGAAGTTTTTCAAAATGAATAGAAAATTTTATCATATGACTTTTTCATGTCACTCAAGGCAATCATTTGGTTTTGTTGTTTTGAGTGCTGAATAAACTTTATAGATATATTTTGGGAGACAGTTTATTTTATACTATTGATATCTGGAAACATGACATTCCCTTAATATTCCTCAGGAAAAAAAATTTTTGTGTGTGTGATCATAGATTAGATCTTTTTAAAAAAATAATTTTATTAAAAAAAATTTTTTTAAAGATACTTAGATTATACAAATGTCATATAAAAAATATAGGGTATTCCCATATTCCCCACACCCCACACCTCCCACATTTTCCCACATTAACAACATCTTTCATTAATGAGGTACATTCATTGTAATTGATAAACACATTTTTGGAGCATTGCCACTAAGCGTGGATTAAAGTTTACATTGTAGTTTACACTCTCTCCCACCCAATTCTGCAGGTTATGGCAACATTTATAATGGCCTGTATCTGTAGTTGCAATGTCCTTCAGGACAATTCCCAAGTCCCCAAAATACCCCAGTATTACACCTGTTTTTCCCTCTCCCTGCCCCCAGAACTTTCAGTGGCCGCTGCTTCCACATCAATGCTGTAATTTCTTCCATTGCTAGAATCACAATAAACCTATAGTAGAATACCTGTAAGTCTACTTTAGTCCATAGTTCATTCCCCAATCCCAAGGATTCTGGGATGGTGATGACCACTCCACCTCTAATTGAGAGGGGTCTGCGATCCCATGGGGCCAATAGATGGGACTCTCTTGCTTGTGATTGTAGACTCTCTCAGTTCCTTGGTATGGTAGTTGTCCATCATCACCTCCATGTTAGTTGTCTTGGGTGAGACCAATGAACTGGAGAATAGATGCTGCAACTCCATTGAGATTCAGGGCTCAGCTGGCACATGAAGAGACCAAAGATTTAAGTCTCTTGGATGTACATCTACCAACTCTAGTACTAATTATAGGTTCAAATAGAAGGACCTAAGAGCCACATGTAGGGAAAGTACAACTAAGGCCAACTCTGTCACTCTGGGGAGCATAAATTCCAAAGTAGGTCCCACTGGCAAGACACCAAATTCCTGAGCTATCTGCCCTGACTATAGTGTCTGGATGTCTCCAGAGCCCCCAGGAGCCCCATATTTGGGGTAGTATCTGCTTTGGCAGTCAAAGAAATCCTGCTGAGACATGCATAAGCGTTACCTCTGGAATGACCTCCCAATTCAGTTTGAAGTCTCTTAGTCATATAAACTCATTTTTCCCCCTTTTGGTCAAGGTCTTTTTCCAGTTGCATTGCTAGTTGGTGCTTAGAAGTAATCCCTTGGTACCAGAGAGACTCATCCCTGGGAGTCATGTCCCACACTGGAGGGAAGGTTATGTATTTATATGCTGAATTTGGCTTAGAGAGAGGCCATATTTGAGCAACAAGGAGCCTTCCAGGAGGCAACTCTTGGGTACCCTATAATACTAGGCTAAGTTTCCATTTTAAGGGTAAAGGTTCATCTGCACCATCATCAATATCAAGGGCCTGTCAATGGACCATTCTCCTTCACTAGTCACTGCCCCTGTACTCTGGGGATTCTTGCTGATCTACTAGAGAATGGGGCAGAGCTCCCCAGGATGGGAATTTGATATTCCTTCAGTCATTGTGTGAATCTCCACCCACTGTGACAATGCCCCGTGAACAACTGAACACATTTATATGCCTTATACATATGCCCAGGTGAGCTTCTTCCCATGTATCCCCCATCTCTGACAACCGACACCAGTGATCCACCCCTGCCACAGTTGTAACCCTTCTGTGATCCAAAACTTCTTCAGAAATGAAGCCAATAAAATAGCCAAATACAGTTAATGAGAAAATGAAATAATAATGATAGTTTTAAAAATAAGAAATATAAAAACATTTTTTAAATAAAACTAAAAAAATTAATATTTGGTATAATAAAAATAATGGAAAATATTTTTAAAATTTTTTGACATTTTCCCTTTCATCACTGTAAGAGCTGTTGTCCTATAGGTACAGTAACATTGTCTTCTGTTTATTCCCCCAGTGTCTTACATTTATTTTATTTTTTTCATTTTGTTCTCAAATAAGTTTTAGGTTACAGAAAAGTCATGTAACAAATACAGGGAACTCCCATATACTCAACATCCTCCCCCCTTTCCCCCTTCTCCTATTAATAACATTTTATATGTGGATGGTACATTTGTTACAACTGATGCACAAATATTACCAACCATGGTAAATTGTTTACATTATGGTTTACATTTTGGACCATACACTTTTATAAACTTTGATGAAATGCAACATGGCCTGTATCCATCATAGCAAGATCATGTAGAACACTTTCATCTCCCACAAAATGCCCCCTGTTCCATCTCTTCTACTCCACCTTCCCCCTCCTCTCAGGACCCACGGCAACCACCAGGCTTCATTCCATGAAGGAATAAAATTCAGAATTACTTGCAACAACACTGAGGGCTTGACACAATGGTCTGCCCTCCCCTATTAGGCACTGCCCATGCCCTCGAGAGACTCCTGCCCCTCTATCTGAGAACATAGATGGCCTCCCCAGGATGGGAGTCCACCACCTTGCCTCTCTTTATGTGGGTCTCCACCCACTGATATAACACATTATGGCAAGATGAATACTCACACACTTTCTAGAAGCCTGCCCCAGGTGTGCCCTGTCCTGATGCTCCCACATCCAACACCCCAAACCAGTAACCCTCACTTGCCATATTGCCAAAAGAGCATTTCCAACATTGTAGTTTTAACCATGTAACAGCCAATCCCCAGTGTTCACCTGCTCCCTCCCCCAACCCTCCCCCCAGTTCAATGCACAGTGGAACCCACCCTACCTACTCCACCCCACCCCTGACAAACTAGCACCACCTAACCTAAAAGTATCATTACACCACTGTCATGCCCTTCCACTGTACAACTACACATTTTCCCCTTATCATAGATTTTGCCCATATGGGCGTTGGCTCACAACCTTCTTCTCCCTTTCTATGTCCTGTAAACCTATCTTCAAGACTCTAGCTTTGTAAGTCTGCTCGATTTGCTTAATTCATATCAGTGAGGTCATGTAATATTTGTCCTTCAGTCCCTGGCTGGCTTCACTCAGCATAAGGTCCTTAAGGTTCACCCATATTATCCCATGTGTTAATACTGTATTCTTTCATACAGCTGAGTAATATTCCATTGTGTGTGTATATATATATACCACAATTTATCATCAGAAAAATTTAATAGTTTACTTTACTCTTCTTACTCCATATTTCTTAAGTTTATATTAAGCGATTCTATATTTTTATAGGTTTTGTAACTAACATCTTTTAAATTACAACTTATAACTGAGTTTTATAAATTTATTTTTATAATTAGCCTCCATAATGAGCTCTCTTATTAGTTTGAAAAGCTCTTTCCATTAATTTTCTTAAGTTTTCTGGTAAATAATTATAGCATCTATAAACAATCATTTTTATTTCTTCCTTTAAATATTTATAGTTTTGGGACCAGATTTACTCTCCCACCTTAAGCAAGTGGAAAACTGGGCAAAATATGTGAAACAAATATTTTTAGATATTGAGAGAAAGACACAGAATTGTGATCTCAAAGAGAAGCAGAAACAATCAGAGTCCTATGATTGTACCAGTTTAGCTGAAGGCAGTTTCCAGACCTTAGTGCAAGGAGAGAGTATCCAAACAGAGTCTAATCAATTAAGGAGAAATATATCAGAGTTAGGGAGGTCAAGCTAGCTAGAGTTTACAGAATCCTGGAGAAGAGGAATTTGCACCTACAGAAAGAGATCTGCAGAGAAGTCCATCTTTGTCTGAGTACTGATTTGCATCTTTGTGAGAGGAAATTACCCAGGCCAGGGAAAGAACCATGGAACAGTTGTAGGCAGAACAATTTCTGGAACTCATGCAGAGCTGGGGATAGTTTGTGTTCCCAATAGCCAGAGTGGAAAGAAGTTGAAATTTATGGAGCATTGAGTAGAGTCCGAGAAAGGTATTGTCTTAGTAATGAGACTAGTATCTCTAGACTCAGGCTTCTCTGGACATACCATAAAATGTGTTAAAAGACATCTTTGAAAGGATCCAAGTGATTCCCAGAAACTTACTTGCACACTAAACTAAGCCCAACACCATTTAAAGGAGTTCAACAAAATCCAGCATCCACCAATGTCAATTAATAGCTTCCAAAATACAATAAAATATTACCAGGAAAGAAAAGAAGCAGAAAATTATGAGTCACAATTAGGGAAAAATCAATCAACAGAAACAGAAGCAGAAATAAGAGATGATGAAACCAGCAGAAGAGGTGATTAAAAGAGTTGTCATTAATATGATCCATATGTTCAAGTAGTGGGAGGATAAAGCATGATGAGGAAAAAATGGACAATAACCAAATCCAAATGAATTAGAGATGAAAAATACATTATCTGAAACAAATTACACTGAATAGGGTTAATAGCAGATTGGAGATTGCAGAGAAATAATCAGTGAATGTGAAAATACAGTAATAGAACTAGCCAAAGTAAAAACACAGGGAAAAAGAATTGGAAAAAATGAACACAGCACCAAATACAATACAATACCAAGCATCTGACGTGTATTTGGAGTCTGAGGAGGAAAGAAGGGAGGTGGGACAGAACAATAATGGACAAAAAATTTTCACATTTGATAAAAACTATAAAACTAAAGATCCAAGAAACTCAACTTATTCCTAAAAGAATAAAAATTAAAAAGGTATGTCAAGGCATTTCATAAAAATTGATGAAAACCACTGGTAAAGAGAAAAATCTTAAAACAATAAAAAAGACATATTGTGTACAGAGCCACAAAGATAAGATGACAGTAGACTACTCATCAAAACCTATGCAGGCCAGAAAATAATGGAGAGACATCTTTGCTGTGCAGAAAAGAAAAGAAAAAAAAAAAACCAACCATATTTATCTCAAGTTTCTTGATTCAGCAAAAAGTTCTTTGAAAAATGAAGATGAAAATAGACATTTTCAGAAAAAGCTGAAAGAATTCATTGTCAGAAATCCATTTGATGAAATGTTAAAAGTAGTCTTCAGACAGATGAAAATACCAGAAATTTGTATCTACACCTTGTAATGAAGAACATGTAAAACAGGGGTTCTTAACCAGGGATCCGTGAGCTAGAATTGAAAAAAAAAAAAACAAAAAAAAACCACGTTATTCTTGTGAGGGCATGTTGGTGTGGGTGTGAGATATTTATGAAATAACACACATTATAGTGTGGACTTAGTAAGGGGTCTGTGATTTTCACCTGACTGGCAAAGGGGTCTGTGGAACAAAAAAGATTAAGAACCCCTAATCTAAAATGATAGGTACATGGATAAATGTAAAAGAAACTTTTTTCTCACCTTTAATCACTATAAAAGAAAACTGATGATTTAAAGCAAAAATAATAGTGTATTCTGGGCTTTATTGCTTTTGTAGAAGTAAATATACATGACAACAATAGCACAAATCAGAAGAGGGGGAAATGGAAATATTATTTGAAGGTTACTAAGATAGGTTAAAGTTGTACATTGTAATACTTGAAGCAACCACTAAACAGTAAGAAAATAAACAAACAGAAAGAAGGTCTAGCTAGTAATCCAATAGTGGAACAAAAATGGATTTAGGAAAAATCTCAACAAATTCAGAAGGCAAGAAAAGAAGGGGAAAAAGGAACAAAGAGAAGATGGGACAAATATGAAAAAAATAGCAAGAATATCGATATAAACAAAACCATATCCACAATTACATTAACTTTAAATTATCTAAGTACTCCAATAAAAACAGAGGTTCTCAGATTAGATAAAGAACCAAGAACCAATTATATGCTGTCTATAAGAACCGCAGTTTAAATATAAAGGCACAGATAGGTTAACATGTAACTGTAGTAATATGTAGTCACTAATAAATAGAAAGTTGGAGGGGCTGTATTTATATTGAATAAAGAAGATTTTAGAACAAGGAACATTAAAAGGGGTGAAAAGGGGACATTTCATAATAATAAAGGAGTCAAATCATCAAGAAGACATAATACTCCTAAATGTGTTTGCACCTAATAAGAGAGCTTCAAAATACATGGGGAAAAAAACTTATAGAACTGAAAAGAGCAGATGAATCCAAAGATTTAGTTGAAGATTTCAACAGTCTTCTCTCAATAAGTGATGCAGTATTCATTTAGAAAATCAGTAGGGATATAGAAGACTTGAAAAGGATTGTCAGCTAATATGACCTAATAGATATTTATAAAACACTGTGCCCCAAAAAACAGAATATATATTCTTTTAAAGTGGTTAGAACATTCATCAAGATAGACTATATTCAGGACCGTAAAATGTACTCTCAATCTTAAAAGGATTGAAATCATACAAAGTGTGCTTGATGACCACAGCAAAGTTAAGCAAGAGATTGATAAAAAAAAGATTTCTGTATTATTTCACATATTTGGAAATTGAACAACTCTCTTCTAAATAAACTATAAGTCATAGAAGTAATCACAAGGATCATTAGAAATATTTTCAACTGAATGAAAATAAACACACAATATAAAAATTTGTAGGATGCAACTGAAGCAGTTCTTGGAGGGAAATATATAGCATTAATTACTTATATTTTTAAAAGAAGAAAGGTCTAAAATCAATTATCTGTACTTTCACCTTAAGAAGCTAGAAAGAGAGGAGCTAATTCAACTCAAAGTAAGCAGAAAGAAAATAATAAAGATAAGAGCAGAAATCAATGAAATCAAAAGCATGAAAGCAACAGAGAAAAATCAATAAAATCAAAAGTGAGTGCTTTGAGAAGATCAATAAAATCAACAATTCATCCATATGGTAAAAGGAAAATAAAGGAATCTTATTAACAACATAGTGTCAATAGATTTAACAACTTAGATGAAACAGACACTTTCCTGGAAATACACAACTACTAAAGCTCATTCAAGTAGAAGTAGATAACCTGAAAAGTTCTGTATATTAAAAATATTGAATCCATAGTTAAAAACCTTCCCACAAAAAAAACTCTAATTCCAGAGGGTAGAGGGAATTCTACCGAACATTCAAGTAAGAAATAATACCAATTCCACACAAACTCTTCAAGATAATAAAAGAGGAGGCAATACTTTTCAAATTATTTCATGAAATTAGTATTACTCATGTGTCTTAGTTTGCCACAGGACTGCCAATGCAAAGTACCAGAATGTATAATGTAAATTTTATTTAGGGTAAAATTTACTGTTCCAAGGCAGTGAAATGTCCAAACCAAGGCATCAGCAGAGATGTTATCTCACCAAAGTCATCTACTGGTAATCTTGGCATGCTGCCATATGGTAAAGCAAGAGGATGGGTGATCTCTGCTGAGGTCTCTACTTTCCCCTTCAGAATCTACCATCTCCTGGAGCTCAGCTGTGGGCAACCAGGCATGGGGCTTGTCTCATTCCATATTTCCTTTCTCAGTCTCTCAGGGCTGCACTGCCTTTTGAAGCTATAGGCAAACCTGGAATCCTCTCTCATGTGGCAAGATCAAATATGGTGGCTTCCCTTTTCTGTGTCTGTCTCACTCTGTGTCTCCATTTATGTCAGATCCAGCAAGAGGGCAGAGACCCAAGCTGGCTCACACTTCACTGACACAATCCAATCAAAAGCTCCAAAGTGATCTTATCAAGTAATCTAATTAAAGGCCCTCAACCAAAGAATTTAATGCAATCAAAGGGTCTCACACTCACAAGAATGGATTAGTTCAAGAACATAATCTTTTTCTGGGATTCACAAAATTAAAACTCTCATACCATGTTCCAAAGAAATTACAAGAAATATAACAAATCTCTCATGAAAAATTGAATTCAATATTATATAAGGAGAATAATACATCATTACCAAGTGGGCTTTATGGTAAAAGTGTAAAGTAGTTTTTATATTTAAAAATCAATGAATGTAATTCCACAAATTAAAAGAATAAAGAATAATAGGTGGAATTTAGGACAGTTTTTTAGGGCATTGGGATTAAGTATAGACCACAATGTAAACCATAGACCTTGGTTGGTAGCAATGCTTCAGTATTTATTCATCAGTTGTAACAAATGTACCACACTATTATAAGATGTTAATAGGGGAAGATGTGGGGAAGAGAGAGGTGGGATATAAGGGAATCCCTTATACTTTAATGTAACTTTTCTGTAATCTCAAACCGCTTTAAAAATAAAGTTTATTATATGAAAAAAAAAAATAAAGAAGGAAAAATCATATGACCATCTTAAAAGCTTTAGGAAAAGCATTTGACAAAACTCAATGCCCGTTAATGGTAAAAATCTCTCAGAGAGTTTGGAATAGAAGGGCATGTGGCAGTTTGAAGCTTTGTGGATCCCAGAAAATCATGTCCTTCAGGCTAATCCATTCCTGTGCAAATAAACCTATTGTAGGTGAGACCTTTTGATTAACTTATTCAGTTAAGGGTCTTTGACTAGATTGTGTGACCCAGAGTGGGTGTAATCCTCTATAAACAGAAGACTAAAAAGCTGCAGGTACAGAAAAAAACTGCAGAGACAGAAAGGAACCCAGAAGTTGAGAGACAAGGCCCCAGGAGCCAGAAACTGACATCAATGGAACACAGAAGCTAAGCAGAAACCACTTTAACCAGAAGCTGAAAGCAATGTGGCCTGGAGGAGAGGGGAGAAAGGAGTAGAAAGCATCTCTTGATGATGCCTTGATTTGGACACTTTCTCAGCCTTGAAACTGAAAGCTTTTAACTAATAAGTCCCTATTGCAAAATCCAACCCATTTCTGATATATTGCCTTGGCAGCTCTTAGCAAACTAAAACAGGGCACTTCCTTGAACTTATGAAGTGCATCTATGAAGAATCTACAACAAGCATCGTATATAATGGTGAAAAACTGAGAGCTTCTGCTTCATGAACAAAGCAAGAAAATCCACTTTCACTATTCTGTTCAACATTGTACTGGAGGTTCTAACCAGAGCAATAAGGAAGAAAAAAATGCCCTGAAGATTGGAAAGCAAGAAGTAAAAATACCTGTATTCATGGTTATATTTCTGTAGAAAATAATAATTATTCTAAAACCAATCTACTAGAACTAATATATGAGTTCAGCATGGTTTCAGGATATAAGGTCAATATGAAATAACAATTGTATTTTTGTAATCTAGCAATGAACAATTGGAAATATCTGGAAGTAAATTTAACAAAATATGTACAAGACCTGTATAACTGAAAACTACAATTACCAACAGGAAGGAGACTATATGAGTATAGAGATATACAATGCCCATGGTCCAAATTTATGATTTTCAATTCCATTGTTTTCAATTGATCTATAGATTTAATGCAATCACATTCAAAATCCTAATATCTTTTTTTTTTTCCCAGAAATTGGCAAGCTGATTCTAAAATTTTTATGGAAATGAAAAGCAGCTAGAATAGTCAACACTACCTTTATTCCAGGACTTACTATAAAGTTACAGTAATTAGGATGGAGAATTTTTGGCATAGAGATAGACTTAGATAAGTGGAAGAATAGAGATTCCAGGAAAAAAAAAAATATATATATATATATATATATGGTTAATTTCAAAAAAGATGCCCAGATATTTCAATGGGGAAGGATAGACTTTTCAGCAGATCATGCTGAAACAAGTGGATATTCATATACAAAATAATAACCTCAACTCTTACCTCACACCATACCCAAAAATTAACCCAGAATGGATCACAGACCTAAATGTAACATCTAAAACTACAAAACTTCTAGAAGAAAACAAAACAATCTTTCTGAACTTTGGTTGGGCAAACATTTCTTACACAGAACCCAAAAAGCACAAACCAAAAAAGAAAAATAAAAAAATATTTAAACTTCAAAATTAAAAATATTTGTTCTTCAAATGATATTGTTAAGCTAATGAAAAAGTAAATCATAGAGTGGGAGAAAATTCAAAACATAGAATTGATAAAGGGTTTGTTTCCAGAATAAATAAAAAAATTCTTTGAACTTAATAAGACAAACCAATAAAAATGGACAAAATATTTAAAACAAACCTTGATATAGAAGATATGTAGATGTCAAATGCATTCATAAAAAGATGATCAATAATTTTATTTATTAAGGAAATGCAAATTAGAACCAAAATGAAATGACTTTTCATTTAATTGCTAAAACTAAGACAGATAACATTGAGTGTTAATAATAATGCAGAGCAACTGGAAAGCAAAATATTATATCTATAGTTGAAAATATTTTGGCAGTTTGTTATATAGCTAAGCATAAAATCAGCCAATGGTTCATTAATCCTATTCCTAAGTATTTAAGTCAAAGAAATGAAAACATATTCATACAATGAATTGCAATAAATTATTCATAACAGCTTTACCATATTAGCCCCAAATTATAAGCTACCTAAATATTCAACAACTAGTTAAAGGATAATCATATTGTGTTATATTCATTCAATTAACTACAAAGCAATGAAAAAGAACAAACTAAGCATAAATTCAACCACTTGTATGAATGTCTAAAGCATGATGCAAAGTGAAAGAAGCCAAATACAAAATATTATATACTTGATGGTTCTATTTATATGAAATTCTAGAAAAAGCAAAACTATAGAATGTGGATCCATGATAGCCAGATTCAAGGGGTAGAGGGATGTGATTGATTTGAAAAGAACATGGAATATTTTGCGGTGAAGGAAATATTATGAACACAATGACATGAGTGAATAAATTTATTAAACCTCACTAAATTGTACACTTAGTATGGGTGAATTTCATTTTATGTAAACATGATCAATATAGCTGATAAAATTTCATAATTTTTTACTATACTTTTGATTTTGGGCCTGATAACATAATAATGGTGATAATAACCCTAGATATTTTCCTGATTTCATTACTTGTACATACAATGTTTTACTATTAGGTGTGATGATGGACTGTTGGCTTGGAATAAAATGTCCTTATCATGTTTAGAAAGTATTTTTATTTTCCTATTTTGCTAAGTTGTTTTCACAATGAATATATGCTGGCATCTATCTACATGATCATATAGATTTTTTTCTTTTGGTATTTGGATGTGATGAATTATATTAATAGATTTTCTAATATTGAATTATCCATTTGATGCTGGTATGAAATATATTTGTTATATATATATATATATATTTTTTTAATATATAAATTTATATTTTTTTTTAATGTGGAAGTTTTGCTTCCATTTTCAAAAGTAAGATGGATCACTAGTTCTCCCTTGAGCTCTATCTTTACTAAATTCTAGTTTCAGAGTTAGGGTTAATTTATAACATAAATTGGGAAGTTTGCCTTCTTACCATAGACTTTGAGATATTTTAGTGAACTTGCATAAATTCCTTGGGTATTTTAAAATACTTGGCTTTTCAAATTACTTGAGTCATATACCTTCTTGTGGGTATTTTACAACTTTTCCTAGTTCTCTTAGGATTATTGAGTTGGTTTGGTTAATTTTTGTTTTCTGAGGAAATTGTTTATTAAGAATGGTTTGTTTTTATCAAGATGTCTTGCCTTTTATGAATAGGTTAAGCGTTATTCTATTATAATTTTAAATATGCTCTGTATCATTTGTTATGTTGTTTGTGATTTCTCTTTCCTTTTAAATTAACTTTACCAGAGTATTCTCTACTGTATTGGGTTTTTATTTTTCAAAAAATAACTGTTGGATTTATTTACCAGTTTAACCCTTTTCTGTAATTTCTTCTGTTTTAAATTTATTTTATTGCTCTTTTTCCAGCTTCTGATTTTTAATTCTTAGTTTATTTGAATTTCTTTTATTTTTTTTATAATAAAACATTTAAGTGTTGAATTTTTTATCTAAAAAGAGCTTGAGCCATATTTCACATTTTTAATATTTAATGGCCTCTGAATAATTATTCTTTAAATAATATATTATTAAAGTTTTGATTTTTCAAGGATTGATTGTGCATTATTCTTTAGCTGGTATAGATTTTTGACCAAGTAAGTGATATGACCAGATGTATAAAGAAATAACTGGCAGTGTTGGGAGAATGGATTACAATAAAGTAACACTTAAAATGAGGTTTAAAAGGCTATTGTGGGGAGCTGCTGTAACTCAGTGGTAGAGCACCTGCTTTCCATGTATGAGGTCCTGGGTTCAATCCTTGGTGCCTTCTTTAAAAAAAAAAGGCTATTGTAAGAGTCTGTATGAGTGGTGATAATTATGTTATGAATGAAAGTCATACTGCAAAGGGCTGATGAGTTGAAAGGAAGAAGCAGTGAAATTCAGATCATTTTTGTAACCAAACAAGCAGGGTAAGGTATATCCAAGAGTACAGCACAGGACAAAATGATAATCAGTTAAACAAGAACTAATCGAGGAAAGAGAGGGTAAGGCATAGAGCCTTGAAGTTTCCTGGAACTATAAAACCCATATCCACAGTTGCTACTTGTCCTTGTTTGTCTTTTGTGGACCTCAGAAAATTATGTTCTTAAGCTAAGCCATTCCTGTACCTGTAAATGCAGTGTATATGGGGCCTTTTGATTAGATTCAGTTAAGGGACCATTGATTAGATCACTTGATTAGATCACTTTAGGGCTTTTGATTGGACTACATCAGTGAAGTATGAGCCAGGTTGGGTCTCCACCATCTTGCTGGGTTTATATAAACTGAGAACACACATAGACAAGAGACACAGAGAAAGGAAGCTGCCATTTTGACCCAGCCATGAGAGAGAGATGACTCAAGGATTGCTAGCAGCGGAAGCTGAGGCATGAAGCCTCCAAGAGGCTGGGCCCACAGAGCAGCTCAAGGCTGAAGAGATGAGCCAAATGCCTGATTGCCACAGTTGAGCTCTTGGAGATGGTGAGCCTTGAGGGGAAGGCAGGGACCTCAACAGAGATTGCCATCTTGCCTTGTCATATGGCAGGACACCAGGATCACCACTAGCTGACTTTGACGAGAAAGCATCTCTGATGGTGCCTTTATTTGGACATTTTTGCAGACTTGGAACTGTAAGGTTTTACCCCTATTAAATTTCCCATTATAAAAGCCAACCGATTTCTGGTATTTTGCATAGGCAGACTTTGGCAAACTAAGACACTACTTATAAGACACTTTAGAGGAAAATAGTTTGCAAGGATACCAGCCCAGTCAAGACAGTGATTCTAGATTATACTTAAAGAGGATTAACTCTTTAGGGAAGGATAGAAATTGATCTTATATGAAATTGTGCTAAGAATGGTTTGACATGGTGTGCTGGTTTGAAGCTGTATGTCCGCAGAAGAACATGTTCTTAAATTTAATTCCTTCCCAGTGGGTGTGAATCCAGTGTAAATAGGACCTTTTGATTAGGTTACTTCAGTTTAGGTGTGACCCACCTCAATCAGGATGGGTCTAAATCTTATTACTGGAGTCCTTTATAAGAGGAAATTCAGACAGAAAGAGAGAAAGCCACAGGAAGCAAGAAGCTGGAACAGAACCTAGAAAAGAAGGAAGAAAACAGCAAATGCCACCATGTGCCTTGCCATGTGACAGAGGAGCCAAGAATTACTTAGAAGCCAGCCCAAGAATGCCAGCATCTTCAGGAGAAAGCATTGCCTTGATGATGCCTTGATTTGTACTTTCTTTTAATCTCAAAACCATAAACTAATAAATTCCTATTGTTTAAGCAAATACATTTCATAGTATTGGCTTAAACAGCCTAGGAAACTAAAATACATGGACATGTATTGGGAGAGGAAGGACTCACTATGAGGTTACATTTATTTTGTTTTTTTTGTTTTTTATTTGTTTGTATGTTTTTTGTTTGTTTGTTTGTTTTTGTTTGTTTTGTTTTGTTTTGTTTTTGAGGTTACATCAATTTTGAATCATATGACATAATTTCTTAAATTTCTGAACCCCTGGCTTATAATCCAAAGAAAATCCTATTCTTCATCTGGGTTTTTATATATTCTCAGCCGCATACTGCATTTTTTCCCTTGAGCCATCTTCCCACCATTCTCCTCCTAAAAACTTTCAACTGTGCTCTCTGCAAACCTTCTTCTATACTTAATTAATTCCAATATGTTTTTTACCCAGGCTCTCCATCAAGACAACCCTTCCCCTAATATTCTCTCAATTAAAGGCTAGTTATATTTTAAACTGCAAGCCATTAGAGGGTATTAATTAAACCTCAAAAAGAGACTACTAAAATGCTGAATAGAGTATAAGCAATAATGTGATTGAAGACATGTGGGGTATATGAAGGCAGTCAGGACTTGAGGGTTCTGATTCCCAAGAAAGTACATTGAGGTGAGCGTGATATTCTGTGGTTCTTTTCTACTCAAGGCATTTGCTAATTCTTTGCTGTGTGGGGCCTAGAGAGTAAGAAGCCCAATAAACAGTGGTACTTGAGAGATGGGAAAACAAGCAGAGCTTGCAACAGTCTCATAGGGCTTCGATGACCAAATTTGATACACAGGGTTACCAAAATAGAACTTGATGTACCAAGATTCCAGTGATAATTGCATCAAGATGCTTTTCCCCTCAAGGCATTAGTCAATTTGTAATTAGTGTGGGGCCAAGTGTTGAAGAAGCTGAGAAGAAAGTGATAGTTAAGGGGCTGAGCAGCTTTCAGAGTTTTTAGATGTCTCATAATGTTGGGAATAACAGACTAGAGTTCAGAATCTGATAAGGAGAAGAAGCACTGGAAAACACCTAGACTTCTGGTTAGAGCCTAAAAAAGAGTATAGTTTAGGAATAAAAGTGTACTGAAAATAGGTAATCCCTCATACAGTTGAAACCCTGCTCTTGTTAGATCAATCTCAGATTACATTAAGGAGATTTTCTTTAGCCTAACTGCTGACAGAAACAAAAGTGGATTATTTCTTGAGGAAGATAACATTACCCAGAGCCTAAAATAATTCCTATAGTTTTTCATACATGTCTCACAGAACTCAATTTAAAAATTACTGAGCAGGCCAGGAAAGAGAATTGAATGATGAAAAACCAAAAGAAAAAATCAGAATTGAATGATGAAAAACCAAAAGAAAAAAATCAGACAGTATAATTAAACCAACATGTGATACAGCTGTTAAGAGTTATCAAGCAAAATATAAAATACTTTCAAGAATGTATTTTACAAGAAGGAATGATAAGAAGGAATATTTCACCAGTGAACCAATATCTACAAATCAAGACTCAAACTGAAAAATAAACAGTTGAAATTAAGAAATCAAAATAAAATTGTATCAGCAGATCTGACATAGCAGAAGACTGGATTAATGAATTGGAAGGTCAGTTAATATAATCTAGCCTGGACATAAAGGGATAAAAGGAGAGAAAATATGGAAAAGATAATAATAAATATTTGGAACATGGTAAAATGTTGCAACATACATATAAATGGAGTGCAAAGGAAATCAAATAGAAAATGCAACATACAATATTTAAAAGACATTGCTGAGAATTTTCTAGGACTTATGAAAGATATCAAACCACAGATTCAAGAAACTCTATGAAACCCAAGTAGGGTAATAAAACAACAATGATGATGACAACAACCATAAAGAAACAAAAATTCTGTACCTAGGTACAGTATGGTAAAATTGCTGAAACCAAAGACAAATAGAAAATCTCAAATTCGGAGACAAAATAGAAATACTTCCTTCAAAGAACAGCTGTCTTTTCAACAAAAACAATGGAAGGCATAAAATGGTGGAGCCACACTTATAAAATACTAAAAGAAAATAACTCCTGATCTAGAAAAGCCTATAAAAATAAAGGTAAAATATCAAGTTTTTAGACAAATAAAACTGGGAGAATTTGTCACTAGTATACCACACTAATGAAAATATTAATAGGTATTCTTAAGGCATAAAAATATGTTCCTATATAGAAGCACAGAAATGAAGGAAAAAAGGAAAGCAATGGAAAGAGTAATTTTGCAGATAATTCTAAAATAATTCTGACTGCATTTTCTAATAGCCCATCCTAGGTACTATAGAACCAGTAGGCTAAATCCCATATTCTACTAATTCTTCTACATCCCATACACAGTACTAACCTCTCTGCTCTTATGTTTAATATGCCTATTTATTTGAGGTTCCTGTCATCTGGATATCATCCTGTATTCATCCTTGTCACCATCACCTACTTAATATTGCCTTTTATCTAATCCTGAAAAAAATTGTGCGAGTGGCTCAGTCTTTCTAAACCAAACATCTTCTTTGGTAGCTTCACCCTTCTGCAATCTGGTCTGTGTGTTATTGAGAACTTTTTTTTCCCCCTAAAATGAAAATATAAATATGTCTCTCCTCTGTTCAAAATAGCCTAGGATAGTTTCAGTATAAAAGGTCAACTTCTTGGTACAGAAAATATGGCCCTTAAATGTCAGACCCCTTCTTCAATCACATGCTGTATTCTGGACATGCTGAATCATGGAGTTCTCTGAATGGACTCTAGTCTCATGCCTACATGTTGTTGAACATGTAATCCCTCAGCCAACAATGCCCTTCAAGACTGACCTCTACACATTTTACTTCACTAGCTCCTACTGGCCATTCATGTTTTCAATTAACAAGTATTTATTCAATATCTATTATGAGCTTGCCATTATGCTAAGCACTAGAGATACAGTGATATCTAAAATAGACAGTAATTTCCCTCATGGCACTCAGGATATAACTATTTTTTGAGGTTCAGCTCAAGTATTACCAGATATCTTCTGAATCTCTACTATACAAACACACTCCCTAGTGTATAAGCTTTCTTCTCTGCCAAAGAACTCTTGGGTTCACCTATGTCATCAGGCTTATTACATGAACTGTAATCAATGGCATATTTGACCAACTATCCCATTAGATAGATGCTTTCCAGAAAGTGCATCAAGGCACTGTGATTTTTTGAGGAGCACTATGGGATAGTTTATATGCTCAAAGGAAACACAGTGACATCTACTGGACACAGCACCAACCACTACAGCACAGCAAAGGAGTTTATGGTTTCAACATTAGATTACTACATTTATTTCAATGATGTAGTATATTTGTGAAGTTTAGATTTCAATGGTTGTGTGATTAAAAAAAAAATCAAGTGCCACACAAAAATCATTGTGGAGCAGAAATTGAAGGTAGTGGTATCCAATCAGGTTAAAAAGTTTGAGAAGTGTGAAGTGCTCAACAGTTTATAAGTTGTTAGGACATAAATACTTTAAATTCTTGGATCCAGTTACTTAATAAATGGAACTATTAATTATTTCTTTGGGCTTATAGGTGCCTAAAAATACTGAGATGATCAGGATGTAATTATTGGTAAAATTTGGGAATCTCTGCAGTGAGTTATAAACCCAGGGAATATCATGGTGGAGGACATTTAGCAAAAGTGCAATAAACTTTTGAGTGAATGAATGAATGAGTGAATGCACAAACACATAAATGACAAAGATTGTAGATACAAGATAGTAGATAATTTAGAAATAAAATGATACCTAATAATGTCCCCTAAGTATAGTCAGTCTTTGGGTCTTAAAAATATTAAAGAAAAATTTGTGGTGCTATAAATTCCATAATTTGAACTCAAAGATTCACTGTACATATGTTAGATCCCGCTGATATTTATTTTATAAATATTCATTTCCATTACTTTATTTACCTCTGAGGATGTTTTAGAAAATGTGTGAGCTTCTTTCTATGAACAAATTATTGCTTTCTCTTCTTTGTCTTGTCCCAGACCAATGTATTAATTTTTCTTTACCATTTGCACATCTTTCCTTAAAGTAGCCTCCCCTTTAAAGTGTCTTTATTTTATTTCCAAAAATATACACGTCCATAATAAAAAAATTTTAAACAAAACTGGAACATATAAGATAGCAATAGTCCTCTTAACTCTTCATCTCAAATCATTTATTTCAATCCACAGAAGCAACACTTTTAAAACCTTGCTATATAGCCATCTAGCCCCTTTTTAATACTATGCAAACCTAAGTATAATTAAAAAAAAAAATTATCCTATACACACGTCTATAACTTCCTCTTTTACTTAACATATAAATACATCTTTTGCATCTTCACTTTTCACTGTTTCTAAAATCTTTTACATTCTTATGCATCATATAGTGCTCCATGATAGGGATGTATTATAATTCATTTTTTGATGGACTTTTTAATGTGGTTTCCTTATTTTTTTCTATTACAGCAAAAAGCTTTAATCCTTTGAAAATTTTGCAAATATTCCTTTAGAATAAATTTCCCAATGTCTATTGGCTTGTTTCCATCATCTATTCATCACTGTGGGAAGTTTTCAGCCATTATTTCTTCAAATATTCTTTCTGCCCATTTCTCTCTCTTCTTCTTCTTCTGGAACCTTTAATGACTATGTTAGTCTGCTTGTTGATGTCCCACAGGTCCCTTAGATTCTGTTAACTTCATTGTTTTTATTTTCTGCTCCTCAGACTAGATAATTTCAGTTGTCCTATCTTCACATTTCTGTTCTTCTATCTGCTCAAATCGGCTGTTTGAAACCCTCCAGTGAGCTTTTTATTTCAGTTATTATACTTTTCAACTCCAGACTTTCTATTTGTTTCCTTTTCATAATTTCTATATCTTTATTTGTATTCTCATTTTGTTCATAGTCATTTTGCTAATTTCCTTTAATTCTTTATCCATGGTTTCCTTTAGTATATTTAAGATGATAAATTTAAAGTCTTGTAAGTCCAATGTGTGGGCTTACTCAGCTTTCTGTCCATTTATTTTTTCCCTGTCATTTCATATTTTCCTGTTCTTTGTATACATTGGGGTTTTTTGGTTGAAAATTGTTCAATATTATAATATGATAACTCTGGAAATTGCATTCCTCCCCTCCCCCAGAGTTCACTAGTTGAAGGTTTACTTTCTGTATAACCACTTTTTTTTAGTGAGATTTCCTTGAATGCCAGGAGCTTAAAGTAAACAAACAAACAAAATCCCCAAACACCTCTCCCAGTCTTTGTAGGTTGGATCTGTGCTGGAGCACTCCTTTATCACTTAGCCAGGCTGTTTACAATTCTGTCTCAACCTTCACATTGTGCTTACACTGAGTATAGAAATAAGCAACCCCCATCCTCTCAATCCCCATTGTCTCCCAATTTTTCATTTAATTTTCAAAGAAGTTTTAGGTCACAGCAAAGTCACACACGGAGGTGGAGCTAGTGGCTACTTGACACTTTTGGGGTAGGGAGGGGATGAGCAGTTGAAATACAGGGGCTTCTTTGGGAGTTGGAGGTTGTCCTGAGTACTGTTGTGGCAACGGATGTAGGCCATTTTAAATCAGCACACACCACTCAGAACTGAGTGGGAGAGAGTGTGGTCTACAATGTGAACTGTGGTCTATGGTTGGTGGCAAGGCTCCAGGATGTGTAAGTTCATTGAGGGTGGTGGGCCACACTGTGGGAGATGTTTGTGTGGGATGTGGTGGGAGGTGTGGGAGGTGGGCAACATGGGAATCCCAGTGGGTTCCGTGTAATATTTTGGGTAATCTAAGCACCTCTTAAAATATATGTATATATATATATATATATATATATAAATAACATTTTGTAAGCAAATACACATATATGCATATATATTTATAAAAAAAAAAAAAAAGAACTACTACCATATGCAAAAATTTTGCCTGGTGCAAAATAAACATGAACAGTTGTATTAGAAATTAAGGGGATGTATTAAAGAGACCTTTAAACATCCCTGCTGTTTGCTAAACTCTAAGCAGTTCATTAAAAGTTTTTCCTGAAAAAAAAAAAAAAAAGAAATAAGCAAGTGATGAAAAGTTAGGGTATTCTCAGGTCTTTTCTTATCATGCTTCCTATCTTGGCCATATGGTTTTCTAAATTCTGCAGAATAAATGGGAGCTTTTTGTTGCTCTAATTTCCCAAACAAATTCTCTCCCTGGCTTCTCCTTCCAGGACTTAGGCAGTTAGTCTGTTGTATGACTTAACAGTGATATTTTGCTCACCTTGCAATGCTTTCAAGCAATACCTGCTGTTTTTATGCTCTGTGTGGATTCCAAATCAGCCAAAACAAATATGGGCACACTTTGTCAGTCTTTCGGGTAACTCCAGGACAGAGTAGTACAAACAAATAAATAATTTGTGAATAAGGTCTGTTCGGCTCCTCTTTCCAAAACTAAGGACCATGGTTCCATATTGGGAACATGGATTGCCATATTCAAGACTACTGCTGAGCTGGGGAAAGGGTGGGCCAATGTCAAGTAAAAATGCCACAAATATTTCCTACATCTTTATTATGTGTTAAAGGAGTGTTGGTTTTTTTTTTAGAGATATGGAGATTTGAAGATATTAGTATAGTTAAAATTTAGTACATTAGATATTAGTATAAGACATTCAATGATTTTATTTTAAAATATGTAGATAAAAAACTTTCCTGGATATTTGGGGTTAACAAGTTAAATGTGTGATGATATAGAAATTAGTAGAAAAAACACATTTTTTTCTATGATTGTTGTAATGATGACACTACTAAGGTCACATGAACATTTTCATGTGTTCTGATTTTTCTGTTAGGAAAACTTTGTAAGGAAGAGAATGTTGTTTGTCTTAACTTTTGGCTTTGTTATCTTGCTATTAATTATTTTACCCTGTGATTATTATTTCATTGCCAGAAAAATAAATTTTATGTTTTTAGTTATGTTAAATGGTATTTTTCCTAAGTGTGGTCCCTGAACCAGTAGCATCAGCATCACCTGGAACTCATTAAAAATGCTCACTCTCAGGTCCCACTCCAGACCTACTGAATCAGAAATTCAGGGAGGAGCGCCCAACAATCTATGTTTTAACAAGTGTTTCAAGTTATTCTGATACATGATCAAGTTTAAGAACCAGTGGATTAAAATAATTACACAAAAATTGTGGATACTACCCTTCTCCCAGAAATGTTGTTGAGACTGATATTTACCTGAGAAATTAATCTTGTTGGGGGACATTATCCAACAGGTGAGCTGTCTCCTGTCTCCATGTGAATTACAGGATAGAAGTGTTAAATAATGCCCCAATCCTGTGTCCTGTCTTACCTCAGCCATGAGGACATCATCATTCTGTTCCTGGAATTTGGTGCCTAACTGGACATAATGTCAGAGAATGACCTGACCATTCCTTTATTTACTCCTTCTCTAATATTCTTCTTTCCTTTATGTAGATCTTTATGAGTTTCTGAGCAATACAGTTTTCCTTCTCTCCAAAAAACTTCTTTTAACAATTCTTGCAACACAGGTTTACTGGTGACAAATTCTCTCAATTTTATGTTTGTTTAAGAAAGTCATTATTTCTATTTCACTTTTGAAATACAATTTAACTAGACACAGAATTCTAGATTGGA
Source organism: Tolypeutes matacus (assembly GCA_026826555.1). Classification (NCBI taxonomy): domain Eukaryota; kingdom Metazoa; phylum Chordata; class Mammalia; order Cingulata; family Chlamyphoridae; genus Tolypeutes; species Tolypeutes matacus. The sequence goes on from JAKSZT010054487.1 coordinate 52,735,495, forward strand.
GGGTTTTTGTTGCTGTTGTTTTTCCCTCAATGCTTTAAATGTTTCACTCACCTCTCTTCTTGCTAGTATGGTTTATGGAGAGAATGCCAATGTAATTATTATTATTGTGCCTCTACAAGTAAGGTGTATTTTCCCTCTGGCTTATTTCAAGATTTTCTTTTTGTCTTTTATTTTCTGCAGTTTGAATAGAATATGCCTAGGTATAGATTTTTAAAATATGTATCCTATTCGGTGTTCTCTGTGCTTCCTGAAACTGTTGTTCAGTGTCTGTTAATAATATCAAAAACTTCTCAGTCATTATAACAAGATGTAATATATCTTCTGTTCCTTTGTCTATTCTCCTTCTCATATTCCCATCACGTATACCTTACATCTTTGGTACTTGTCCCACAATTATTGGACACTCTTTTCTGGTTTTTTCCCCCAGCCTTTTTTCTCTCAACTTTTATGTTTTGAAAGTTTATATTTACATATCTTCAAATTCACTGATACCTTCCTCAGCTGTGTCCAGCTTATTGATGAGCCCATCAAAGACATTCATTTCTGTTACAGTGCTTTTAATTACTAATGTTTCCTTCTGATACTTTCTTTGAGTTTCCATCTCTCTGCTTACATTACTCACCTTTCTCTGCATATTGTCCACTTTTTCAATGACAGCCCTTAGCATATCAACCATAGTTATTTTTAAATTCCCAGTCTAATTCCAAAATCCCTGCCCTGTCTGAGTCTGCTTCTGATGATTTCCCAGTCTCTATGACTGTGGTTTTGCCTTGTAATTTTTTTGTGGAAGCCCATATATAATGTATTGGGTAACATGAACAGAGATAAATAGGCCATGAGATACTATGTTTATTGGGCTAGGAGTTAGACTGTGTTTACTGCTTGCTGCAGCTGTAGGTATCAGATGCTAAAATATCCTCTAGTAGTCTTGTTTTTGTTTCTCCTGTTGTCTTTGGGTTTCTGTAGACTCCTTCTAAAATAGGGTTTGAGCATTGCAGATATTTTCAACTATAATCCCCCATTATTATATAGAAATCCTATTGATGTGGTAGTGAGATATGAGGGCAAGGGAAGCATTCTATAATCCCATGTTTAGGTCTGAGTGTTTAAGTGAGCCCATGCCCTGGTCTGTGACTTTCACACTTGATTCTCAGCATTTTTTTTTTTACCCCTTATGTGAGGCAGGAATGCTAGAGGGGCCTGCTGTTGTCTATTTCCCTTCTCCCATATCACTTAGGCTCTGATAAAAGAGTTCCCCTTCAGGTCAGGCATTTGTTAAGGAGAACAGAACACTCAGTATTTCAAAATGGTTACTTTTTTTCTTCCTCCTATCAGAAGCACAAGGGGCTTATTCTGGGATCTTCACAGCAGGAACCTGGTGGGGCTTCTGGAGGTAAAACTCATAAAAGTGTGGCACCCCCTTCCCAGACACCCAAAGCTGGGCCTCCAGGAGTTTGTTTTATTATGGGTAAAAATCAAAATTCTCACAATACATACAAACATTTGCAAAATGATATATAAATATATATGCATATATGTGTATTTGCTTACAAAAATGTTATTTATATATATATATATATACATATATTTTAAGAGGTGCTTAGATTACCTAAAATATTACACGGAACCCACTGGGATTCCCATGTTGCCCACCTCCCACACCTCCCACCACATCCCACACAAACATCTCCCACAGTGTGGCCCACCACCCTCAATGAACTTACACATCCTGGAGCCTTGCCACCAACCATAGACCACAGCCTGTGGTCCAGGAGTTTTTAATCTCTCAAAAGAGTCTGCACTCAGCCTCCAGCAATTAGTCAATTACTCTTTAAGTATTCCAACCTGATGATGGCTCCAGCAGTGGTTTCTGTTCCCATAATACAGACTCTGTATGTGCCTTTTTCTCTAGTTTTCAGGGTGGTGGTTTACCCTATGACCTCAGTTTTCTGATGGATCTAAGAAGAATTGTTGATTTTCAGTTTTTCAGGCTTTTGTTTTAATTGTGTGCTTTCCTACATTTTTAAAGATGCCTTTTTCTTGATTCAACATTTACTTGATTGTAAACCTTTGTTTCCTGGAGTTCTGGCAAAGCTGGATCTAACAATTTCTGTTGGTTTTTCCATGTTTACGTGAAGGAATGGGCGTTTGGATCTGCTAACTCCAAACCACCTTCTCCCACTATCACTTTTTAAAGAAACTCATGTCTTTTGATGCACCTCTGCACATATTTCTGTTGGAGTCAAGTTGTTGGACAGTATGATACAATAAAATTTAGTAGAAGATGCCAAACATTTTCTAAGGTGGGTGCACCAATTTACATTCTCTTGGCAGTGTCTCAGTTCCTCAACTTTGCCACCTTAGCATTTCCAACCTTTTTAATTTGAGCCATTTTGTTGTGGTATATAGTGGTATCACAGTGGCTTGAAATTGCACCTCCATAATGCCTAATGAGGCAGAGCACCTTTAAAAATATGTCTTGGTCATATGGCTATGTTCTTTTGTGAAGTGTCTCCTCAAGTCTCTTGCCCATTTTTCTCTTGAATGGTTTGTAGTTTATTTATTTATTTGTAAGAGTTCTTCATATACTCTACATATGACTCCTTCGTTGGTTATATTTGTTAAAATATCTTTTCCCTTATTGGTGTTATTTTAATATAGTCCAATTTATCAGTTTCTCTTTATGGTTAATGATTTTGTGTCCTATTTAAAAACACTTTTATTTTCATGAATGTTTTCTTATGTTATATTAAACTTTATCTTGTTATCTCTTGCAGTTAGAGCTACAAATATCAAGTTTTGTGTATAATAGGCATAGGGGTTGCATTTAATAGTTTTTACATATAGATATCCACCTGACTCAGACCATTTATTGAAAAGATCACCCTTTCCCCACTGATCTTTGGATTACCTTTGTAATAAATCCATATGTATTCATGGGTCTGACACTAGGTCTTCTAGTCTGTTTCATGGTTATATGCACATATCTTTTGCCAACTTCATGTGATCTTAACAACTGCTGCCCTATGGAGTCTTGATATCCAATAGAGTTAGTCCTCCCATATGTTCTTCTTAAAAAGTTGTCTTGACTAAATACAGCCCACTGCATTTCCATATAAATTTTAGAATCGGCTTGTCAGTTTCTACCACTTATTTGTCAGGGTTTTGAATGGGATAACATTGAATCTATAGCTCAATTTGGAGGAGAATTGACACCTTTATAATAGTGAATCTTAATGTATTTTATATTGCTGATAATTCCTATTATTTGATCATCCTTCTTACCTTCCAACTCCATACATGCAGGAGCAAGATATTCTATGCCCATTAGTTCAGATAGTTTCTGCCAAAAGAGAACAGAGATGAAAGCTTTTTGCCTTGGAAATTTCTGTTTAGGCATTTGGAACTCATGGTAGATCTAACAGTCTTAAGAGAAAAGGCCTTTAAGCCATAAGAGAATGGACTTTTTCAAATTCCAACATCTGAACACTAAAAGACTCAAGCATCAAATATATGTTAAAAAAAAAAAAATCCCACAATCATTTGGGTAAAATAGAAGAGCTAGAATAAACATCCAAATTAGATGGAGATTCTTTGAGTGGTAGTAGAAGTCAGAAAAGAGAAAAAGCGGTCAGTGTGGTCCTTGATAAAGGGCAATCTGCTCTATTACCCCCAGACAAACTTCTAAAAGTAAAAGTAGAACAATATAACCCCAGATAGGTTTAACAATCCAAGACAATAAGACTTGTGCATAACTTCCATGGTTGAACTCAGGTGGCAAGCCTTATAGAGTTCCCAATACTTTCCATGTCATAGGAGCAAAAGGACTAGGATGTCTAGACAGATGGGCCTGAAACATTGCAGGATCCTTCAAGCCCATACTGGCAAGGGTGAGTTTGAATGAACCTCTCAACCCCACCCTCTGATGAGAGCTTGGAAATAAAAAAATTACAGATCTGCAAGACCTTGTTTGTAAACCAGGAAGAGTATGGCTATTGAGAAACCCTTAATTGACTGAGATTGTTTCTGAAATAGAATTTCAGTTCATGTATAGGAAAATAAAAGAATTTATGTGAATTTTTAAATATTTTAACAATTTTAAGTTTTATTAAATTTATTAAATTTTAGTTAACTGGTATTTGTACATAATAATAGAACATCTTGGCTAATCATAGAGAATTTTCTTGTTCTTGAATGGGAGTATAGTCAACATGTCAACTTGTTCCAAATTAACTTACTAATTTGTAAAAATCATTATCTCAACCTTTTAATTTAATGGCAGATTATACTCAAAATGAGTTAGAGAAGTACTGATGCTCAATGTATGTAGAATTTTTAATTAACTTGATGGTAAATGTGTAGAAATGGATAGAGTTGATGGTAACACTATAGTGAGTAGCAGCTGGTTTATAAATGAGATTGTGGCTGAAAAGTGTAGTCTAGGGATGTAAATGTCAGTTGAAAGAAAGCAAGAGAATAATCTAGGGACTGAATAACACAGTGAACCCAGAGGTGGATGAGAATTGTGGTTAATAGTTTAAATGCAGGAATGCCATTCTGTGAACTAGAACAGATGTACGTCATTATTGCAGGGTGGTGGGAATGTGGAGAAGCATGGGGAAAATACAATTAGTGTAACACATGGTCTATAGTTAACGACAATACTGTAATATTCTTGCTTCAATGCCAAAGATGTACTGTGTTAATAATAAGGAGGTATGGAAAAAATATGCCAAATGTATGGTATGAACCATAGTGGTAATAGTCTGATGATATCTCATATAATCTGTAACAAATGTTCCACAGCAGTGTGGTGTGTTGTTGAAGGGGTGTTGTATGGGAATTCTATATATGTGCATGACTGTTTTGTAAGTTTACAATTTATGTAATAAAAATGTACTTTAAAAAAAGAATAAAAAGTGTCTTTAAGAAAAAGGTATATTTGAAAGGATGGCAATAAAGTATAAAATAAGTCTAATAAAAATGAGTTAGATAACTGAGACTTAGCCTGCAGTTGTGGGGTGCCTAAGGGTGGCCACCTGAGAGCCTCCTTGTTGCTCAAATGTGGCCTCTCTCTAAGCCAAACTCAGCATATAATTGCATTACCTTCCCCCCAACGTGGGACATGACTCCCAGGAATGAGCCTCCCTGGCAATGAGGGATTAATACCAAGTGCCAACTGGCAACACAACCAGAAAAAGACCTTGAATTAAAGGGGGAAAATGTAAAGACAAATGGTTCAAGTGGCTAAGAGACTTCAAAGAGAGTCGGGAGGTCATCCCAGAGGTAACTCTTACGCACACCTCAGTAGGAGCTCATAGAACATCTAAGTGCCTATCACCCCACACAGAGGGGATCCTGAGAGCTCTGGAGACACCCAGGTCCTATATAAGTGGGGATAGCCCCAGAGACTGATGCCTTATCAGTGGGCTCTATTTTGGAATCTGTGATCCTGAGAGTGACAGAATTGGACTCAAATAAGTCCTCCCTGCACATGGTTCATCAGTCCCTTCTATTCAAACCTATATGTGATGCTGAAGTTTTTAGGTATACTTCCAAGTATACTGGAGCCTCTGGCCTACCTATGTGCAAGGTGTGCATAGAATCTCGATGGAGCTGCAACTCCTACCCTACAGCTCAATGGACTCATCCAAGTCACCTGGTGAGGAGACAACGATGGGCAACAGCCATCCCAGGGAATGGAGAGGGCCTGCATCTGCAGGCAGGATCATCCCACCCACCATATCCATGGGATATAAGCCCTCTCTCACTTGGAGGTGGAGTGGACATCACCATTCCAGTCCCCTCAGGATTAGGGGAAGAACTATGGACTAGAGTGGACTTGATGGTATTCTGTTGTTCACATATGGTGATTCTAGCAATGGAAGAAATTATAACAATGAGGTGGAGCCAGTGGCCACTTGACACTTTTGGGGCAGGGAGGGGACGAGCAGTTGAAATACAGGGGCTTCTTTGGGATTTGGAGGTTGTCCTGAGTACCATTGTAGCAACGGATGTAGGCCATTTTAAATCAGCTCACACCACTCAGAACTGTGTGGGAAAGAGTATGGTCTACGGTGTGAACTGTGGTCTATGGTTGGTGGCAAGGCCTCAGGATGTGTAAGTCCATTGAGGGTGGTGGGCCACACTGTGGGAGATGTTTGTGTGGGATGTGGTGGGAGGTGTGGGAGGTGGGCAACATGGGAATCCCGGTGGGTTCCGTGTAATGTTTTGGGTAATCTAAGCACCTCTTAAAATATATTTATATATATATATAAATAACATTTTTGTAAGCAAATGCACATATATGCATATATATTTATATATCATTTTGCAAATGTTGGTTATGTATTGTGAAAATTTTGATTTTTACCCACAATAAAAAAAAAAAATGAATGCTCAAAGCAGAGTATTCAACAGAAAAAAAAAATGAGTTAGAGAGTTAAATATAAAAGATTACAGTATAAACTCACTGGAAAATATGGGTGCATATTTATATGATTTTAAGGCAGAGAAGGCTTTTCTAGCTTAAAAGAAAGAAGAAAACAGAAAGGAAAAGATCGATCGATATGACTACCTAAAGAATAAAAACTTCTTGATATAAAAAATAAAACCCATTGTTTATAAAACAAAGAGCCAAAGAAGCAACTGAGAATAAATATTTATAACATGTGACTAATAATAGTGTGAAAAATCTCATCCTAATAAAAATGCAAATTTAGTGGCATACTCTCTTCAACATCAAATTGGAAAAGGCAAGAAATAGGTTAATATAAAATATCAAGTACGGGACAGAAAATATGCAATTTCATATACTACTGATGGTAGATAAAAATGTTTCTGGAAATCAATTTGGAAAGAGGTATCAAATGCCTTTAAAATTTTTTATTTGATCCATTAAATAGTCTAGGAATATATTCTAAGAAAATAGTCAAAAGTTCATACTATGATTGCAATATTATGTGATGCAAAAACATAACAGCTGCCTAAATACCCAGTAATAGGGGATTAGTTGAATATTTTATAGTAAATATTGATTGATTCTATGTTGCCATTAAAAATCACATTTTAAATAAAGAGTTATGTGGGAAAATGCTCGCAATACATGTGTGTGACAAAAAGGGATACATTGTATGGTAGAATATGCAATCCCAATAAAAAGCTTGGACCTATATCAAAAGATCAGTGAAAAAATGATTATGTATAAGTTAGGTTCAATTTGTAAAATTATACATAGAAGAAGGTTCTTCCTGTGCTCTGCTTCACAGAAGTATTTGATGTTCCCACCCCTCTTTGTAAAATATCATGACTGATGTCATTGTTTTGGAGAGCTGGCTGTTCCTCAGAATGTCTACACTTTTACTCTCACCTGTTATTTTATATATATATACTTAGAGTCATGTTTATTTTTATGTCTACTAATATCATTTTAATTGGTATTGTAATTACAAAGTCTAGTTACAAATTAGAATGTCTACAACTATGAGTGGTAAAAGAGAGATGTTTTTATGTGAACAAGATAGAATACTTTGGAAAAAGTCAATAAAAAGCTTGGCACCTACATCAAAAAATTGGTGAAAAAAAACGATTATGTGTAAGTTAAGTTCATTTGACATATTGCATAGGTATAATCTTTAAAGATGCTGCACCTTATAAAACTTTTTCTGACTAACCAAAGCAATGCTGGTTATTACTTAAGCGTGTTTCTACAGCATAATTCTTGAAAAATGATTGGAAGACTTAACACCAAAATTTTCCAGTGGCTATCTCTTGATTGTTATGATTTGTTTTCTTCATCAAACTTTTTATTTTCCAATTTTTCTATAGTGAATGTGGATTAGTTTGCTCACAATTTAAGTTATTTGAAACAAGATAGGATACCTCCTTCTTTCCTGCCTCCCCTTTTCCCCCAAATACCAGTTGTTACTGGCCTCATGTTTTGGGAATTTCTTGTCAGTGGTCCCATGGGGTTTGTTTTTATTGTTGTTGTTGTACTTAGTGCCTCCAACAGTGTTCAGAACCAGGCTGTGAGTGATCATCCTTGTGAAAAATTGACTCCTTGAATGATAGGAGCTTTTCATCACTGCTCCCACCCTTCAGGCACACTTGGTTGGGAGTTTATTAACACCAGGCTACATACTAACTATATTATGTATACCATGCATTTTGCCAGTCAGGACAAGTCACCAATACTTTTCTTTGTACATAGTAACTCAGTAAATACTATGCTTTCCTTTAGAAAATTGTGGGAGGGGTACATGTGAATACAATACATTTGGTTAATTGGTATAATACATGACAGTGGGTTCTGCATCTATTTTCTGTGTAACATCTCTGGACTACACCCAATTTGAATCATGTTGGACCTAAATGCTATTTAATGTACTTATAAAGTGTCTCCCATTCTAGATGAGTGCTTTCTATCTATGTTGTACCATCAAGTGATAGCATATTCTTTCAAATTATATTTATATCCCCAAACCCAAATCCCTAATTTGCTTTTCTTTTCTAATGCCTTTTTTTCTGATGTCCATAACATTAAAAAAAAAGTTCTTTAACTTATTCCATGGAAAGATACTGCACTTTTGCAAAGGGTCATACATAAATGAGTTTGATTTAAATAATCATAGGAGTTAAATTGCATCTGTCAGGGAGTTCTACATTTTTGGCAGTTATAGGCTGCCTTTATTCAGTTTAATGATGAAGATTTGACTTTGTTGGATATTTCTTCTTAGTAAAATTAATGGTGCATCTTTCTTTAATTGTGATCCTCGTCAACCATTTGGCTCAGTAATGGTATGCAAATTGAACTCTTTAAAAATTAATGCTAACATTTATTAAATAATGCATCATACAAAAAGTTAATTTGAAATTCCAAGTTGGGCTCCCTGTCTGCTCATGAGAAAGTGTTTTTTTTGTGTGTGCCATTTTCATAAAACATCTTTATAGTCTTTCTAAATACCTTGAATGTTTTTCCAGTGTTTTGTAGAATTATCACTATGGAGACTGTTCATGAAGACAGACTCTTTACACATTTTAGTTTTGATTTGTATAAACTCTCAGATTTTGAATTTGTGTCACTGACTTTCTAAATTTGAAAATGCTCATAGATTTTTTTTTTACCAAAACATAAAGGCAAATTTAATTAAGGACTATATATACTTATACAAGCTTACTTTCACTTTAGATTCTAAAATCAGAAGAATGTATATCAGATGCTAGCTTGGCAATTTTAAACCTTAACACCCCTACACAGACAGAGTTCAGTGAGCACTGGTATTCTACCTTGTATATTAGTGATTTTATAAATTTGGGGAATTTTAAGTGAGATTGTGACCATGATCAGCATAATATGAGAAGAATGGGTCATCTTAGAAGGCGGCTTGGTACATTAAGTATAAGAGTGCTTAATATGTGACTGCTCCGATCTGAGTGTCAGCACCATCAGTTACAAGCTTTGTGGTCTCCATCAGACTCCTTAACCCCCCTGAGCCTCAGTTTCCTCATCTGTGAAAATGACAAAAATAATTATACTTGCTTCATAGGGTTGCTATAAAGTTTAAATCCAATAACAAATCTAAAGTGCATCTAACAGTATGGACACATGGGTGAGCACACAATAACTGTTAATATTGTTATTTTCTTTTCTTTTCACTGAATGGTCTTTAGCTGTACTACATAAATGAGTCTTCAAAGGATATCACAATAATTAAGATTTGATTTGCTAATGTAAAAACAAGGATCAAATATTTCTTTACTTTGCACTGTATACAAAAATGGAATTGAGGAAAAAACATAAAATTCTTCATTACTCCTGTTTATTCCATCCGATATGAATTACTGAGAAAGAGGACATTCCCATGTGTGTCTTCATTTCAACAAACATGTATTTAACACTTACTATATGCAAGGCTTTGAGTTGACATTAGACAGTGAAACAACAATGAGATATGGTCTTTATCCTCAAAGAGATAACCCTGCAATTAGCAATAGAGCTTTCTCAAATATCAAAAGTTAATCGTAAATAAGAAATAAAATAGCATTTCAAGAACTTATAATAATAAAGAAAAAACTTTATCATAAGGGACTATATCATCAAAAGAGTAATATAAACAAATGCAAATTTGCTTATTTTATGTTTCTTTATTTCTTGTTGCATAAATGATGTAAGCTTTTATGTTAAGTATTTAGAGAAGGGTATACTCCCTAGGGTTGGATTGGTCTAGGAGAGCTTCATGAAGGAGATGAGCTTTAGGAAGACCTTGAAGATTGATTCCTAGACAGGCTTCATCTCTTAGGATTCCCCATAAGGTCCCTTGGAATTCTACAGTAAGTCTTCTAAATAGTTAAATTGGAGGTGGGCTTAACTTAAGATCTCAACAGCTGACATCATGCCTAATTATTCTTATGTACCCTGCACCAAGCTTCCTGAGCTTTCATCAAGAAACACCTGGAATTAGTAGAAGAGACTGTCATAGATGATAAGTTTGATCAGATCAATAGTTTTATGCTTATTGGGACCCAGTCAATTCTCAAAAAAAAAAAGAAAGAAAAAAATCAAATATGTCGCAGGCACTGGGGAGAAAGAGATGAGTTTGTTGTTAGTTTCTGGCCTCTGGCTGCTCATAGATCATGAAATAAATATTTGTCATGCTTTGTGCTACATGCAATGATGAGAGTAAGCCCTAAGTGTGAAGAATGGGGGATGTGGTCAGAAATGACTTCAGAGAGGAGCCAGGGTTTTTCATTCTCCACATTCCTGAGTAGAAGCCAAGTAAGTTTTAATTTTGGGTCAATTCAGAGTACTTCACAACTTTTTCCTTCCCACAGAATCTAAAGCTATGACCAGTGAGTAAAAAGTGCTAAGATCAATCAGCCAGATGTCTGTGGGACAACTGCTCTTTTTAACTGACACTTTGGTGTCATTAGAGTTTGTTTCAAAACTGGATTTGGAGTTTGGATATCTGATCTAGTTGGAAGTCAAACTAAATCACAAACAGAGTGTTCCGAACTAGTAATGTATCTTAGCAGAAGCTATTTCTCATTATACTTACAGATTTATTAAATCATTCATTCATTTATTCAATCATTTATGCATGTATCAGGCTCTGGACAAAATTCTCTAGTTGATTTGATAATTAACAAGCATAACTTAATTTTCCATGGACTCTTATAGTCTAGAATTTTGTACTTAGTTGTCTTCCAGAATTGCCAAAGTCCATTCGATGATAAGAATAATTGTCACATAAACAGGGTTATAGTCCATTGCAGTAGGGTCTTAGATACAGAGATCCTAAAATAAGAAAAACTTCCAAGTACTACCTAATTCATTAAATGTGGAATCAAGTCAATAGATTAACCAGATCAAAATAAATAAAATGCAAGTTCTTAAACTAAGCATAGTCTAAATTTAAATGACAAATCAGACATTTATTAGAATATAAATATCTAGATGAGATCACTCTAATTTTAAGTGAAGGTTAAAAAAATTGAGGATTTCTGAGACCACTGCTATTACCACTAATAATGACTGCTATTTATTGGTTCTCTTTCTTATATGTGCCAAGCATTGTTGCAAGTGTTTTATATTGAAGAAATATTTATTCCCTGCAACAGGTATGGAAGTGTGCATAGGCATCCCTATTTGCATATGGGGAAACTAAGGCTGAGAAAAGTTGAGTGATTTGCCCAATGTCAGGAATGAGTCAATAATTGGGAAAGGCTGTACTGTTATTTGATCCCTTCTGTGTCTGTCTGGAGTCTGTCTAATAGAAAGTAATGTTTTAGAGGTTAACAATGAAAGACTCAAGATTGCCTAGCCTTCGTGCTCTGAATTTTAATTGGAGCATCTGAGGAGTTTTTGAGAGGGCTTCTTTTTTTCTGTGTTATCATGGTCTGGGTAGATTGGGTGCTGATGTTTACTGAAAGGTAATTAAGTATCTATATATACATGACTCTTATAGAAACTGCCAAACACACACACACACACACACACACCACCCCACAATTGCTCCTTGTTTTAGTGGAATCAAAATATAAAACCCTGGAACAGGGACATATATAATATGTTTGTTATATAAAGCGTTAAGTATAAATTAGTGCTAGGAGCAGTGTGGCCAGTGATTACATAATCCCTATCATTCTTTAAATTAGGCAAGGGAGGCCTTCTGGAATGGATCCTATCTCAGAGCTTATTGAATGATGGGAGGAAGATAGCTAGCAGAGATGGGCGGGGATGTTATTTTTGGCAGAGGCTGGGACTTGAAGGTGGGAGTTAGTAAAGGGATTTGAAAAATATGCTTAAAAGAGCAGAAGGGATTAGTAGGGGTAGTTGAAGACAAGAAAAGTGAATTTTGTGCCTCAATGAAATATTTTGAAGCAGAAAAAAGTTTTCTTTTTGCTTTGATTTTAATACTGGATAGGAATTTGTAATGCCCCAAGAAGCACTAGATTCATGCTGTGGCAGGTATTTTATTAAACTTTAGTGGACTAGTTTAATATAATTTAAAATAAAGATGACCTGATCAATTACTGCAGGAATACAGATGGGAGTATAAGTTGATAGACTGATTTATTAATAAAATAGTCTTATCCTAGATTCCCTAAAAAACAGAACCTCAGTCAGAGATTAAGTGGTGATACTTTATTTGGGAGGTACAATTTCAGGGCAGTGAAAACGATAAAAGGAGATGTGAAGTTGGTAAGGACGGGAAGCAATGTAAAATCATGTGCCACCTCACTGGACACTGCTTCATAATAAAACTCAGAGAGACAAAGACGGTTGCTTGGGAGGTATACCCAACTTGGCCACACATCATGTCTTCGATCAGTCTGCATGATGAAACTACTTCAGAACAGAAGAGGGAGGGAAAAGGAGAGGAAATTTATCTGCCTGGATGCCTGCAACTTCCATTTCTATTCTCTCTCATTGGTCAACTCTCTCCCTGCTCCAACAAACACACATTTCTGGGTTATGACATTTAGCCCCTTACACAGCTGCTCAGAGGCCAGATCTACCCCTCATTGCAGTGTAACATTCAAGTCTGAAAGTGATGAAGAAACCAGGAATTCAGGGCTGTGGCTGGTCAGACTCGTTGGCTTCAGACAATAGAACCACCAGGTATAAGCAGAGTTGGATGGTTATGTCAGTTTCAGAATAAATGGCTGAGGGTCAGAAAAATCTTAAGGAGGCCTCAAGACTTACTGACAAGGCACAAGGAATTAGTTATTTATTTCATATTAATTATGAGTCAAGCACTACACTAGCGCTTTGAATGTCTTGTCTCTGATCTATTATTATTCCATTTTACAATGAGGTATCCAAGCCTTAGAGAAGTAAAGTTGTTTGTCTTTGGATTTCCATTTGAAACTAAACAGGTTGTTGTTGTTTTTAGGAGGTACCAGTGATGGAACCTGGGACCTTGTACACGGGAAACAGGCACTCAACCGCTGAGCTACATCCACCCCCCACACAGTTTTTATTACTAGACTTATTGAAGGGGAATTTCTGTCTTTGCCTTGCCTTGCCTTGTCTCACCTCACCTCACCTCGCCTCGCCTTTTCTTTCCTTCCATCCTTCTTTCCTTTATCTCCCATCCATCCCTGCTTCCTTTCTCTCCTCCCTCTCTTCCTTTTTGTTTTCCTCCCTCCCTTCTCCACCTCCCTGCCACCCTTTCTTCAATAAATATTTCCAATCATTTACTAGAGGAACTAGTCTAGTTGAAGAGTTTGCACAGCCAATATGGTCCTTGCTCTTTTGCCTCTTAATCTTTAGTTGATGATGGGGGTGGGGGGAGAGGCGGAAACACATAATAAACAAATGAACAAATAGCCAAAATATTTTCCTCATAGTGATGTATGCTGTAAAGAAAATAAGATCAGATATTGTGTGAGGGAGTGATTCAAGGGTATAAATGAGTTAGGGCAAGGGAAGACTCTTCTCTAAATAGTGGGTTTGGTAAAGCTCTCTCTATAAGGAGCTGACATTTGACCTGACATATAGTCAGATAAAAAGCTGGGAGACATCATTCTGGCTACTGAGTGGGGAATGGATTGTAGAGGAGGCTAGTTAGAAGGCTATCGTGGTGTTCTAGGCCCAGCATGTTGATGGGTTGGATTAGGATGGTAGCATGGAGATTGAGAGAAGTGGGCAGATACAGTATAGAGTTGGGAAATGGGACCAAGAAGAAGTAGCAATGATGACACCTAGGTTATATATATATATATATATTTATTTATTTATTTTTTATTTTTTAAAAGGGATTTAGATTACATAAATGTTACATTAAAATATAGGGGATTCCCATATGCCCTGCTTCCTATATCTCTTACATTTTCCCACATTAAAAACATCTTTCACTGGTGTGGTACATTCGTTACAATTAATGAAAACTTTTTAGAGCATTACCACTAAGCATGGATTATAGTTTGCATTGTAGTTTTTACTCTCTTGTGCACAATTTTGTAGGTTATGACAAGATATGTAGTGGCCCATATCTATCATTGTAATTTCATTCAGGAAAGTTCTCAAGTCCCCAAAATGCCCCCATATTTTACCTGTATTTCTCTCTGCCTGCCCTCAGAACCTCTAGTGGCTACTGCCTCCACATGAATGATATAGTTTCTTCCATTGCTAGAATCACAATAAGTCTATAGTAGAACACCAGTGTCTACTTTAGTCCATAGTTCATTCCCCAGTCCTGAGGATTCTGGGATGGTGTTGCCCACTCCACATCTAATTGAAAGGAGGCTTTGATCCCATGGGGCAGATGGATGGGACTCTCTTGCTTGCAGTTGTAGACTCTCTTGGTTCCTTGGAATGGTCATTGTCCATCATCATCTCCTTGTTAGTTGTCCTGGGTGAGTCCAATGAACAGGAGAGTAGGTGTTGCAACTCTATTGAATTTCAGGCCCAGATGGCACATGGACAGCCCAGAGATTAAAGTCTCTTGTATGTATACCTACCAACTCCAGCACCAACTATAGGTTCAAATAAAAGGGACAGAAGAGGCATGTGTAGAGAAGTCACATCTGAGTTCAACTCTGTCACACTTGGGAGCACAAACTCCAAAGTAGGGCCACTGGCAAGGCACCAAACTGTGGAGCTATCTGCCATGGCTGTAGGTCCTGGGTGTCTCCAGAGCCCTCAGGATCCCCACTATTTGGGGTTGCAGCTACCTTGGCCATCTATGAGATCCTGATAGGACATGCATAAGCATTACCTCTCTGATGACCTCCCAGCTCACTTTGAAGTCTCTTAGCCATATACACACATTTATCTTTACCTTTCCCCCCTTTTATTCAAGGTCTTTTTCCAGTTGTATCACCAGCCAGTGCTTGATAGTAATCCCTCGGTGCCAGGGAGGCTCATCCCCAAGAGTCATGTCCCATGCTGGGGGGAAGGTATTGCATTTATATGCTGAGTTTGGCTTAGAGAGAGGCTACATTTGAGCAACAAGGAAGCCCTCAGGAGGCAACTCTTAGGCACTCTCCAACACTAGGCTAAGTTGCAAATTCAAGGGCAAAAGTCTCATAAGCATAGTTGTCAACATCAAGGGCCCATCAATGGACCATTCTTCTTCACTAATCATTGCTCCTGCACTTGGGGATTGTTGCTTTTCCATTAGAGAATGTGGCAGAGCTCCCCAGGATGGGAATTCAATAATCTTTCAGTTGTGTGAATTTCTACCCACTGTGGCAATGCTCCATGAACATTTGAACATATTTATATACTTTATTTATATGCCCAGGTGGTAGGGTAGGGAATAAGGGTTGGATGGTCCAAGGAACTGGGAGGAGGGTTGGGGGAGGGAATAGGTGAACACTGGGGATAGGTGGGTACATGGGTGAAACTACAATGTTGAGAAAACTCTATTGGCAATATGACAAGGAAGCATTACTGGTTTAGGGTGTTGAATGGGGGGGGCATTTGGGACAGGGTGCACTTGGGACAGTCTTTTAGAGAATGTGCGAGTGATCATTTTGTCATAGTGTGGTGTATCAGTGGGGGGAGACCCACATAATGACTAGGAAGGAGTTGGACTCCCATGTTAGGGAGGCCCGATATGTTCTCAAACGGGGGTGGGGGGGTCTCTTGACAGCATGGGCAGTTCCTAATAGGGGAGGACAGACTAACGTGTCCAGCTCTCAGTGTTGTTGCAAGTATATAAGAATCTTATCCTTCAAGGATTGAAGCCTGGTGGTCTCTGTGGGCCCTGAGGGGAGGGTGAGGGAGGAATAGAAGAGATTGAAGAAGAAGTATTTGGGGGCAATGGAAGTGCTATGCATGATCATGCAATGATGGATACAGGCCATGTTAAATTTCATCAAAAAATTATAAAAGTGTATGGTCTAAAAATGTAAACCATAATGTAAACCATTGACCATGGTTGGTAGCTATGTTCAATATTTATAGATCAGTTGTAACAAATGTACCGTCCACATGTAAAAGGATTATTAATAGGGAATGGAGAAAAGGGGGAGGATGTTGGGTTTATGGGAGTCCCCTATATTCTGTATGTAACCTTACTGTGATCTAAAACTTCTTTGAAGACAATATAAAAAAAAATAGTAAAACACTGGGGAAGAAGTGGAAGAAAATGCCACTGTATATACAGGACAACTTATATTACAGTGATGAAAGGAAAAATGTCAAAAAAATATTTTATTTTATTTTTTTAATGTTTTTCATTATTTTTTAATACCTCAATCTTTTTTACTTTAGTTTTAGTTTCTCTAAATTATTATGTATTTTATTTCTTATGTTTAAACCCATCATTATTATTTCATTTTCCTATTATTCAAATTTGACAATATTCTTGGCTTCATTTTTGAAGAGGTTTTGGATCACAGAGGGGTTACATCTATGGCAGGGGAGGATCAATGATGTAAGGTGTCAGTGATGGGGAATACATAGAAGGACGTTCACCTGGGCATGCATATAAGGTATATAAATATGTTCAAATGTGCTATGGACACCTAGGCTTTTGAGGTAAGCAGTCAGATGAATGGTGGTTCCATTTACTGAGATGAGGAAGCTAAAAGGAGGAACAGGTTTGATGTGGGAGAGAGAGTCCTGTTTTGGATATATTAAGTTTGAGATGGCTATTAATCAGATAAGTGGAGACCTCTGGAAAACTTTTGATTATAAAAGTGTGAAGTTAAAGAAGAGATATGAACTCCAGATATAAATTTAGGACTAATTCCCTAGAGATGATATTGTAAACATATTTTATTTTAAAATGTCCATTTTAACAAAGAGCTGATGCTAACAAATACTGTTAATGGAATTTTTTTCTTTTGCCTTTTTTTTTTTTTTTTTTTTTCTTTCTTTCTTTACTCTGGCTGTATTTTTCACTCTTAAAAATAATGGAAATATTTGCACATATTAACAGGGTTAAGACATCTTTTATAAGACTTTGTTATGATTTATAGCCCTAAAACATACGTTATCTTCCCTTTTGGTTTTATTATTCAATTTTTATATTCATGTTCTTTATTATTCTTTAAATTTGTAAACCCAGAGGGTTGAGGTTTTTTTGAAAGATTATTTCTAATGAATAATCATCAACATGAGCTAATAACACACCCATGAATAGTCTAGTAGGAGATTTCATAACTTTTTTAACCTATAAATTGTACAAATATAGTTACCAAGCAATAGAATACTAAAAAATACTTGAAAAATAGTCAAGTCGCATTTGCTTTTTAAATCATAGAAGCTATAGATAATAGAGAAGAATGAACTAACAGCATATTCTTGGAATATCTTTGTTCAATGAAAGCAACTGTCTTTGTGAGTACCTTTAGGAGGCAATGTCAGATGCTACAAATGCATTGTGGAATCCATCTTTGCGTGCCTGGTTTATGGCAAGGCCCAAGAAATGTTGCAGAAAAGAGTATTGTCATTATGCCACTGAACATTCCCTATTCCCAAAGCTAAGAAAAGACCATGTTTCCAATAAATATTCACATTAAAGGGTCTCCCAAAAGCTTGTTGGTATTTGAAAGTGTTGACCATTTAAGGAAGCATTGACTATGCTGTGTCTGCACTTCACTGACCTCTAGATAATTCAGAATTCAAAGCAGCAAGTTGAATACCCAAATGTTAAATCCTAGTTTCTATCCTCTATATGAACTGCATGTAGACCAGGAATAAAGGAAGAAGGAGAGGGGACTTCTCCTGTTATTTGGGAAGATGAGGTTGAGATCCCTGATAGAGAAGGAAATTTGGCACATTTTCAATAAAGAAAGGAAAGGAGTTGATGGACAGTGAGTTGGGGTATATTCCTAGCATTCTGTAAATAGGCATGTGAGGGCCTAGGTGTGGACCCACACATCTTTCATACATCATTTCAAGGTAGAACTCTGCTCCTTTATACAGCGAGTAGCTAAATATTGTACCATTATGATGGAAATCTGGGCAATGGTGACAGAAGGAATAGATAGCTAAAAAGCTTTAAAAGCAGGTTTTAATGACTAGAAACAAACCAGAAAATGCATAATGGAGTAATATATGATTAATTGAATGTCTGAACAAAAACTCACACTGTCTATTGATAACTTTCCAAAGTCTGGTTTATTGGAAACATAAAAAATATTATTATCCTTGTCCATAATGATTCAGACTGTGAGCTAAGGGGAAAAATAAATCTAATTGTTTATGTATTTTTAAGTGTAGACTGAATACATTTCAACTAAATACATCTTTTCAAAATTCTTTCTGACTACAGGCATTAATATAGGATCTCTAACTGTCTTGGGTCATGAAACTGTTTATTTTAATAATCTCTCAGGCTGGGTATTGATGTTAAAATTTTTCCACAGTAATAAGGACCTATTAAAATCTTTGAGTTGTGAACTCAAGACCACAAAGAGGATCTTAATAAATTAAAAAAGAGGAACTATTTCACTAACAATATCACTAGGAAGTATGTCAGTTTTCCAAATTAATTTACATATTTGACCATTTCATTGTGAGTTTTAGTGAGAGTTGTCTTGAGAAAATTCCTCTATATTTCATCTTGAATTAAAAACCAAAATCATAAATTAATTATGAAAAATGAGAGACAAAGAAGGTTGTCTCCAAGAAGTATGGAATGAAATAAAAATTAATTAAAACATTATTATCTAGCGTAAGAGTTGAGAGGCCAATGGAACAGATAATATCCAAACAGACCTTAGTGTATAGAAGAATTTAATATTTGATAAAAGGATGCATAAAGCTGTGTGTGTGGGGAAATAAATTATTCCATAAAATGTTGAGGAAATTGGCTATTTGGAAAAAGGAAATCCTGTCTGATATAAACCTAGTTGTGTTTTATGGTGTCTGAATATTCCCCAATTTAGGGAAGGTACTGAGTAGCTATGATCATCTTCTGTAATAAGTGATCACTATCCTCCCAGCGATAGTTTATGAATCAAGATATATCATTTATGACACATATTCTTCTACAGTCTGGACTGCATCATTAGGTTCAAAATTATGAGCTTGACTATAAGACCAGTCTCTCGAGTTATGAAACTAAGAAACCGAGAATTATGGCATTTAGCAGCAGAAGTATTAAAGAATTACTACAAAGGTATAATTGAATATATATTTCAGTCAATATTGTTAGGGCAAGGTTAATATCTAAAAAGTTCTTTTGAATTAATAAACTAAAGTTTTATTACAAACTGGGCAAAAATATGATATATAGCTCACAGAAGAAATGTAAATGATAGCCATCTGAAAAAAAGGCAGAAAATATCTCTAATAATCATAGAAATGTAGATAAAACCATCACTGGGTTACTAATTTTACCATCAGGTTAGAAAAGATAAAGACAGATAGGGGAATTTTGAATACTGGCAGGATTATGTTGAGATAAATTCTGGCTTGTCCACTGTTGGTGGGAATATAAATTGGTAATAAACCAATAAATAAATTTTCTGGAAAAAAATGTGTATATAATCTATGGAGAGCCATAAAATAGTGTATACTCTTTGATCCAGAAATGTCACTTCTAGGATTCGTTTCTAGCGAAACAATCAGAAATTGTGCCAAGATTCATATAGAAAGTATGTTTCTGCATTACTTTTTGTAGTAGTAAAAAATTGAGAAATTAGATAATGTTAAATAATTATGTTTCATAGTAATAACACCATCAAACATGTACATTTAAGAAATTTTATTTCAAAACAACGCTCGGATGTAAGTGCTATTATTATGTCCATTTTACAAATGAGGAAACTGAGACTCAGAGAGGTCAAGACCATGGGAAAGTTGCTGAGGTAGAGTATGAACACAGCAGTCTGACACCATAATGGACACTTTTTGCTACTGCAGTAGAACAGCATTTTCTGAGTCTTTTAATATGCCAGATGCAAGCTAACATTTTATAGTGCATTATTTAATATGAACCAAAAAAAATCTGTTTTTATTGCTATCATGAACATCAGAAAGCTGAAGCTAAGAGAGTCGGTAACTCAATTATAGGATTATAGAGCTAAAAGCGACCGGGTTTCAAAGAAGGTTTTAAGGAGAACATTTGTTTAACGAGCTCTGTCCCTGGGGGGAGTAACAGTGGTACAAACGTTTTAGAGTATAATTGACACTCTCTCAAAATTGTGAATATGTACAACCATTAGTCAGTAAAAACAATTTTAAGATTTGATCCTATAAAATAACAGCACATGTACAACAAAATATTTGTGCAATGATGCCTGTTTCAGCACTGTTTGTAAGCAAGTTATTGGAGGAATCTCAAATATCCACCAATAGAAGAGTGAGTAAGTGAACAATGACATATCAATACCACTGACACCATGAACTTGTGAAAATGAATGATTTGATGAACATGTACTGGCTTGGAGAAAGAGTCATAAATTATTCAAAAACGAAAACATCATAGAATATGTACGTGTGTATACTTGATAACATTTGCATGAAAATACCTATATCTGTGTGCATGTATTTAAATATATATCTATGTTATTATATTTTAAAATAGTAAGTACATATGATGAACAGATAACAGGAATTACTTCTAAGTAATGAGATTGATAGAGGGAGAAGGTTTAGTTTTTAATTCAAACTGTTCCCAAAAGCAACAACAACAAAAAACATAGAAATGGGTTTTGGTGATTCTTACTGTTGAACACTATTTTTCTGCATTTTTCAATTTCTTTTATAAATCTGTGCTTTATTTTTATAGTCAAAGAAATTAAAATGTTACCTAGTTTATTCCTAATTATAAAATAAAGTATGATTTGCTATGAGAGTAGAAAAGTACCAAAGGTAAAAGAAATATACCCATTATATTTCTTATATTTCTTTCTAATATCATTATGACTTTAAAAAGCATGTTAAAATGCTAAGAACTCAGGAAATATTAACCCTCCTATTTTTCTAAATAGCCTAAGTTCTATAATTGAAGAAACCCATACTTTTAGAAATCTATCTACTTGGATGAACTAGATATGGCACTTGATCACATTGATTCTGTGATTTATGACTTTCTACCATAAACCTTCAATTTGTGATATTTTAAGGAAAGAAAAGAAACTTATCACTGTATTTAATATAGAGACATTGTCAAGGATATCACACAGTTTCTTTCATCACATAAAATTTCCTTCATAAGTAAACATGAGACAAAACAGGACCAGCTATAATTGTGCTAAAAAAATAATTTGCTTTAATTTATGACATTATGCTTTTGTGTAACTGGCAGTATTTCCTTCTCTTCTTTGGCTCCCAGGAAGATGACCTCCAGCAACTGTAGAGAGCATGAGCCAATCATCTTCTAATAAACTCTATCACCTCTGGCTTGGTCTTAGTTTTCCTATTCTTATTTACTTATTTTTCATTGTACAGTCTATATTTCTTCAAGCTATTGCAAATTCCCTTTTGAAAAAGTCAACATAAGGGATAAAAAAGCCTCTCATAAGAATATCTTGGAGGAAAAAGAGAAATTCTCTTCTTTTTAAAATTTCTTCCTGTTCCTGTTGAATCAGTGGTTAAAAACTAGGGTTTTGAAGCACAAAGATAAAAATTGTGGTGAAAATCTGAGTACCTGTGGTGAGTGTAGCCTAATGTTGAGCAAAACATCCCTTTATTAGTGAAAGATCATAATCATTTCCATTCTCCTCTTTGAAGAACTTATTTTTAAATATGAACTTTTGGTGATGGAATGGATTTTTATGATATATGGTTGGGTCTTTTGAATAATAAACTTTATTTTCAGAGCAGTTTTAGGTTTACAGAAAATTAGCAGAGAAAGTACAGTGTTTTTTATTTTAATAAAATAAAACATCTTTTGCAAAATTGCAAAATTGCAAAGTTTGCAAAATTGAACATCTTTTGTTTTGATTACTTTATGTTATATAAGTATACTTTTGGGTATAATATAATGTTTCCTTTTAAAAATAAATATTTTTAAGCAAAACCATTTATGTAAATAAAAGTTAGAATGGAAAATTTAGCAAAAACTGTGGGGATGCCCTGTGGTTGACATTTGGGGAGCACAAGCACAAGCTATGTGAAAAATAGAATGTGGAGCACAGTATGAACTCCATACATGCTAGCTGCTAGTTGTAGTCATGGGGGAGACAGGAAAAGGGTGGCAGTAATATGAATTTCTTAATGGCAATGGCAGGTGTAGCATGCTCACAAATGAAGCATAAGACAAAGTACTAATGTGAAGTTGAAGTTGTTTAGTTGGAAATTTGGGGTATGAATTAAGAGCTTCCCTAGAGAACCAAAGGAAATTGCATAATTTCAAGATTCCGTATTCCCTACTTCAGGCTACCAAATGAAATTAAAGGGGATTCTGTACCAGGATGTAGAGTTTTATACCATTGTGTCTCAATAGTTCTTACAGATAAAGGAATAGAGTGATTGCAATTTGAAAATTGAATTGTACAATCAGTGGTATTCTGTGTAATCACATATTTGGGCATTCATCACTTCAATCATTCTTAGAGCACTTTCATTATTCCAATAATAACAATAATAAACAAACAACAAACAAACAAAACTCATTGCTTCTCAATCTCTCTTATGCTTCACCATTGATTGTACACTTTGGATGGATTTATGACTTTGGATGGATTTATGCTTTATTAAGATGTATCAATAAAATTGATTTGTTTTTTTTAAAAAGTTGAAACATACACAAATGGATTTTTTATCACCTTGAAATATGATTCAATGTGCTCTGACTACATGTCTTTTGTGTATATTTGATCTTATTTAAGCAAACTGCAACATCCAGAAAGTGAGATGACCACCTTCTAAATCAAATATTTCTACAATTCTTATGAAAAAAATATATAAAAGTCTCCCTTGTGAAGATACTCATGGGCAAATCTTAAAGTTTGAAGCAAAATTATGCTTCATTGCAGGTGGGAGATGAGAATTTCAACCTGCAGTTTGAAAATATAGTTTCAGGAACAAGGACCATCAACACAATCATTCATCATGAATGTGTCCTAGTTTTCCAAATAAATAGATGGTGTGTATAGAATTTTGAATCATTTCTACTGGACCTTGGTCAACAGGCATAAATCAACATGTGTAAGTTCTTCCAACATGACAACACCCCAGGTTCCTGAGTAGAAGTTCTGTATGTCCAGTGAAAACCCCATATCTTACACTATAGAACTGTGATTTATTCTCTTCCATGGATATATTTTTACCTAGATGGGAGTTACAGATATTTGACAGGGTTGAAATAGCCTAATGAGGGTTCTTTACCTCCAAATATGAGGATTGGTACTCCTCCCTGATCAGTGCTTGCTGAAGGATGGGCATAGATAAAAAAAAAAAAAAAAAAGATAGGCTTTTCAAAAAATACTCATCTCCTTGCTGTTTTATTAATTGTGCAGTAAATTATTCATTTATCCCAAAATAACTTTTGAGAAGTATTGTTATTCTGGAAAATAACATTTTAGAAGAATTGCAGAAATATTTGATTTCCCCCAGGATTAATCTAATTTTAATTATGGATTTTAGTTAAATGTATTCCTCTCAGTTAAACTTCTGTATAGAGTACAAGTTTTTTGTGATTCTAGTAGCAGATTTTTCAACTTATGACACCTCCCTAAACCAGAGCACTTTAATACATTGGATCTGGAAACAATCAGACAGGAAGTACCTCCTTCAGCTTCCCATTATAAAATCTACCAACCTAGACATAACAGGGCCCATGCTCTCTGCTTTCCCCTCTGTTACTATGAATCAAGTGCCTCTGCTTTTATAGAAGAATGGCCCCTCTCACCTACTTGGTCTCTGGATCTCATCCTCCATCACCATCTCAAATCCTTCACTTCTACAATTCTATTTAATCATCAATTTCTCTCTGTATTGGACTGTTATTATCAGCATACAAATACGTTCTTCAAAAAATCTTTTCATGGCAGCATAATACCTCTAGGTAGAATTCAATTTCCCTATTCCCCCTCACAGCAAACTTCTCTAATAATCACTTCCTCTGCTTTCTCATTTACAATACCCACTCTATTGAGATAACTTTTGTCAAGTTCATCAATGACCTTTATTGCTAAACCCAATGGCCAGTTTTCTGTTCTTACTTTAATTGAACATTTAGCAGTATTTGACACAGTTAACTACTCCCTCTTCATAAAATCCTTTTTCTCTTCTTTTGCTCCTGTTTTCCCACTATGTCATTGGCCGTTTCTCAGTATCCTTTGTATTCCTCAGACAGAATTCTAATATTGGCAGCCCCAGGGCTCAGTCCTAAACCCCTTTCTTTTCTCAATCTACCCGTTGTCCCTATGTGAGCTCATCTGATCTTTGGGCTATAAAAATTCATCTACTTACCAACTACTCAACATAACATGTCCAAAATGTCCCTCATGATTCTCATTCCCCAAATTGTTCCTCTTCCTGACTCCCCCTTTCCATTAAATAGTCCCATCATACGTTCCTCCTCAAGGTAAAATTCTTGATTCCTCTTCCTCTTACCTCCTCATTCAATTCTTAGTCAAGCCCTGACACTTCTACTTCCCAAACTTACTCTGAATATGGGTTCACTCTAAATAAGTATCTCTACTACTTCCTTCAGACCCAAAACATCATCCTCTGCCACCCAGGCACCTGCAAAAGCTTCTTGCACACTTGACTCCTTATAAACTGTTGTACATAGAGAAGTGAGAGCATTCTTTCTAAAATATATATCAAATGACATCATGTCCCTGCTTAAAACCTCCCAGCAATGTCCCATCACACTAAGAATAAAATCCAGTCTCTGCCAGTTTATGAAGCCCGGTATGATACCACCTCTGCTTATCTTTGCAAACCAACCTAGTAACAGGTGCTTCACTTCCACTATTCAAGTCACAGTTGGTTTTCTTTGTTCCTCTGATACCTCAAGCTTGCTATGGACTCAAAGCCGGTGGCAGCTATTCTCTCTTCTTGGAATATCCTCCCTTGATCTTGACTTGACTGGATTCATCACATCACTCGGATCTCCACTTGTCTGTCACATCCTCTGAGAAGTCTTTCCAATCTCAAATAGCACATCAGTGTATTTATATGGACAGCATTTTCCCCTGTGTGAATTTGTATTTGTTTTTTATTTCATTTCATTTTAGTTTAGTTCAGTTCATTTATTTTTGCTCTCTCACTAGATTGTCAGCGTCTCAAGAGCAAGAACTTGTCTCATTCACTTTTTATCCGCAGGAAGCATTCAGTATTCTATATGTGTTGAATGAATAGATGAATGAAGAAATATCATTTTTTGCTCACCTTTATATCTTCTATGATTTGACCTATTTTTTTCCAAATACACAAACAATAGGATTGACCCAATTCTTCTTAGAAACTTATTTATGATGACATCATTGACATGAGTTTTCTGGATAAACCCTATTAAAAACTAAATTATAATAATTCTCTACTTCAATCAAAATTACTTCCTGGGAAATTACTTCCTTGTATAGAATATTGGAATTCAATAGTCCTAGGAAATAAATTAACAGTGGAGAAGATATGCCACTTTCCTGATACCACCGTGACTTGTCACCACAAAATACCTGAACTTCACTAGTAAACAATATGCAGTTTCCCTTTAAAATTCTACAAAAAAGCTATTTTAAACTATTTACAGTAAGAGCATTTGCAATTATGATTTCCTCATCCTTAATCAGAAATTTTTTTTTGCATATTATAGGGAGGTAGCATAGGGTGAAAAAAGAGCTAAAGAAGTTAAAGTTCCAAATTATAGGTGATACAATGAATTCTCTTGCTATAATCCTTATAAAGTTGGCTCATGGATGGCCGGTTAGGAGATTATTATTATAAAATTTACCTGTCATTATTCCTGCTTTAGACAACAGGTAGTGCCCTTTAAGTTAGTGCTATTTTTCATTGTGATTAATAATCTGAAATATTTAGATGCTAATCTTAAAGTTTACTCTATTATTCTTCATATTTGTATTTTTAAATTTTTTAAGTTAGGAAAAGGAATAATATTGTCCTAATTAATGTAATAATATTAATGTAATAATATTAATGTAATAATATTACATTATTATATATTAACTGTTTAATTCAGTGTGTTCTTGATGGGAATATATAAACCAAATCAGAAATTGCTTTCTTTGTCTTTTTTTCCTTGGACATATGTAAAAATGTCCTCTGTGACAGAAGGTTTAAATAGTAATGTGGAATTTCATGACTAGTAAATATTTTCAATTCATTTTGTTAATACTAAATCAATATAGTAGAAATACAGAAAATGGATTTATTTGTGAATTATAAAATGAAAATAAACTGCCAGCTCACCATGAAAGAATATCAACTGCTAACATTTTATATATTCATTTCTCATAAGTTATATATATATATATACACACACATATATAGTCAAAGTGGAATTTATATATTTTTAAATTTTTATTATATTATAGCTTGACTTTCTAACTCATTTAATATAATATAATAATAATAGCTAAGACGTATTGAGCACTTACTATCGTCAACCCTGTTCTAAGCATTTTAGATGTATTAACTTGTTAAATCCTTACAACAGTTCTATGAGGATGATATTAGTATTATTCCCATTTTACTGAGGAGGAAGACAAGACAGAAAATTGAAGTAACTCCCAAAATGTCCTACTCCAGTGTCCATGGATTTAATCATTATACAATGTTGCTTCTTTAGACATATGCATTTTAAAAGAGGTATAATATTTCATCCTATCACCATATCACTATTTAATCATTTCTCCATTTTTCCACATTCACTAGTCTCAAATTTTAAGATAAATACTCATATACATAAATCTTTTTTGAATGTCTGATTTGAAAATAAATAAGCTGAATTTGCGTTGCTTAATCACAAAATTAATTATGTGATTCACTAGCTCCTCCCAATATCTGATTATACCAATAGAAATGCCATTTCTATAAGCAGAAACCACTTATGGATTCACAATAAAATTTTGGTTGTACTCCAGGTTTCAAATGTTGCAAGCCTCTGACAATCAGTTTGCTGAAGTGAAAATTCCAGAATATTATGAGATGTGGCTGGAGAATATCAGCTCCACAAGAGCAGGAATCTTCTCTCTTGCTCATTATTGAGTCTTCAAATGTCTAGGATCATGCTTGCACAGAGCAAGCAACCAATAATCATTGAATGAATGAATAATTAATTACTTTAAAAATCTAAATGGAAAAAATTCTGAACTAATATTCAGAAAGTGGAGCTTACATTGCAGAGGAAATTTATTCAGGTTGCCACAATGAAAATAAAATGTAACTCTTATGTTGTAACAGGGCATGTAGGACTGCCTGGGAGTATCTTGGGGATATCCTTATTTGAATAATGGTGAAAGTATATAACAAAAGTCAGTTTCAGATTGACCCTTTTAGTTTGGGCCTGCACCATAATGATATCCACAGCCACACCAAGTTTACCTGTACTAGATAGGAGACAAAGACCCTCTTTACCATATGTCCTTTGAAACCACCTCACATGCAGTCCACATTGAGAGGCAGAAGTTTCTTAGTTTTGCCCTACCAACTGCATGGCAGCCAGATTTCCCTCAAGAAACAGTTCTGAATTTGTTTTATCAAACAACCATATGATAGCCAGGACTCTTGGAGCTCCCTGGTAATTTCCTACAAAGCAGGAGTAGCAAAAGTGTGATATGTATGCCAATACTTCCCTATCCTGTTCCCATGGCAGACATCACTAATCAATCCTGGGAGACTTTCCTCTTGAACTTGTGTCCAACTATCACAGTCCTTTTTAACATAGTTCTCTAGGCTCATTTTAATCAATATGTGTAGACAATCAAAATAAAATTCGTTTATTACCCCTATCATATACCCAGGCTCAATAGAATTTAAGCTCGAATAGAGCATGAATTTGTCTGTTTTGCCTCCTGGTGCTTTCAACAATTCCTGACACACACTAGGTACTCAAACATTTGTCAGATATATGGAAGAATGATAAATTTTAGGCAGAAATTTTTTAAAAAACAGATTCAAATACTCTTCACAGTCACAATAGAATTTCAGTAAAGTTCAATGACTATCTATTTCTGAGCATTGTAACTTCCTGGCCACTAGCTCTCAAGTTAATGAGGGAAAGCTCTGCATTTCATGTTGTTCGGATATTAAAGTTTTGTTGTACAGAGTTTTCTCTTTCTCTTTTTACTTGAAAAGAGAATTCTATTGCATCACTGGACACTAGAAATTAGAACAAAAGCATGAAGATAAAACAATGGTATTTTACAATACCTCCTGCATCATCAGTATGATAAGCAACCTCAAGTTCCATTCCTCTTGAATTTACAATTTAACTTTATATCAAACTTGACAGTAGGTATGACTGTGACTAAAATGAACTGGATAGTAAAACTTATACCCTATTTTTCTAAGGTCAACATCTTTTCTGATCCATATGTGAATGTTACTCTGGGAAATGTGCTTTCAAGCTGGCTTGAGCAAGGGGCATGCATGATTTCTTTCTTTTCTTTTTTTCTCCTGTCTCTGAAGCTTTGGTGCTGACACAGATCAGGCGCAAATCAGGAATTATGGCAACTTGATTTGAACTGCTTGAAAATTTAGTTCAGTTCAAAATTCAATAAGGTGGGAATGTGGATAGGGAAGAAAGGAGAATCGTTTCCTCCAGGTATCAGCAAGCAGTTCAGGTATGTGACGCGGTGTCAGATTTTCCCTGCAAGAAGCCCCTTTACACGTGGCCACTTTGTCTACATCCTCAGCTTGATTAATTTTTCCAGACTACTTACCTTCTTCATCAATCTTATTTGAAAACTAACAACAAATCCAACATTAATTTTTAAATCATCTCTCACAATTGTGTAAGTTTCTAGTTTACAAAGTAGAAAGTTTCTCTACATGCACTATTAATTCTATAAATGTTACTATCATTTTTGGTTATGCCAAAAAATTAAAAAATGGGCCCAAGAAGGGAGTACCGTTGATTGTATGATCACACGACTATTAAGTGACTAAGCTTTGACTCGACCCATGCTCTTCCAACTTCAAATCTGATGCACTTTCCAGTAAGCCATTTCTGCCTGAAATCAAATAACTGTGACTGTTTTTTAAAAGAAAAAATCGGGGAGGGAGAGCCACCAAGAATTCAGGAAGGAGAGATTTTTATGACCGTTCAAAAATTAACACAGAAAGGACTGCAAGAGATAGTTTGGCATTTCCTGTGTGAGAATTTTATTTTTTAATAGCACATGAATAAGTGAATGTTTCTTGTGCTGTTTTTTGTCACTAACTTAACTGCTCCCCTTTTTTGTTGGCAGGTTTATTGTTCAGATAGAAACATTTCTTCCTTACACCTGAGCACAATTTGCAGTTCAGGTCATTTCCATGCTACAAGTGAACACAGCACTCTAATAACTTGGTGAAAGTAACTATTTGACCAGGCCTGCATAGTAATCATTAGATTATTTATGCCTTCTGTAGTAGAATTGAATCCAAAGATCTTTATAGTCCTCTGTCCTCCTAGTAATTAATCTATAAAATCATGCAAGTGTAAGTGCTTAGAATCTCTAAGAATGTGTAATTATTTTGCATTCCTTGGCAACAAGTATGATTATTTTTGTATGGATGAACTCCAGTTGCACAGAAGAGTGAGTTTGTCGAATATCCAGAAATTTGGATTTCTAAATGATAATCATTCCATTTTCCAGGAATCTCTCTGGGCTATGAACTGTCTGAAAATCTTAGAAAGACTTGTTTTCATTACGAGATGGGAAACACCTTTATAAGTATATTTAAGAACTGTAACAACCTTCAATTTGAAATTCATCCTTAAAAGGCAAAGACTCAGGATTGGGGAAATGTTTACTTTAGCCCGAATAACGTGCCTGTCTATGGCAAGGTAGAGTGTCTATGGTTTTGTAAAATCAGACTGATTCACATTCTTCCTGAGAATGGGGTAAAGAGTCTTGGGACACAGCACTCTGGCCTGGAGAGATTTTAAAACTGTGCTTGAAGATTCAGGAATCACCTTACTTATTCTGCTGAAGTTCAGATGATTTAAAACAGGAGAGCAGTACAGTATATGTTGCCAGACAGTAGCAAAACTAAGACTGGCTAATCCTAAAAGAAACCAAAAGGATCTGGGTATTTTTATTACCTGAAAAGCAATCCCTATGTGCGATTCAATTAAAAACATCAATAAAAATCTTATTTCAAAAGCCACAAGTAGCGTATACACCCATGCAGCACATATCAGAGATAGAAAACTGCTCGGCCCCTCTGAATCGCTGCCTGTTTTAAATAAGTATTCAGAAATTATCCTCAGACTTCAAAAGAAATTGTAAGGGATTGTTAGCAGGTTTATTAATGTTTTATGTTTTATTAAAAGTTAGGGTGTACATTTCACAATGAGCAACATCAAAAATCAGACTTTCTGCCTGTAATTTTGCTTCCTCCTGTCTTTCTGCCTTTGGGATTCACTCTTTTCCTTTCATCAGCTGCCATTTTCAGCAGCATGCAGTAATTTCATGGCTCATTGCAAGCGCTGAAAACCTTTGAAACCACAAATGCTAACCTACCTGGCCTGCAGCCATTTAGGAAGAGATTAATTTAGCAAACAGAAGCAAAACACTTTCTACTTCTAGCCTGTGCATAATTTCACTTCTATCTATATTTATTTTACAGTGAGCGGCGTAATGACAATTTCAGTAATTGCAACTCTATAAAAATTTGCCTACCTAGCTTATCTCACTATCACAAGACTGTGAGTCAGTCAGATTAGAAAAAGTACAGCATGTGAAACGGCACTGGTTGCCTTCCAAAAATATGGGCCTTCTATAAAAACTCAAGTGATGCTTTGCACTTGTTTGTGTTCTTATCTATTGGGCAACGGTTTCTTCCTGATGTTTTGATTGGGACCTGTGCATTCCTCTTTAATTCATGGAGATTTAAGGGGGCATTCTCCTTACAAACAGACCAATGTATCTGGAAGACTAGAAGCACCAGCCCATTTCTGCAGACTTTGTTATAAATGGCTGTTATGTTGCTGTCAAGCAATTTGATCAGAAGAGAAAGTCCATCTGGGGCAAATTTTAAGCTATCATGCTTGGAAGGATTTCAAGGACTAAATTAGCCCACAAACTGTTAGCTAAAAATAAAAGTTTTATAGTTTCTTGTCTAAGTTTAAAATCCCACCACTGAAATTAACACCAATTCTATCTACTGTATATGTGTGTGTGTAGTTTCCCCTAAGGGATCATTTGTTGCTTTCTTTTATTCATTTGTGTAGTTCTTATGCAAGTCTGCACACATACACATACGTTCACATGCGCATGCACTGGTTTAGCAGAAAATGAACCCTGGGGAGAAATAATGACTCAAGCAAAATATTATTTAAGAATTAAGAGAAAACACAATGAAAGTTGAAGTCAGCCAATCTATCAGACAAAATCATTGTCACTCTTTACCCAGTAAGAGGCATAAAGGAATTAAATGCAAGGCGGGAGAGGAGAATTCAGTGTGAAGCTGTTGACATCAAGCCCTGTGCCTGGAGCTTATCTTTGAGAGATTTTTATATGTACGTAAAGGATAGGACAAGAATGTCACATGCTAAGTGATTCTTTTCTTAGATCAGCTACCAGGGGTGGGGGCCTCTTTTGAGAAGTGACTACAATGTTTGTTGAAGAAAGAGTAACTCAGAGATGGGAATCTAGGGTTGAGGGTTGTATATTATGGCTTAGTTTTACCCCAAGAAGAAAGGAATTTGGTAGTCATTGAATGACCTTGAAGTGTGGGATGGTTCCTCCAGTCCCCTGACAAAAGATCATTGCTCACTATTCTAGGTTGCAAAAACATTGCTGCCAGTAAAACAAGATGGTATAATAAAGGGAAGAAAAGCCAAGCACTCTGCATGAGGCATTTCTTGTATGGGTACTGCATCTTTTCCATTTTAGACATTTGTTGTTACCAAGTAATAGCAGCTGAACGTAATTCTCTACTTACTTTACTGAGATTTGAATATTCTGTACCCTATAAAGGAAATTCTGTGACATTAACTTGTTTATGCACTGTTTTTATATTAGCTAATTCATTTAAGCGTACAGCTACACAGACGGCAGTGGGATGACTGGCCAACCCCCACAGATGTACACCTCCAATCTGGCAGCCCATAACATTCATAAAATATGTCAACAAAGCCTGGAAATTTTCCATGGTTTATGTTATACTATTGGTGTTCATAGCACACTGGCACAATATTTCACTTTGAAATTTGTGGTAGTAAAACAGAAAAAGGGAATTTTCTGTTTTGAGGCCATTTGCAAAAGTACTCGGTCAACATCCTTCACATATAATAAACACTTAAATCATCACAAATTGGACAAGTGAAACACATTCATGTGCCTGGGAATTGTATCATAAATAACTGTTCTTTTTTTTTTTTTTAATTAATGGTAATTATTTGTCTTGACCATTTTTAAAATGCTGTGCATCTTTCCAGTACTGCCCAAAGAATCATACTACTCTGTGATAGAATAAAGCGACTCAGGAACATATTCATAACCAATATTGCTTATTCTGCAGAAACATTTGTATAAAGCAAATAGCAACTTTTGATGGAGAATGTAACAAATATCATATGACTATTAATGATGAAAAATTCACAGCCAGAAAGTTTAGAATAATAGCTCCTTATTTGAGGAGATAGAGTAGTGAGTTTACATTTTCCCTACACTGGGCATTTTTGCCTCCTCATTGCTAGAGGTTGTATCTAGCTGAGACTGGCATCCGGGTCCAGGGGCCACTGTCAGCCAGTCCTCCAGGAAGGGCAATGAGAGGAGCTCCCAACTAGTCTTTCAGAACTTCAAGCCTCGGGAGCTCCACCTTATGTCATTTTAATCCTTTATCCCCAAACCTTTGAAAATGACAAAATTGCAAGGGTAATTTTTGTTAATTCTCAAGAGTCTTATGACAGAAAATTGAAAGAGACAGTGTGGAGTTCTAGAAAGACTCAGGCCTCCAGAATCTAATGAAGGGTGATAACCCTTTCCCCAGCTCTACTTTCTTAATTGTGTAATTTTAAGCAAATATCTTTTCTTCCCGATCATTATTTTGTTCTCTGTAAAATGGAAATAATAGCAAGACCACATTATTTTTACTGAGTTGGTATTATCATCCCTGTTTTGTAAATGAGAATACTGGGTGACAGAGCTGTAATATGCTTTGTCAGCTTTGCACAGCTAGCATGTGGCTGAACGGAATTTGAACCAAGACAGTCTGGCTGCATGGTCTGTGCTGACCATTACACTATTCTGCTTCTCAGCGTGCAATAGGTATCTCTGATGGTTGTTGGAAAGAGCCTATTCAGCTAGTCTCTGCCTTGGCCTTTGGTGCTTTAAATATTTTTTATTTCATTTTTTCCCCAAATTTAAAACCACACCCATTAATTTGTTCGTGAGACTTCAGATGTCCTTTTTGCATGTCCTGGATGGCATCATGAAGGCAGGCAAAGACTCCTGATGGTTTTCCACCATTGTTGATCACATTGGATTGAGGGAGCTGCAGCGGATGAGATTGAGGGAATGAGAGTTTATGATCTAAAAAATGGATTGTTGTGAAGCAAAAATATGTATATATTGTGGCTGAATATTATAGCCTTAGAATCCTTCAGGTATCTGCCAGTCTTACTGTAGGGAGAACCTATCTTTTCAATAGGAAACTATGTAAATTTAGACCTTTGTTTTCTTAGACAGGAACCAGAGCTATAGCATCAGAATTTTTCTTCCTAATTACTCTTTTTTCAAGATTTCTGCTTTTTTTATTAGAGAAGCTTTGGATTTACAGAACAATCATGCATAAAATACGGGGTTCCCATACACCACTCCACCACCAACACCTTGCATTGGTGTGGAACATTTGTTACAATTGATGATAGCACATTAAGGTCCATGGTTATAGCAGTTTGATATTTATGAATTCCAAAAACAGATATTGGATTATGTTTGTAAACTGGTCTGTTCCTCTGAGCGAGATTAAATTAAGATTAGGATTTTGATGGGGCCACATCAGTAAGACGTTGAGTCCCCTTGATGGGTGGGGACTGACAGAGAAACCGCACTGCAGAGAAGGGAGGTTGGACTTTTGATCCTGGAACCTGGAAAGTAAACATATAGAGAAGCAGAGATGTGAGGAAGGAGAGAAAGCACAACTGGACACAGCAAAGGCCCGTGGAAGAGAGACGAGCCATTTGCCTGATAGTCTACAGCTGGGCTTCTGGAGAGAGCAGAGGAGCTGAGCCTGGAGAGAAATGAGCCCCAGGAAGAGAAGAACCCAGGAAGCCTGAACCCTTGCAGACATTGGCAGCCATCTTGCTCCAACATGTGGCAACAGACTTTGGAGAGGAGAGTAACTTATGCTTTATGGCCTGGTAAATGTAAACGTCTATCCCAAATAAATACCCTTTATAAAAGCCAACAGATTTCTGGTATTTTGCATCAGCATCCTTTGGCTGACTAATACAATGGTTTAACTTAGGGTTCACTGTGTAGTGTAGTCTTCCGCAGATTATTTTTTAATTTGTAATCTGTTTCCATATATATAGTCTTTTCCCCTTTAAATCATATTCAGACATGTATTTCAGTGCTGTTAATTGCATTCAAAATGTTGTGCTACCATCACCCCCATCCATTACTAAAACATTTCCATCTTTCTAATAGGAAGCCCGTACATTTTAAGTCTTAACTACCCATTCCCTATCCCCACCCAATCCCCTGGTAATCTATCTTCTGGATTCTAACTCTATGAGTTTGCTTTATTCTAATTGTTGTAAGTCAGTGAGAACATATAATATTTGTCCTTCTGTATCAGGCTTATTTCACTAAACATCATGTCATCAAGGTTCATCCATGTCGTCGCATGTATCAGGACTTCATTCCTTTCAAAGCTGAATACTATTCCATTGTACGTATATACCACATTTTATTTATCCACTCATCAGTTGATGGACACATGGGTTACTTCCATCTTTCGGCAACTGAATAATGCTGCTCTGAACATCTGTATGCAAATATCTGTTCAAACCCCTGCTTTAAATTCTTTTGGGTATATACCTAGTAGTGGGATTGCAGGGTCATAAGCTATTTCTATACTTAGCATTCTGAGGATCCGCCAAACTGTCTTCCACAGCAGCAGCACCATTTTACATTGCCACCAACAATGAATGAGTGTTCCTATTTCTCCACATCCTTTCCAACACTTCTTGTTGTCCATTTTTTAAATAGCAGCCATTCTAATGGGTATGAAATGGTATCTCCTTGTGGTTTTGATTTGCATTTCCCTGATGGCTAATAATGTTGAGCATCATTTCACGTGCATTCTTGCCACCTGTATATCTTCTTTGGATAGGTGTCAGTTCAACTCTTTTGCTCATTTTTTAATTTGGGTTTTCTTTTTGTTAAGTTGAAGGATTTCTTTATATGTATTGGACATTTATCCTTTAACAGATATGTGGTTTCCAAATATTTTCTTCCTTTGTGTATGTTGTCTTTATACTTTCATGATAAATTCCTCTGAGGAACAAAAGTTTTTTATTTTGATGAGGTCCCATTTATCTATTTTTTCTTTTGATCCTTGTGCTTTGGATATTAGAAAGTGTGAGCCCTCCAACATCATTCTTCTTTTTCAAGATGGCTTTAGCTATTTGGGGCTCCTTACCCTTCCATGTAAATTTGATGATTGGCTTTTCTGCAAAGTCCTAATTACTCTATAAGACCTTGTTCTTTTACCAAAATACTCTTTTCATCTGTCAAGATCAGAAGAGTAACACCAATGGCAAATTATTGTAAATTTCTGGCTTTGTGTGACATGAGTTATATACTGTTTAAAATTTTCTGTATGGTTCCTAATTATTCTCCTTCTTTTACTATACAGGTAGCATTTATTTTATCTATAAAATTTTTCCTCCAGTGAATACAATATTCAGACAGTGAAAATTAATACAGAGTGTACTTAGCATCTAAATCTCTTCTCTCTCTCCATATTAGGGGTACAAAAGAAATACAATGAGAAAATTGTCCTTTTTCACTTCAGGCTTATCAAGATTTAAGTGGCCTCTTTATTCGTGTATGCTCTTGAATTGGACTGGCTAGCCTTTAGTTGAATTATGTGTCTGTCTTCAAATGAGACGATGTACCTTAATAAAACAAACATCCTGTTATTTATAGAATGCCTTTTAGGCACTTTGTAGAAAGTTATGATGATGGTCATCACAATTAATGAGCACAGTATACTTCATGCTCTCCATTTTTCTAAATACAGATGTTGAATGCACAGGCAAATCCATGGCCTGTGTCTATGTGTGTGTGCGCGCATGCATGTGCATTACAGAATAGGTTTTCAAGATAACTATGCAAAGCATAGCCAGAAAAAAATAATGAAAATGCTATTTAATTTTCCAATCTGATTATTCAATAATAGCAGGGCAATCAAGGAAAGCCAGCCTTTGACAGAAAATATGGCTAGTTTCAAGTTGGAGTATATTGTGAAGACCAAGTTATAAACTTCTAAAAAACAGGAATTATAATGGAATCACTCCTACAACCTTAAGAATAACGGTGTGAACAGTAGCGCTATTATTTACTATGGTAACATAATAAAAGACAGCACTGTTTGGGCCATTATCCTCACTGCTCTCTTTTCAGTATAAATCATTATATTTATTATCTGTCTTCTTGTATAGGGGGGTCATGAGGAAGGCCAATCGAAAGCTGAAGAAGCCTACTTTTCTAAAAGAAATTGGGCCTATTTCTAATTCTTTTTCCTTATCAAATACAAGGGAACAGAAACTTTTTTTTGTGAAAAATTGTTTCATGTAAGATTAAAGTGCAGATTATTGGTGAGAAAATGACATTCACTTTTAGACATCTTGTAGATCCCTGGGAGATATTGCCAGTTTCCCTCTGATATTTTTACCTTTCTTCCCTGGCGGATTTATTTCCTGGCAGGTTTTCAGCTATAGGTACTGGAGCTTTTATTCTGTTCTGAGGACTTGTGTTATTTATTTATTGATGGCTAAAGCTATGATCTTAGTGAAATAACTCCTTTGGAGTGAATTTTATTTACACATCAGAAATAAGTATCTTTCACAGTATCCCTTCCTTTGCAGTGATCCTACAAAATATACATTTCTCTTGCTTGTGTGATTACCTCCATATATTAGCTGAATATTTAATCATACTTTAGTTTTAAAGAAGCTAGAAACAAGGGTGGCCCAATTTCATTAATAATTTGATTGCATAGTGCTTTTGAATGTGTCCCCACTGACATCAAGCCACGGGTCCTCATTGTGAACAAATGTGACATTAAATAGAATGACAGGTCTCTATTCTCAACTCTCTGAAGGGCAGTCATGAGCCTGTGGCATCTGGATATAAGGTTTAGAGCACTGAGGTAGGGGGGCAGTTGAAGGCAGGTAATGAGTGGTGGGAATATTATAGAAGACAACTCAAGGACCCCTTTTCTCTCCTAGGAAAAAGAAAAGTAAATTTAAAATAAACCTGAAATCATTTTTCCCATGGAAGCTGGACCTCACACAAAACAGCTTCTAATCCAAATGGGGCATATAGATGAGGGTAGGGTGATAACTTGTAAAGAAAAGCATGTTGCTGTTCATAAAAACAAATATTCACCATCGTGAAGTCTATCTAGTGCAGTGAGCACTCTAGAGAAAGAAACCAAAAGCAAGCCTCCTATCATATATGATGATAAGCACCATGCTGCCAACTCTGGCCAACTCATGGGTTCTGGTTAAGAATAAAGCTGTATAATCTGTCACTTAACACATGCCCATGTATTCTAGAGGCTATAAAACAAAGAGTAAACAGGCCATGCAAGCATAATAATAGGGCAAATCTCAAGCTCTGCATCTCTTTTCTGTTAGTTTCTCTGTTAGAATTTTTTAACTTTTTATTTTGAAGTAATTTCAAACTTACAGAACAGTTACAAAAATAATAAAAATCTCAGACAGAGAACTACACCATACCCTCAACCCACCCCAGATACCCAATCCAGCAATTATAACATTTTGCCGCTGTTGCCGTATCATTATCTATATCTATCTATCTACCTACCTCCCTACCTCCCTCCCTACCTACCATCTATCTATTTTATGAACAGTTGAGAGTAGGTTGCGTACGTCATACTCTTTGAGCACATAATACTTACCTGTTGATTTCCTACACATAAGGATATTCACTTATATAATCAACTTAAGTGTGGTTATCAAGTTAAAGAAAGTTAATGTAGCTAGAAAGTTTACATTCTAAATTCCATTTTTTCTTATGTCCCAGCAATGTCCTTTTGGACCTTTTCTCCTTCATTCTTGGATGCCATCCAGTATCATGAATTGTGTTTAATTGTCATTATCTCTTTAATTTCTCTTTCTTTTTGAATTTTGGAAGTTTACACACACACACGCACAACGTAAATCTTGCCATCCCAACCCCTCCCAAGCTTACCACTCCGTGGGATTAATCGTGTTCACAATGTTGCAGTACCCACACCAGCATCCATTACTATAACTTTTCCTCCACCCCAAACAGAAACCCTACACTCATTCTACATTAACTCCCCATTGTCCCTGACCCCCACCCCTGGTAATCTGTACTCTACTTTCTGTCTCTATGAGTTTGGCATATTGTCTGATAATTTCTTTGTCATTATCATGGGGCTTAAATTAAACATCCTAAATCTATAAGACTCTCATTGGCTTTGATACCAACTTCACAACTTCAATAGTAACATAAAATATATTCCTATACCTCTCTGTCTTCCCACCTTTATCTAATTCTTGTCACAAATTACATATTTTACATTATGTGTCCCAAACCATTGATTTATCATTAAATTTTATTCATTTGCCTTTTAGATCCTGTGGATAGTAAAAAGTGACATTACAAATCAAAAATTCAATTGTTCTACTTGTATTTATATTTACCGGTGTCATTATCTTTACTGGAGATCTTTATTTCTTCAGGTGGCTTCAGTCAATTATCTAGTGTTCTTTCCTTTCAATCTGCAGAACACTCTTTTGCGTTCTTGTAGGGCCAACCCAGGGGTAAGAAAGTCCCTCTGTTTTTGTTTATCTGAGAATGTCTTAATTCCTCCCTCATTTTTGAAATACAGTTGTGCCAGATACAGAATTATTTGTTGACAGTTTTTTGCTTTCAGCACTTTAAATATGTCTTCCCACTGCTTTCTTACCTCCATAGTTTCTGCTGAGGAATTGACACTTAATTTTATTCAAGCTCCCTTGTATGTGACACTTGCTTCTCCTTTGCACCTTTCCAAAGGTGCAAAGTTTGGCACTTAACACTTTGATTATATCATGGCTCAGGGTGGGTCTATTTGGATTTATCCTGTTTGAGTTCATTGAGCATCTTGGATATGTGTTTTCATGCCTTTGGTTTATTTGGGAAGCTTTCAGCCATTATTTCTTTGAATATTTTCTCTGCCCCTTTCTCTCTTTCTTCTCCTTCTGGGACTCCCACAATGCATAGGTTGGTAAGATTGATGGTATCCCACAGGCTTCTCAGGCTCTGTTCACTTTTCTTCATTCTTTCCTCTTTCTGATCCTCAGACTGGATGGTTTCAATTTTCTTGTCTTCAAGTTCATTGATTGTTTCTTCTGCCAGCTCCAATCTGCCGTTGCACCCCTCCAGGGAATTTCTAATTTATGTTACTGTGGTCAATGGCTCTGTTTGATTCCTTTTCATAATATCCAGCTTTATATTAATATTCTTTTTGTGTTCATCTATTGTTTTCCTGATTTCCTTTAGTTCTTTGATATGTTTTCCTTTAGCTCTTTGAGCATATTTAGGACCATTTTTTCAGAGACTTTGTCTGGAATATCCCAGGTTTGATCCTCCTCATTGAAGGTTTCTAATGTTTTAATCTTTTCCTTTGCCTGGGCTATCTCTTCCTGTTTCTTTTTTTTTTTTTTTTCTTTTTTTTTTTTATTATGGGTAAAAATCAAAATTCTCACAATACATACAAACATTTGCAAAATGATATATAAATATATATGCATATATGTGTATTTGCTTACAAAAATGTTATTTATATATATATATTTCCTGTTTCTTTTTATGTTTTGTAACCTTTTGGTAAAATCTGCATATTTTGGTGTTTTAATGTGTTATCTATGGGATTAGGCTCTGAGGCATCTGCTTCTTAAGCTTGTATCCAGCTAGTGTTACGACAGAGCTTTCATTAAATGCCAGGACCTAAGAAAATAAAAAAAGAAGAAAATATCTTTCCCAGTTCTTGAAGACTGACCTTTGTGAGTGCTCCCCTTCAGGGCTTATCCATATGTGTTTAGAGAATAGCTCCAGTCCAAAGCATTGGGTCCTCCCTGATCCTTTCTGTACTTTCTTGTTTTGCACATGTGACCCTAGGAATCCCCCCATTTACATGGATATGAATGTCCCCTCTTCCCTAGGAAACAGTTTCCTGCTGCTCCTGGACGCTACACTGTATATCCTACAGCCAGCAATTCCTTGCTCCCACAGTGCTCTATAAGAGAGTGCAGTGAGCCGCCTAGCCCCTCAGGCCACCACCAGATTGGGCCAGGCATGCATACTTCCAGTAGGTTCACAAAGGTTATTCTTCTCCCTCTGGAACTGAGACTAGGGTTCCACAGCATTGGCTGCCTACCTCCACTGAGCTGGTGAGGGGTGGGGGAGGAGCTAGCCTGTGTGTCAGGAGATCCTACTGCTGTTCAATGGCCATTTTCCTGGTTCAGCACTTACTCTGTTAATGCAATCTTTTAACTGTTTCCTGGAGCCTTGGGAAAGTTGTTTCCGCCAGTTGTTGCTGGTTGTTCAACACTTCTGTAGTGTGATAGAACCCTGAAGTGTCTCACTTTGCCATCTTGATTGGGGTTGGGTCCCTGTTAGGTTTTCCTTATGGGTGTCTTGGACAACCATTTATAGTGGGCTAATGATGGGATTGTAGTTATATAGCAAAGTTATTTTCTAATGTTTGTATTTTATTTCCAAAAGATGCATGTTTGGATATGACTGTAAATGGGTATCTGGGACACATCCTTAGCTGGTTATTTCTAAAGCAGGAATGTAATTCTAGACTGGGCTTGTGAATATCAGCCGTATGGCCCTGGGGATGCATCAGCATCATTTCCCAGGAGAGTAGGAACATGCTTGAAGGCAGTTGCTGAAGTTCTAACAGTAACATCATGAAAGAACTACAAGACAGCACAATCCCATCCCCCTTGATTCAGAATGAAAGTCCATTACCAAACAGTCTTGCTCCCTTTTGTTAGATAGCTATGGATTTCATTCATCTAAGTGCTGGTTGCATGTTATAATTACCTAGAAGAGAATGCTCTTCTACGACATCAGTGCTAAAACCCTATGCCAAACCAGTTGAATCTCTGGGTGTGGAAAACAAGCATTATTCCTCCTACCTCACCTCCAACTCCTCAGGTGATTCTAATATTGTAGCCAGTGTAGGAACCCCTGATAGAATGGTGTGTTTTCCCCTTGTTTCAGGAAGATTGGAAATAGGTTACTGAGTCACAGAGGGGTTAAGTGACTCCATCAAAGTGAGAGATCTAACAAGTGACAGGTTGGCATGTGGCCCAAAGCATGTGGCTCCAGAGCTTTGTGCCTAGCCACATTGCCATTTGGTCCACTTGAAGGTTCATGCTGCTCCCACCAAACAAAAATTTATAATTCTGTACCTGCAGTCACCCCATTCTCTACCATGACACACACACTCTCCACAGTCTTTTGCCTCCAGGTCTTTGCATATATTACTCTTATTTTCTGTGATGGTGGCTTCTTGTCATATATTCCCCTCCCATCACCCCATCCTCTATCCCTCACCTCCTCACCTCCAGCACACTGTGTACATGCCTAACATCTATTTCTTTTTAAGTCTTACTGCCTTAATGTCACCTCTTCACTGAGCCTTTTAGAACACCCCACATATGACAAGGCTGGGTTACATGTTCTTTCTGTATGTGTCCATACGGCATAGTGCTCATCACTAATACATTACAAATGGATATACTTTTACTTCTGTTGCTCCTCCTTTAGACTCAAAGGTCTAAATGGG
This sequence comes from Tolypeutes matacus, assembly GCA_026826555.1. NCBI lineage: Eukaryota > Metazoa > Chordata > Mammalia > Cingulata > Chlamyphoridae > Tolypeutes > Tolypeutes matacus. Next base: position 52,778,096 of record JAKSZT010054487.1, read on the forward strand.
TTTAAATTTGTCTTGTTCACCATTGTAATCCCAATCTCTACTCAGGTTTCTTAAAGTATCTCTGTGCTATGACTTTTTGTATTCTGTCCTGTATCTTATGACACAATGAGATATCATTGTAAGCATATTGATCAGTTACCACCAATGCTTTTGTGACTTAGATGGCATTTTGTTTGGGGGAGAAATAATAATAATAAGGAAAATAATTAATAGTTAATATTTGTTTGATTGTTTTCTGGACCTCAAAGACAGTGGTTTGCTCACGATCTCTCATTGCATCTCACAGAGATCCTATGAGAAAGTGCAGCAGTTTGATATTATTTATGAATTCCAAAAAGAGAGCTTATGTTTGTAAACTGGTCTGTTCCTCTGGGCATGATACCCTTTGATTGATTTGAATTCCAAAGCTTTACATTTACTTGATTAAATCAAGATTAGGGCTTTGATTTGACCACATCATTAGGGAATGCAAGGTTGAGTCCCCACCCCCTTGGTGGGCTATATAGATGGCCATTCAATGAAGAACACAGAAATAGATACACATGGTAATAGAGAGAGCTCCATAGACACGGAAGAGAAGAGAACTTGTCACCTTTGATCCTGTAGCCCCAGGAAGAGAGATGAGCCATTAGCCTGATACTTTATAGCTGACCTTATGAAGAGACTAGAACAGCTGAGCCCAGAAAGAAATAAGCCCTCCAGCCTACAGCTGAGATCAGAAGAAGTTGGGCCCACAGAGACTTAAGAGGAAAGAGGAAGGCTGAATCCTCGTAGATATCAACAGTCATCTTGCTTCAATACGTGGCAACAGACATTTGGTGAGAAAGTACCTCTTATGGTACCTTGAGTTGGACTCTTTAGGGTCTTGTAACTGTAACTTCTACCCCTAGTAAGTACGCTTTATAAAATCCAACAGATTTCTGGTACTTTGCATCAGCACCCCTTTTGGCTGACAAATACAGGTAGGTACTATTTTTATCACCATTTTACAAATGTGGAAACCAAATCTGAGACTAGGTAAATTGCTCAAGGCTATATAGCTAGTAAATGAGAGAGTCAGTACTTAACATCCAGATCTGTCTGTTCCCAAAATGCATACTCTTAACCAATGGGCTGTCCCTACCTTGAGAAACAGTTAAAATTAAATCTTTGCTTTTGAATGCCAGAAGGTTTGCAGAGCTATAACCCTGGGCTTTAGCAGCCCTATGCCTGACCAAACATGGTTAAGGAGTCTAGCAACTTCCCTGGAAAAATGGTATTGATGTAGGTCCTCCCTAGTGGGTACTTGGCCTCTCTGCTAAAACTGTTTCCTTAAGAGTTGCCATTCCCCATGGGCCAGCTTTTGATAGTCTGACCTAAGCCATGTCATGGGATTTTCTCACTAAGGACTTTTTAATTCATGTTCACCTGTGCATGTGTAGATCCAGTAACACAGCCCAAGTGTACAATGTAGGATTGTAGAATAGGAGTTAAGTTACCATTGTAGCCATTCTGTGATGGACAGCAAATCCTGAGTCCAGCTGACAGTAGCCCTTTGTAGAAGAGGATAAGGTTTGCATGCCTTGCTCCCTTTTTCCTAGAGATTAGTTATAGTGATACTTTCATACAACAAACATTACCAGGATTTTTCATGATTCTGTGTTTTAAATTAGCTTTATAGTATGTTTTGTTTTCCTGAAGGAAAAGATAATTTATTAAAATATGTTTTGAAGGTATCATAAGTCAATATTAATACTGATTGCACAATGTCATTATCACGTTGACAACTTTGCTTAATTCAGTAAATATTTCTTGGCATAGTAAACATTGGCCATAAAACCTGTGGTTAATACAAAGTAGGTAAATTGATTGACAAATGGAGTCTGGAGATCCAGGGGTCTAGGAGTTTATAGATTAGTGGTTTGCTGATCTCTAGTGGTGAGGTGGGGGTGGGAAACTCTGATGTGATCTTTAACAGTAAAGTCAATTTCCTAAAATATTGCTTTATAAAATATTGCTTCTGAAGTGGCATTCAGACAGACTTGCTAATTTGTTCAGTAACTTTTCATTGCAGAAGGAAAAATGTGAAGGTTTGTCAGAAACATTTGAAAAGACTGAATTTACTTAACACACAGATTTATTTATTAGAAGATTGTGGTTTTAGAAAAATTACAATGATTTGATGATTTTACATGAATTTTAAAAGTTACTTTTTATTGTGAAGAAAAACCTTGAACAAGAGGGTTAAGAAAATGTTTTTTAGGCTGTCTGTTATTATCTGGAAGAATGTCAATAGTACGTGCTTCAAAAGAATTGATGAGAAATGTTTATCTGCAGTCAATGAAGCCAAATAGATTATTTATGACAATACAGGGAATACATTTCTTGGCAAGGTTTTGAAGTATGGACATGAGGGTCATTCTTATGGCTGTTTTTGGTGACATTCATCATTACTGAATATCTAGTTTTAAAAATACAATGTGTTTTTGTATGAAGAGAATTACAAGGTAGAATATATTGTGTTTATATTAGCCTTGATAGTACATTCATGTACAAATGCAGCAACTATGCTATTATTTTAATGTGTGATCATTTTACTACAATTTATTCTTGCTTTTGCTTTATTTTTCTCATCTATAGGGATTTGTTTAAATGCTACAACCAGATAGGCTTATTTGGATACCTTCACTCCACTTATTTATTTACAAATCTATGATTTAAAAGATGAGCATTCATTTACTAATGCTTTTCAAATATCAGAACTATTGTTAATTAGTCAGGTTAATCACTTGCAGGTATAACAAATTACATATTACAGATATGGTTTATTTGCATATTTTTAGTCCATCGCTAAGTTATTGTAATTTAATTTTACAAAAAGCATAAACAAGATTTCAAAGAAAGTAAACAGGAACAGAACTAATTAGGAATTACTCCTTTGGGAAGCATAATTATCATATATATGTATCTTAATATCTCTTTTCTATATTAATGTCTGACATAGAAATAGGCATTTGTACAGTCTGTGCAAGGACTGAATGGGTCACTGAAAAGTGCATGACTGTGGAAAGCAACCCTGAATTTACTCCTTTTGGTGTCAAAGCCTTATAGATGTGCTCTTTTAAAACGTGGACAGTGATTATTAACAATAACTTGTTGATCATTTAAAGGAGGTAGCTGAGGAATTATTTGAAAACATATGAAATTGTGAAGACAGTAGGTGATTTATTGAATGTCACACTCTGAAACTGGCAGCAGGGCTGCATACTGAGTCCGGTTCAGGGCTGGAGTCATGAAGTCATCCAACTTCCTGTTTATTATTCATTACCATGAGATGCTTTCAGAAATCTCAGCACCTGCCCACTGGAGCAGAAATACATGGGATTTTGAAGTCTTTATTTTGCACATGTCTTAGAAACCTTTAGAAATGCTGAGCTTTGTGGTCTTTAACTCTGAATAGTAAAAATTCTTTGAGTTGGTCAAGAATTTTCTATGTATAAACACTCTACCAGACAGTACAGAGACAAAGTTGAAGAAGGCAGCTCTGGCCTCATGGTCCTTACAACTTGGAGAGATGAAATAAGAACAACATAAAGCTGAGAGTAGTGTGTGCTATATCCTAGATGTACACAAAAAGCGCTGAAGGGACACATTTCACCTGCAGTGATCCGGAAAGCTCTCCTAGAAAAAGTGGGGGTAAACTGAGGCTCACAGAATAGGCATGAAAAATGAGACAGGAAGAAGTTTCTAAGTGGAGATGTGAAGTGTATAGAGTTTGCTTGGGAAGGAGTTGGAAGTTGGTTGAGCTAAAATCATAAAGTGTGGGAAGAGGATGAAATGGATTGGATATGTGCATCTCAAACTCCCAGCCAAGGCTTTGATACACAGGTACCATTTATAATACTGTGCTTGTCTCTAAGTCATAGAATGAGTGGGTTGTTGCCTATAAAGATGTCTCCTGGGAAGACACTTAGAAAGCAGAAAATTATTGCGTCTGCACTGAAAATGGACAGAATTCAGGAAATCTTCCTAGAGTTTGTTTTCATGAAGGCAGCATAATCAGTATTAACACTGATAGTTTCTTTACAAAACAGTCTTTCGTTTTTAAGGTATTGTTCAAAAGACTTTATTCAAAAGAGTGGTTGGTTCTTTGCAAGCCTTTATTCTTTAGTGAGGTTTGAAACCTTTTTTTGCCAAAGTAGGGAGGTTTACTTGAGCACAAGTTAGACCTCTCCCTTTGGTCTTATATACATCAATTTTCTGTTATTTGCCTATGATAATTCTTCACTATTTGTCACCATTTGCCAGTTGCTACGCTTCTACTCCTAACTTAAGGTATTAGGAACCTTCACTTTGGGGGATTTATTTTGACTGAGTGTTAAACAGGACCTCTTGCTTCTTCCTCTTGAGTTTCAGCAAACACATAAATTTGGACAATGAAAATAATGGCAATGAAGCCTGACAACTTTCAAGACATCTTGCCTAAGACATACCAGTGGATGGTTTTCTGGTTGAATTCCTTTAACCAGACCCCAGACTATAAAATAAAAGATATTGGTATCATTGGTGCATACTCATTTTTTCTCTTTTTTATGAGAAAAAGCCCACTTCTAACAGGGCTTTTGTGTGTCTCTGTGTATATATATGTCATGTACGATTTCTTTGTGGATTATCTACAGCAGTATTTTCAAACCTGACTAGATCCCTGTTCTCCCTCAGAACACTTCCAGATTAGCTTCTCTCAGCCTTGATTGGTAGGTATGGAATAAATGTATTATTTTTTGTTTAGCACAAAGTTATTGAGGATTACTCGTGCCAGGTATTGTGCTATGCCCTGAAGAGAGACACAAGTGTGTGAATTGAGTCTGTTCCCATTGTTAAAATCTTGCCTAAGTGTGCTGAGTACCTCACCTCCCCCCCGTCCCCCAGCCATTTTTCCAACCACCTCCATCCTCCCCGGAGTCATGGGCTTTCCCATGATTCAGCAACTATAGGACTAGTCCCACTATCACAGCAGGTGTCCCCCAGGATCCTGCTCCAGCACCCAGGCCAGCATCCATTCTGAGAGGTCAGTGCCCAGGTCATATTGTTAGCTGACTATTTTGAATGTCTCCCTGGACACACAGACAAATAGAACATGGTCTCTGACCTTAAATGGCTCATGTTCTTAGAGGGGAAACAGATGTACAAACAAACACCAAACAATGTGCTATAAATACATGTACAAATTATTTATATATATAATATGTGTGTGTATATATATGTATATATATGTGTATATATATATATATATATATATATCCACAAGAAAACAAGAAAAATTTAAGAGGAAAAATCCATTTAAGGCAAATAAACACTTTCGAAAGTTAGTGACACTGTTGTGCTCCTGTGCACAGGCATAATTAAAAATAGATCATGCTGATGTTTTAAAAATAAAAATAAAATATCACCCTACTCCTTTTAAATACAGTAGAACACAATTTTAACATCTCTACTTATATTCATATAAGTATATCCCACAAATTAAATTATGTCACCCCAGATTGACAAACCACGTATGGTAAAAAACCGGATATTACAAAGACTCTGAGCAACCCAAGCTCAGGCTCAGGTCTATTCATTTTAGTTTCCTTAGCAGAGCCTTCGGAAAATTCTCCATCTTTGGGAAATACTAGTTGAATTACTAATCCAATTAGCCTATGAATTTGGTAAGTCCTTGGAGAGCAGTGATATGTAGAGGTTCACGCTTTCAATTTTTTGTACTTGAATTAAATTCAGAATTCCCAAGATGTCTGATATTTTCTAATACTTTGACAATAAATCAGATATATTTACAGATGGGATTTAACTACAGAAAGTTAACCATCAATTAATTTTTATTACACTCTGCTCTTAAGAAAAAGAGAAGTCCTTGAAAATATTAGCTGATTTCAGCATTAAGAACAAAATAAAATCCCTAAGAATCCTAGGACCAGGATAGTTTCCGAACAAACTCCTAGAGCACTAACTCTAATCAAATCACAGTCAGAATTGCTGTTCAAGAGGTTGTTAAATCCCATTTAATCTTAAGATTTAATTATTTTTTAGAGTAGAACAGGAAAGCAAACTGATATATTTTAGAAATATGTTTTTAAAAATGAAGGTTAAAAAAGAGATCATTTTCTATTCATCCTCAGTTAATTAGAAAATTAATGTTCATTCTCTGGCTGCTCTGGATATCCAAGGTTTAATACCTTATATCCAAATGTTACACTACATTTATGTAAAATTTTAGATCTGCAAGCATTACATATCTTACTCAATTTGAACCTCATAATTATCATATGATATAGGGTTTTTTGTCCTGTTTTACAGATGAAAATAACAAGTGCTCAGAGACATTAATGGACTTGCCCAAGGCCTCAAGATCCAGCACTGGAATCCAGGTTCCCTGCTTTTGAGACTTCTGGAGAGTTGAGGGAAGGATCATATTTGTTTAAGTTACAGAATAAGAGCAATGATCACATTTTTAATATTTAAAATTTTATTTTTTTGTCAATGTTACAAGTTACTCAGTTAACACAAGATAATAACTACAATAACAATAAATCTGCTTTAGTCAGCAATTACATTCCCCCCTTATTTTTGTTCATTCCTCAATCTTGAGGGGTTTGGGACAATGTCCATTCTGACGGCTTCAGGCTGCGAAGGGATGTAGATATTATGGGGCAGAGGAATGGAATTGTTTTGCTTGCAGTTGAAGATAATCCTTCCTTTTGGGATGGGGCTGGTCCATCATCACAATTTTGTTGTCCAGGCAACTATCACTTTAGAACTTGCTTTTTGATCAAGTTTTTCCAAAGTTTAAAATTTTTCAAAGGCTTACTCTTAGGAATTTGTACAAAAATATGAGACACATGATTGCTAAAATAGAGATTACTATATTATTACCTAAAAAAAACAAAAGCACAGAGCTGCTTTATATTTACATTTATAATATTCTGGATCATTTTTGTGAGTTCCTTCAGGTGGCAAATCTACAAAACCAGCCAACTGCTCACAATGTGTATAAACCATACAAATGCATCACAAATCATCCTAAATATGGAAAATGCATTTGGATCTTCCACCAACCAGCAGTCTTGAAAAGGCATGTCACTCCACATCTTTAGAGGAAATGAATGAATGACCAGGTCCCTGACAATAGTGTTTATGAGCCCGCCATGAATGCCTATAATACTTAAAGGGTGAACTTCTCTGTGTTCATAAATATTACACTCTTTAAGGTACCGGACCTGGACGGGGTCTCATTAGAAAACAACTCTATTTGTTCCAACCACCATTTATTGAGCAGCAGCGGTGCTGCAGGCTTTGTGTTCCAGAGATACAAAGATGAAACAGAAAGCAAATGCATTTTCCGTAGTATCCAGACATTTGTTTAGTATCAAAAAGTCCTATACTTGAAAAGCTAAGTGTATTAGTCAAGATTCTCCAGGGAAACAGAACCAACAGGAGAAGTATGTGTATGTGTATATGTTATATGTATATGTAAATATTATGAGATTTATTATGGGAATTGGCTCACACAACTGTGGGGGTGGGCAAGTCCGAATTCCATAGGGCAGGCCGTAATCTGGGAACTCCAATGAAGGTTTTCAATGAATTCCCCAGGAGAAGCTGACTGGCTGAAGTAGAAATGGAAATTATCCCTCTGACTGCTGAAATCATCACTTCTTTCAAAGCCTTCAACTGATTTGATGAGACTTGTATCGTTGCTACAGGCAATCTCCTTGGTTGATTGTGATGTAATCAGTCATAGATGTAACAAACTGACTGTTGATTTAAATCCATGAAATACCCTCACAGTAACAATCAGGCCATGCTTGCTTGACCAAACAACTGGACACCATAACCTAACCAAGCTGACCCATGAACTTAACCATCAAGCTACGATTACTTTATTTTAAAACAATATATTCAAACTTTTGCTTATAGTTTGATTTCCTCTTTTCTGTGTAGAAAAATGTCACAAATTATAGATGTTAGTTCAATAAGTTAATTTCTTGGTTACAGTTTCTACAAAATAACTCCTTTTATCTCTACCTCTAACACTTTGATATATTAAAAATTAATAAAATGAACATAAATTTTTGAGATTTTTGACTGAAACACAATGCATTAGCTGTTTCACAATATCCCAAGATAATTTAGATTTTTAAAGTCCCTTTCATTTTTTTTTCAAATTTCCTATTCTTTGGAAGCAATAACAGCATAAAGATATCTGTGTGTGTGTGTGTGTGTGCCAGTGCATGTAGCAAATAATTCTGTGGTTCTAATTCCAAAGTTGGTGAGATCATGTCCTGTTTTCCTTCTGGCCCAAAGGTGCCTTTCATAGCCTTTCATTGTCATATTGGCTTTATTCTGGACCTAGTTGGAGGTTCAATCAGTGAAATAAAATTACATTACAGTTATTTCTACTTAGAGAAATATGACAGCTAGAATTTTTATGTTAATTAATCTTTGGTTTTTTATTATTGTGTGACTAGCTATCATAAATTTTCTTGCAATCCAGTTTTAATACATTCTATAAATTATTTTAGCTTATTTCAGCATTAACCTGACTTGCAAATGGTTAAATTTGCCCTAATTCTTTTATGCTCTAAAACTCAGCATGCTCTATATTAACATCAGAGGGAATGTTTTTGATATTCAGAAATACTTGTAATAGCAGGAATAAACCACAATTCACTGAATTTGTGGTCAGATTATATCCTTATTATGTTAGAGTGTATGTAAGTAAATTAGTACATATTAAACATGATAAACAATAATTCACGAACATACTGATGTTTTCCTCAGACTCGGACTAAAGAACAAACAGGTCGTTGCTGTTCTTGTTGTGCATCCTACAGCCAAATGAGGAAGCTCCTGCTTCCTCACCTGCATACTCAGTTAAGCACCATCTGTTTCCTGTTTTAATGTGATATCTCACATAGTGTTTCCAAACCTTTCACATCAGTAAGCACAATCCTAATAGACAGTTAATATGAATTAAGAAGCATGTTTTCACTAAAACTGTATTCTTGTTCTCTCTCTCTCTCTCTCTCTCTCACTCTTATTTTCTGAAATGTGAAACACTATACTGGCTGCTCCAAACCCACTTCAATAACATGAAATTCCCTAGATTAATAATGTATTATTGACTAGATGCTGGTATTCAGATGCTTGTTGATGGGCAGGACAGAGGCACATGTGCCTAGCAAGGAAGCTAGAATTTTAATTTTGAATGGAAAGAAGTAAATCCCAACTTCTCTAATTATTAAATTCCTCCCAACCACCCTTCCCAATCTCTCAGCATTTGGATTATCAAAACTGAGTATCTGAGCAACCAGGTCAATTGTAAATCTACTTTCTGCATACTCTTTATCTGTCATTAATGTTTTCATTCTTTTTTTTTTTTTTTTTTAAGATTTATTTATTTACTTTATCCATTTTAACCCCCCCCTTCCCCATTTGCTGTTTTGTGTCCATTCGCTGGGCAATTCTCTTTATCTGTTTCCTACCATCTCTTCTCATCGTCCTCCTCCAGTCTTCACCAGGATTCGATCCTGGAGACCTCCGATGTAGGAGAGAGGTGTTCTGACACCTGCACCACCTTGGTTCCTGGCTTTCAGAGCATCTCGTCTTGTCTCTCCCCTGCGTTTCTCTCCTGTCACGTCATTATCTTGCTGCATGGCTCCCGGGGCCTGGCGGCTCACCGGCACACAGAGCCTGGCAGCCCATGAGCCTTCTATATATATATTTTTTTATTTTATTGGGAGGTCCCGGGGATCAAACCCAAATGGCAGCCGGACGCCCAACCATTTGAGCCACATCCACCCCCCTGTTTTCTATTCTTGTCAGCCTCACCAGCTGGAGCCAAATCAATCAAAATGTACACTTTGATTTCCCATAAGTTATAGATAACAAATCTGTTTCCCTTGGAAAAGGTCTTTACGTCCCATGATATACATGAATAAAATATTGTGCAAAATACTCTAACCTCTGGTTGGATTCCAGCTAGCTCCTTGCCTTCCATTCTAACAAGGGTATGTGCTATAGATTTCATTTATTGAGCTTCTTAAGCCAAGAAATCCACGAGGTAAATTGTCATGGAAGTTTTTAATTACAGACTGCTTATTAACGTCAAACACATTTCTATTATGGAAAAAGTATCGCATGATTCAGGGGTTCTCAAACTTTGTCATCAGAATCACCCAGAGAGTTTTTCAAACATAGAAAGCTGGGTCCTATACCCCGAGTTTTTGATTCAGTAGGTGTGTCATGGAACCCAATAATTTGTATTTATAACAAGTTCTCAGTGAATGCAGGTGCTGCTTGTCCAGGCCACACTTTGAGAACCAGTGGTTTATTGTTTAGAACTCTTAGAATGGAGTTGGATTCACCTGAGATTTAGTCCTGGCTCTTCCCCTTAACAGCTGTGTGAACTTGGAAAAGTTATTAACCTCTTAAAACCTCAGTTTGCTCAAATGAAGGTAATACCCAATTACTGGGGCTGTGGTGAGATTGAATAAGATGAAGCAAAATGCTTAGCCCAGTGCCTGGCAAAAAAGACCCATTCAATAAATGTCTGCATCATGTTCCTGATCCACTAAGGGGAAAGCACAATGTTGGGCCAGTTTTGATTTTCTATATTTCACTAAGATCCAAAGGAGAGGGGAAAGACAGACAAGCAATATAAGTAAAAACATAAAAGAATAGATGGAGAGGTCTCTCAAGAGCTGAATATTTATAATTTAGCTGAAACAGAAATCAAGTAAGTTAATCCTTTGTTCTGTAGCTCAGAATCTCATTTCATTGTGTCTTAACTACCAGAATCCCATCGTAGGATTTTCTTTGTTCCTATTCAACGTTAGGTTTAGGTTGATTTCCCTCTCCTGCTTAGTGCTGGGTATCCCCAGCAAGGAATTAATATGTCTATTATTAAATGCAATCCCATCTTCATATCTACCTAGTAAATTATATTAGCTACAAATTAGAACTATAAATATTTATATTTACTCATATATCTATCTAGACTATTATGGTAATATTAATATTTATTAATATGAGTAAAATTTGATTTCTCAATAACATCAAATATAATAAATTAAAAAATGGCATTCCATGAACTTAAATAAGCAAGATTTTCATATCTACTTCTAAAATAAACTCAGAGTTAAAAATATTAGAGATTGATTTTCTAATATAAACCTTGAACAAGTAACATGTCTTATAAAAATATAGAAAATTTATCAAAATGCTTCTAACTAAATCATATTATGTTTTACATTACCAAATCTTTATTGGTGAGAGCGAGCATTTTCATCATCATTTTATAGGTAAGGTCACAGAGGTATAAATGTACATGTTGTCTCAAGCGATACAAATATTTTATGGTAAAGAAGACAAAAGTAAAATCAAGATTTCTTGAGTCCAAACAAATTTTCCATCAGGATAATTATTTCTTCTTTGTAACACTATTTTGTGCAATTGTCAAACAACAGCTTTTTGGTCCACTTAGCACCATTTACTGAGTGCTATGTGCCAGTTCAGGTACCAGATATAGCGCTAGCATCCCCTAATGTGATGTAAAGATTTACTTATTTCTTCCAGCAAGTCCTTTTCACTTTTAATTATTTACATATATCATGCATAAACTGGCTTCCAAGTTAAATTTACAATCACATCTGAAATCAGGATCATCTTCAAAAGTAAAAACTGCTGAAAAGCCTACTTTGAAAGCTGTTTCGTGGTCATACCTGGATAAAAGTTAAACATTTATTTTATTCCAGGCTATATCCCAAAGTAGGATTACTTGCAAATACAGGACTGTAAGTGAATTTGCAGATATTTATATGAATTCATGTCATTAATTTTAAAATGTAGGCACTGGACAAGTGATCTCTAAGATTCCTTCCAGTTCTAATCTTCTGTTTCCTGGATTCTAAATATTTGGGAAATAAAAATGTATTTTGTTGGGTTGCCATATATTTTAACCTTAATAAATGTTCATATTTTTATAATTAGCTTCACTTTCATTATTCTCCCAAAGGAATTGATGCTAGCATCTCAATGGTACTAAAATCCTATAGATAGAGCCAAAGCGGTATTTAGTCCAATTTGAGACTGGAGAAATAAATTTAGATTTAGTGAGTTCCTTTGTTTTAACTGCTTGGGTATGCATATAATAGGTCCAGTATTAATAGTGCTATTAGTATTTCTTTTCATATTATCCAGAAGTTATTTATTCTTGTCTTCATCTCACTTCCTACCTCACCACATCTAATATTTAATTGTCTCTGTCAGCACCACTCTCAAAACATATCCAAATCCATTAGCATGTTTTTTTTTCTACCGGGCTGGGCCAGCCACCATTATATTATCTCTTCCTGTCCTACGCAGTATCCTCCTGTCTCTTTATCTCTATTCACCCTCCTACAATTCATTCTTCACACATCCATCCTTGATTATAAAACAACAAAAAGTCAGATTATCTTTCCCCTGCCTAAAACTCACCAATGGTTTCCCATTTCACTTTAATAAATTTACTGCTCAGATTCCATGAACAGGTTTTTGCCTAATTCTTTGACCTCACCTCTATCTCTATATCCCTCACTTATGATGACCTTGGTTAAATTCTAGTTTAGAACAAGCTTGTTCCAGGACCTTTGTGCTATTTTGTTTCTTTATGTGGATAAGTCCTCTATCTAATTTTAGCATAAGTTGCCCCATCTTATATTCAGACTCAGGCTAAACTATTAACACATTAGAAAGTCCTTCTTTGAATCTCCAGTCAAAAGAAGCCAGTACTCTTCTTTAGTTCTCTACATAGTTTTTGTAATTTCTTATTTATTTTTATATTTTTATCTGAGTTTATTCACCACTCAATTTATAGCATCTAGAATTGTGCTTGAAATTTCATAATAAATATTTGTTGAATTAATAAGTTCTATTGACATTTTCTAAGAGGAGTTTTTCCTTTTAGAGAATTTATGGGTTTACAAACCAACTCATGCATAAAATATAAGATTCCCATATACCCACCAACAACAACTTGTACTGGTGTGGAACACCTGCTGCAATGGATGATAGCACATTCTTATAATTGTACTATTAGTTTAAGTTCATTGTTTAGCTTAGGGTTCACTGCCTGTTTAGTGTAGCTCCATGATTTTTTTAAAAAAATTTATTCTGTTACAATATATACACTCTAATATTTGCCCCCGTAATCATATTCAGATATATATTCCAGTGTTGTTAATTGCATTCGCAATGCTGTGCTACCATCACCACCATCCATTACCAAAACATCTCCATCATTCCAAACAGGAACCCTGCACATTTCAAGCCTCAACTTCCTCTTCCCCTTCTTCACTCCATCTCCTGGCAACCCATATTCTATATTTTGACCCCATGAGTTTGCTTATTCTAACTGTTTCAAATCAGTGAGAACACATATTTGTCCTTCTGTGTCTGGCTTATTTCACTCAACATGATGTCTTCAAGGTTCATCCATGTTGTTGCATGTATCAGGACTTCGTTCCTTTCTAAGAGCTGAATAATATCCCATTGTATATATATACCACATTTTATCTATGCCATCAGTTGATGGACATATGTGCTGCTTCCATCTTTTGGCAATTTTGAATAATGCCACTAGGAACATCGCTGTGCAAATATCTGTTCGAGTTCCTGCTTTCAATTCTTTTGGTATTTACCTAGTAGTGGGATTGCTGGGTCATATGGTGGTTCTATACTTAGCGTTCTGAGGAAACACCAAACCATCTTTCACATCAGTGACACCATTTTACATTGCCAGCAATGAATGAGTGCTCCTATTTCTCCACATCCTCTCCAACACTTGTTATTTTCCATATTTTTAATACCAACTATTCTAATGAGTGTGAAAAGGTATCTCAATGTGGTTTTGATTTGCATTTTCCTGATGGCTAATGATGTTGAGCACCTTTTCATGTGCTTTCTGGCCTTTTGTATATCTTCTTTAGAGAGGTGCCTATTCAAGTCTTTTGTCCATTTTTAGTTGGGTTGTCTTTTTGTTGTTAAGTTGAAGGATTTCTTTATATATTATGGATATTAAGCATTTATTGGATATGTGGTTTCCAAATATTTTCTCCCATTGTGTAGGTTGTCATTTTACTTTCATGATAAAGTCCTTTTCATGAAGTCCCATATATCTATTTTTTCTTTAGTGGCTTGTGCTTTTGATGTAAAGTCTAAGAAACCATTGCCTAACACAAGGTCCTGAAGATGCTTCCCTATATTTGCTTCTAAGAGTTTGATAGTTCTAAATAGTATATTAAGGTCTTTGATCCATTTGAGTTGATTTTTTTAATATGGTGTGAGGTAGGGGTCCTCCCTTTTGTTTGTTTGTTTGTTTGTTTGTTTTTTGTTAATGGAGATTCAGTTTTCCCAGCACCATTTGTTGAAGAAACTGTTATTTCCCAATTGAGCAGTCTTTGATACCCTGTCAAAAATCAGTTGGCTGTAAATGTGAGGTTGATTTTTGAGCTCTCAATTCTATTCCATTGGTCTATATGTCAGTCTTTGTGCCAATATCATGCTGTTTTGATTACTGTGGCTTTGTAATAGGTTTTAATATAGGGAAGTATGAGTCCTCCGACTTCATTATTCTTTATCAAGAATAACTGGGAGGGGCTTAGGTGTTTTAAATTAAGTTAATTGAGCTGTATTTTACTGCAGTAAAATTCACCAACCTTAAGTGAACAGTTCAATTACTTATGACAAATGTATACAGTCCCATAACCCCCACAACAATCCTAATATAGAGTATTGCCATCACCTAGAAAGTTCCATTCTGCCCCTTCCCCATCTTTAGCCCCTGGAAACCATTGATCTGCTTTCTGTCACAATAGTTTTGTCATTGTGAAAATGTCATGTAAATGGAATCATACGGCATGAAGTCTTTTATGCTTGGCTTATTTTACTTAGCAAAATAATTTTTACATGAATCCATGTGCTTGCAGTATCAAAAGTTTTTTTGATTTTGGGGAGTGGGTGTAGCTCATTTGATTGTGTGCCCATTTCCTATGTACAAGGTCCTAGGTTCAATCCCCGGTACTTCCTTAAAAATATTTTGTTGTTGTTGTTGCTTTTTATTGCTGAGTAGTATTCCATTTTCTGCACCCCACAATCTTCTTCTTCCATTCATCAGTTGATAGTTTGATTCATTCCAGTTTGGGGATATTGTGAAAAATATCAAATATTGTGATATTTGCATAGAGGTCTTTGTGTGGAAATATGTTTTCATTTCACTAGGGTAAATCGTAGGAGTGGGACTATTACATCATATGGCAAATGTGTGTTTAGCTTTATTAGAAATTACTGAACTGCTTCCTCAAATAAGTGTGCTGGTTTGTATTCCCATCAGCAATGTATGAAAAATGAGATTAAGAGACACAATTTTACTTTTATCAAATTGCATTTCTATCTCTAGCTACCTAATGCTAAGTATTTATATATTATTTAATTACATAAAATGTATTTGGATAATAGCCACATTATTGTACATTAAGACTACATTCTCTGATGCTTTTTTTAGGCAAAATGTTGTGATTAGTTTTATGTTGTCCTTTTCCATTGTCTAACTTTAAAGGTTTATTTTAATTAATATGGTACCCATACACCCACAGAGGATATTTGCAATAAAGCAATATTTTGTTGCTATGATTAGCTAAAGGAAAAGTATTTATTCTAAATCCTTTATATCTGTCAAGGATGACAAGGGGTGGGGGGGCGGGAACCAATGAGGTTCAGGTCAAAGAGCCAATGCCAAGAAGAATGGGAATGTCTCTTTCTCACAGTCTCAAAGTGTGTGGTATGAAAGAGCTAAGATTCCTGACCAAGGTTGGGCAAGAGTCTTGGGTATGAATGGGTCATCAGAGCCAGAGACCTGAACTGAAAATCAAAAATCAAGTTTTAAAGCCAAACAGAAATCAAAGAGCCAGGGGAAGTTATGGCAAGGGATATTGGGTCTGGGTGTGTAGAAGAGAAAATAGCTGGGCAAATTCTGGAAGTAAAAGTCGCTAACACCCTCAGTTCAATTTCTGTCAATCATCACATTTATGTCCATGGTGGGTAAAGGTGATTCAAAGAGGGAAGCAGAACATTTGTAGAAAACAGGTATTTCCAACGTTTCAAGACTTAATGGTGTGTTTTTCACTGTAAGGTATATTACATGGATTAATTTAGTTCAAAAGTGAGCTTAGCCAACCACTCAAAGCTTCTATATTCACACAAATCAGTAGTTCCTATTCATCACTGCCAGCCTATAAATCTCATAGAGATAAAACCCAATGCTTTATGAAAAATGGTTCCTATAAGAAATTTGGATCACAATGGTTTTCAAGAATTTGGCAATTCAAGGTTTCAGGACATATCCCTTTCCCTCATTATGAATCTCCTTTTGTAAGCAACTTCTCTACCTTGTCACATATTAATTACAAATTCCTACTTCTAGATGGTTGCTATAGAAGCAACAAGCTAATATGCCCTGAGAATAGAAAGCAGCAGAGATGGAAGTGGGATGACAGGCTTTCTGATAGGCCTCTCTTATAGAGCACCTCTCTGATCCCTGCAGAGTGACCACTTAGCCCCCATCCAAGGCTTCAGGTTCTTACCCTCCCCAGGATCAGATGTAGGGGAAAACAGAAATTGGTGGCCAAACATCATTGGCTCAGCTGGATCCATCCACTTGGCCCTGTAACGTAATTCACATAACTGCGTCTCTCACATTTATTTCTATGTTTGAATGGGTTTCTACATAAGAGTCTGCTTTCTCCAAATTTGGGGTCCTCTATTGTCACTTTTCCCAGATAATACCAAGAAGAATAACATAGTCACCATGGCTGGTTCCCCTGATGTAGTTCCAACAGTGGAATTCCCATTGAGTGATGCTTTATCTTCCTAGAGCCCACCTGTTCTCATAACTCCAGGCACCTCTGAAGTTCTAATACACAGGTTCCTCTGATTAATAAAATCTGTTTTCTAGGCTCCCCAATCAAGCTTCTCCAACCATTTGCTCAGACGGCCTCCTATTGTTTCTACCTGTCAGCTCTACTTGTTCTAATTATGCTCCAGGTTTTAGCCATCTCTGCCATGGCTTACTCTAGTGTCAAATGAACCATGATACTAAAAAAAAGAGTACTGTATATGAGCATGCATGTGTGTTTTGGGAGGGAGGGGGACATGAGCGAAAGAGGGAATGAATATGGAAGAGGAGAGCGCAGAAGATACAATTTTAGAGGGAGAGAGAGATTGAGAGGAGGAAAGGAAAGCAAGAGAGCCTTCAATATGGTATACAATAGATGCTCAGTAAATGAAAAAATAAACGAGAAAAGCAAAAGAAAACAAAAGAGTAAGAGTGTGGGGAAAAAGCAGAAGAAACCTTGTTATGGGTTGAATTGTGCACCCCCCTTTCAAAGATATCTTGAAGCCCTAAACTCCAAGACCTCTGAATGAGACCTTATTTTGGAATAGGGTCTTTGCACATGTAATCAAGGTAAAATATGGTTATACCGAATTAGGGTAGGTCCTAATTCAATATGATAGGTGTCCTTAAAAAAGAGGAGAAAAAGAGGAAGGAAGGAGGGAAGAAGAGGAAGGAAAGGAGGGAAAGAAAAAGGAAAGGAGGGAAAGAAAAGGAAAGGAAGGAAAGAGAAAAGGGAAAGGAAGAAAGAGAAAAGGAAAGAAAGAAGGGAGGGAGGAGGGAAAGAAAGAAAAGTAGAAAGAGAGAGAGAAAGGACGGAAGGAAAAGAAACAAAGAAACTAAGAATGATCGCAAGAGGTTGTTCTGCAGTGTGCCTGGACTTGGGAATAGTTCCCGTAAGCTCTATCCACAGGAACATAACTGCCTTTCTAGATGCCCTACTCTAGCCTCAGAACATGCAAAAGTTATACCTCAAAGAATAAGGGTGCTTGATGTCATTAGGACTCTTCTATTTATTTTCTATCCTGACTTCTACCTCATGTACATTCTGTATAGAAGACAAATCGGTTCTGCTTTGAATTTCTCCCACTGAAAACTCAACCCAGTGTGTATAAATCATGTTGTGTTCTTGTTCTTTCAAACATCATCTCTGGTAATGAAGATACTGGAATCAGAATTTAGCTAGCAATGTTCTTGCTGAAGTGCAAGGCAGGCAAGAAGAAAGATCTTCCTCTGCTGAGCTAGCCTTGCTCACCAGGATGATTGCCATTAATGTGATTTTGTCTATCAGTTATAACCTGCTCACATCACATGTGCCATCAGGAGGGGTGTCAATCTGCTTTTTTTCCACAGTCACACTCCCCTGACTGATTATACTGAAAAGGGGAAAAGAAAACTGTAACTCATCAATAATCACTTTCGTAGCCATATGAAGCTATAGGAGGTTGGCAACAATGAACTACAGATGAAAACCTCTACCCATAAATAATAATGGCAATCCTTATTTAGGTAGCATTTTTCACCAAGGATCTTCTCATTGTGTTCAGTTCTCACTGCACTCCTTTGGAGAAGGTGGTGTGAGAGAAGAGTGATGTACGTGTAAATCCAAAAGTGAATCAAGAGTTCTGCTTCCCAGTTTTCTGTGTCCATACTGGCATTTAAATACTCTGGGCTTTGACCTAGTTCTGAAGGGAAAGTGTGAAAGAGAGGAGTTTGAAACAGAAGGAAGGAGAGCAGGAGTGCTTTTGCTTGGCAGTAGTAAGAAATTAGGATGAACAGAGAGAATGGGTTTATAACTGTGGAGGATGTTAGAGCATACTTTCTACTTCTCCCTCTCTTCCTTTCACTGATGGGAATGCAGATGTAATGGCAGGAACTGATGCAGCTATCTTAAAATATGAGATGAAAGCTAGGTGTGGAGGATGGCTAAGCAACTAGATAGAAGGAGTTGGTCCTGCACAATGATGGTAAGTAGTAAATTAACATGGACTTTTGTTACAAAAATGATTTCTCCAGGTATCATTTCACCTCTCAGAGCATGACTTAAGTCCTCCTTCAATATGCCACACATACTCTTTGTTATTCCAATAAAAATAACCTTAAATTTAATGAGAAAAGAAACAAATTTTAAGATAATTACATAAATTATGATTTCTTAGATAGAAATATGTCTATTGTTAAGGCATTAATGGGTTAAACTGCAAGTGTAAAAGAGGGGTTAAATAATTTATCAGTAATAAATTTCATTTTAAAAAGACAGAAATTGTGAGATGTGGTTTTAAAGTTCCTATGGCATGTCATTTTACAAATAAATACATCAGAAAGATTAATAAATTAATGTTTTTAAGTGGTAAAAACCCAGAATTTCTTTTTGTATAAGCATGGTTGATATGAGTAACTAAATATCAATTTCCTCTAGATGCATTTTTCCATGGAACAAATCACTTTTTTCCAGCAGACTACCTCTTGTAGCAGTCACATAATGAAAGTGTTTCCCAATAAATATCCATCTCTGAGAGCAGATTTTATTTTTTCTGCCTGATTTCCAAAAATGCAATCTGATTTCATGAGGACATAGGCCAATGGACCAATAAATGACTGTTGTTAAGTATGTAGCAAGAAATGGTCACAGCTTGTGATGCAAAATCGGCCTTGTACTTCTTTCTTCCCATCCCAGAGTTGTAATTCCAATACCATGCCACGTGCATGGATTGAGTGCAAAGATCAGCCCCAGGCAGGTTTAAATAAAACATTGACATTTTGAAAAATGATCCAGGGGTTTCATTTTTTCACCTTCTGCGTTTTTTACTTTGCTATTTCAGGTTGTATCAAGGAGGAAAGGCTTTATTATTATTGTTTTTTTTTTTTTTTTACTGTCTCTAATCATTATGAGTAGATTCCATATTCTCCAGGGTATACTAGTGCAGTGATAGTTTGTAAACCATGAAAGATAAAGTTGTAGAATTGAGAAAAGTTGGTTTTTACTTCATCATACTATCTTTCTTTCTTGGAAACTGAACCTGGGAAGCCAATTACATGCTCATGGGCTGAAGCATTATAAATACATATGCAATAGTCACCACATATATGATGTATCAGCCATTATTGAAGGTAATTTCAAGGCATACAATTGAAGACCATGATTTCCTCTTATTCCAACTTTCTAATTTTATTAGGATTTTATTATGAATGTTTTGATAGTACATACATATTTTACAGCATACCTCGTTGTTCTTAAGAGATAAGCAAATTTACTGTGACACTGTATTAGCAGGGACTATGTCCTTGTCAAGGAACTGGTAGATGGGGTAGCATATTCCGGGAGAGTACAGCCACTACCTCTGACCTGAAAACAGATATATTGGATTTAGTTTGTTGGACATAAGTTAATTATCAAGTTTCATCATATAAATTGTCTTCAAAGAGAAAAGGCAGCAGGATGGCTCATTACTGCAGACTTCCATGCTCGACTTCATCGAAGCCCTTGCTCTCTAATGCCAAGAGCCACAGCCTCTGATGGAGACTTTAATTCATGGCGATACTGCAATGCAGTTTATTTCAGGATCTCTGTTGTTGTGTTGCTGAGGGTTCATTCTTCTCTGTAATGGGAATGGCTCTACTCTATAGGAGGTTAAACATACAGAACCCGAGTCGCTTGCATGATTTCTGACTTCAGAATTGTTCCTGGCACACAGGTGATGTGAAAGAAGCTGTCACCTTTTTTTTTTTCCAGCAAGCAATAGCACCTAGTGTAGTTTTCCCAAAAATGTTTTGAGAGGAAGGCTAAATACTCACGCATGCGCACAACTGGGATACACACACACGATTCCAGGTTTTTTTCACACTGCAGAAATCAAATCATCATTACAGCTGTCATCAAGTTCCCCAGTGAGTATTCCTGCAGGAGGGGAATTTTCATGTAAAAGTTTCCTTCTTGTTTGTTTAAAGCCTTAGTATAAATTCGTAGGCGATGAGAGCAACCTTCACTCTGATAAAAGAACAGGCCAAACTACTGATTGGAGAAAATTACATGAAGTTTTTTAATCAAAGTCTCTGTGGTCTACTGTCTGATTTTCTAGGCCAGATGTCAGATGTTTTTCACTGGTGTGGCTGTTGAAGTAATCACTAAACCAATTCCAAGAAGGAGTAAGTGAGACGGTAATAATGTTTCATTTCAGTGTTACGTAGGTTTCTTCCCTGGCCATGAACAATGTTACAGGACCTCTGTGATTCAATATAATTACATAGATTATTACTTTGAATTTAGATAGTTTCATCTCTTCAGATTATGTGACTTTCTTATGAATAAGTGAATATGGCATGTATCAGAATGCTTTTAGCTAAAATGGGAAACAACCTGCAATTACCAATTCATTTATATTTTCAAGATTTACATTTAATTTAAAATGTAATTAAGCATATATTATTTAATCTGTCTTACTCGTTTTTTTATTTTTTGCAACAATAATAACCAATCATTTAAAAAATCCAGGAGCTCAACAGGAAAGCAAATCTTCTGTTGTTTAAATGCCGGGAAAATAAGATGCTAATCTGATATATGCTGTGCTTTGTTTAAATCAGTAAAGCAATCTGGAAGGGAAAGAGAAATTGGAATGAAAAACAAATTTGAATTTTTGATTCAGAGTTTTATTGAAGCTACATATGATTATATATAAATCTTCTTTTTCAGAAAACAGCCAAATCATGGAAGACTCAGTTTTATTTAGGAGGACAAATAGTTCCCCAAACTTATTTGAAATCAATATTATGATAATTTGAAAATTCCTAAAAGAATGTGCCATATTCCCCATTGCCAGATATAATTCAGCCTGAGGAAATTCTACTGGCTTTGGCCTCTCCTGCAGTGGCACCTGGTTTCATTCCTAGAATTCCCCACCTCCTTCTCTTGTCCACCCTATCAATAGTCTAAGAGAATTAAAATACCTAGAAACAATAGCTACTTTAAAGTGTCTTCTGAATAGGGATTTCTTTGAAAACCAAAGATATCAAGC
This sequence comes from Tolypeutes matacus, assembly GCA_026826555.1. Classification (NCBI taxonomy): domain Eukaryota; kingdom Metazoa; phylum Chordata; class Mammalia; order Cingulata; family Chlamyphoridae; genus Tolypeutes; species Tolypeutes matacus. The sequence continues at coordinate 52,800,074 of JAKSZT010054487.1, forward strand.
CATCAAACAACACTAGCTTAAGGAATAGAGTGATACTGGTATTAAAAGCTGTATTAGCACCAGTGGCCCCAGAAAGGGTTAAAGCTGATGCTGTCTGCACCAGACTTGAAAGCCACCACTCCTCAGGTATTTAAAAACAAGCACCACCACTGAATTAGCAGTGCTGTGCCCCTGATGGTAGCACAACATTGTGAACTTGATTAACAGCACTGAAATATATGTCTGAATGTGATTAAAAGGGGGTAATATTAGATTGCATATATGGTGACAGAATAAAAATTAAAAAAAAAAAAAAATCCATGGAACTACACTGCTCAAACAGTGAACTCCTAAGTTAAGCCATGGACTATAGTTAATAGAACAATATAAAAATGTGCTATCATCAATTGTAAAAACTGTTCCACTCCAATGCTAGGTGTTTCATTAATAGGTTGGTATAAGGGAATCCTGGAATTTATGCATGATTGTTCTGTAAATCCACAACTTCTCTATTTAAAAAACAAAAAAAAAAGTGCTTCTCCCAACCAAATGCTTTAGGACTCACCTAATGGCTCTAATCAGGAAAAAGCTCCTACCTTCCCCGACGTAGTAAAAATATGCCTACCTCTAAATATACCTACCTCAAATGTTCATGTATCAGCTAATCCATGCATTTCTTCCCAATAAATACAGGACTTTCTCCTGAGTTTATTTTGATGAGCAACCAATTTCCTTTTCCTTTCTTTTGTTTCATGTCTTCATTTTCCACTAGTGCCTTAGTGTCCTTGCACTGCCATTATGAAGAAACACAAAGTGAATGGCTTAAAACCACAGGAATACATTTCCCCACAGTTCTGGAGGCCAAAAGTCCAAAATCAAGTTGTTGGCAGGGTCATTCTATTTCTGAGGTTTCTAGAGAAGAATCTGTTCTATGCCTCTCTCCTGGCTTCTGGTGGCCCCAGGAGTTCCTTGGCTTATAGATGTATCTACCACCATCCTCACATGGCCATCTTCTCTTTTTCTATGTCTCTTCCCATCTTCTTATAAGGACACAGGTCATATTAGATTAAGGACTCACCCTACTCTAGTATCACCTCATATGAACTTGCCTAATTCCATTGTAACGACCCTATTTTCAACTAACGTCACATTTTGATGTCTGAGCATTAGGACTTCAACATATCTTTTTTGGGGGACACAATTCAACCCATAACAGCTGGACTATTGCAAGGTTTTTTTGTTTGTTTGTTTCTTTTTAAATATTTATTTAATTTGTTTATTTCTCTTCCCCCCTACCTCGTTGTTTGCACTTGCTTTGTGCTCTCTGTTGTCTTTTTTTAAGGCAGCACCAGGAACCAAATCCAGGACCTCCCATGTGGGAGGGAGTGCCCAATCTCTTGAGCCACATCTGTTCCCTGCTTGTTGTGTCTCTCATTGTGTTTTCTCATTGTGTCAACTTGTTGCATCATCTTGTTGCATCATCTTATTGTGCCAGCTTGTAGTCTTGCTCATCTTCTTTAGGAGGCACCAGCACCAAACCCTGGGCCTCCCGTGTGGTAGGCAGGCACTCAACTGCTTGAGCTACATCCACTTCCCAATTGGCAAATTTTTTGTTTTTAGTCATCTTTTCCATTTATTTATTGCTTCATAACTAGTCACCCTACTAGTGACCTAAAACAGCAACAACTATTTTATCATTATCTCTCTCAGTTCTGGGAGTTGATGGTGTTCAATTGAATGGTTCTTGATTGGAGCCTGAGGCTCTACTCATGTCAAAATCTTTCTCATGCCAGGTAGCTGATGCTGCTATTGACTGAGACTGCAGCTGGGGCTGCCATGGTCTTTCCATGTGACCTGGGTTTTCTCACATCTGACAAGAAGTGGAAGCTCCAATTTCTTAAGCCCTGGGCCCAGACAAGTACAGAATCCCTCTACCATACTGTATTGGCCAAGCAGTCACAGAGCCTAAATTTAAGGAGAGGACACAGAGACCCAAGCTCTTGATTCTGTAGTGTGTTCAAAGAATTTGGGACCATTTTTTTAAATATGGTTTACCTGTTTTACCTCAGTATGTAACCCAGGGTAAAAGAATAATAAAATGTTTTTCAAAAATGGTGTCAACATTCTTTAGCTTCTTTAGTTCTTTCAGTCATCAAAGCATAGGTTTGATGACTGAAAGAATTAAAGAAGTTAAAGCTTCATATAAAAAAGGTCTAAATTAGGTCAGAATCAGTGTCAATGGATTACAGGGGATAGGTGCAAGAGACTTCATAGAAAAATAACAAAGAAGAGGTGGTTCTGAAATATGCATAAAGTGACTTGCCCATGTCTTAAATAGTTAGGGTGCCATTATTTGTGAAAACGATGACGTCTCAGAAAATGGCCTAACACTAGAATCTCTCAGAATTGGTTTGTGGATCTCTATTTCATCACCAACCTTAGGAATGTTAATTTACATTTCTGAGCCTCAGCTAAATAATGTTCATGAGTGAGGTTGGTAATTGCTACTTCCCAGTTTTGTTGGGAAGATTAGAAATCATGCCCAGAAAACAGCCTAGAAATCAGCACTCAAAGTACTCTTATAACTGAAAAAAGTTATCTTCTAAAGTTGTAAAATACAGAAATAGTATTTTTACTGCATGATAAGAGCTTTGAGTGGGCTTTCCTTCTTCAGACCTCGTAGATATATTCTGATGTAGAGAAAGGTATTCAAGAATTTAAGTAACTCAGAAAGAACTTGTTTCAAATGCCCAAATCCTAAAAATTATTTAATATCCAAAATAGACAATTTGGGTGAATATTAATATATGCAAACTAAATCCATTGTCAATTCATTTATATATATAATAGTCATTTTGAAAAGAAAAGGGCAGTGCATTTCATGGCCTTTCTATAGAGCTACTGACTGCCTTCATGAGAGTATAGAAACCATTATCCTTGCCATATAGCAGGATACTTTTTCACCTTAAAAATAAAATCTCTAGACCATGTTGAATAATCTCTCTTGCAAGACCATCATCCTACCTCACTGAAACACTGAGATAAGATATTCAGTGGGTATGAATGCTCTTTACCTATCACTGAGCTTTAAAAAAGGCTCACGTAACTAAATTCACATTTTATGCTGAAGTGGGCTCCATTTTTAATTCCTATGGCCATTGATGGGTGAAACACACAAAAAAAGAATGAATTGGTAGCCTGTGAGTCAGATGTTTATAACTTCTGAAAAAGCTGATTCAAAACACTCAAAAAGTTAGAACAAAATTTGGAGATTTCTCTGGTTCCATGTGAATCAGCTAGATAATCTGTGATATTTGTTTTAATATATATATATTTTAATTTAGTTTTCCAAAAAAGAGAAGAAAATTATAACCTAAACACACAATTCCTACTTGACTTTTTAAGTGATAAACACAAGGTTCATATTTATTAATTATTCTTAAGCTTGCAGAGACATTCAAAGGCAACATGATTGGGTACAAAGAACATAGATCTTGGAATAAGAATTCATGAGTCCTATCTCTTTGGGGCAGGTTTGGGGTATCAGTGTTGGTTTCTATTGTTTACTTTGTTTGTTTGTTTCTTGATTTGTTTGATTTGCAAAATGAATGTATTATAATATAACAAAAAGATTTTTGTGAATAACCACTAAGTTAACAGATGAAAAGCATCCTACCACTATATGACCCATGGTAGGTGGTGAACTGATGTTAAATTCCTTCTCACTTTATATATATTATGTGGTAGGTATAGCTGCCCTTCTCCAGCAGCAATCTGATTCTTCTCTAGCTTTGGACACACTAGGAACATGATACTTTTCCATCCCCTTGAAGTTAGAGGCCATGTAACTTCCTTGGGGCAATGAAATGTGGGTGAACGTTATGGTGGGCAGAAATGACATGTGTCACTTTTGGGTAGAAGCATTTAATTGCTGATACCTTACTCTCCAGCTTATACTTCACCCTGCAAAGGCGATAGTGAAAGAACTTGTATTGACAAGAAGTTTCAGAAGTACAAAACACACTTGGAATCCTGAACCAAAACATGAGTATGGCTACTCTTGAGAGTTACCTGGATTCTAAGTGATCTGTATGTGAGCTAAAAATAAATCTTGGTTATTTTAAACTGCTGATATTTGAGGATTGTTTGTTACCTCAGCATAATCTAGTCAATCCTGAATTCTTTCACCTAATTTATTATTTCGCTTATATCTTACTATATCTCATGGTGTATACACTCAATGTTTAGAATAAAAGTATCAGATTTTACTGTCTAGAAAATAAAAACTGAAATATTTAGGCCCATGATCTGAGACAACACAATTTTCCTCTGACATGTTTTGTTTAAAAATGACAATAGGGTTCAAAATATAATTATTCTGAAATCTGCTTTTTTTGTCTAACCATATATCAGGATACATAAATAGTTTTTGAACAACTATTATTGATACCTTGAGTCAGAAAAGAAAGAAAATTTTTGCTTCAAATTCAAGATTTGGAAAATGCAAGTCTTGAAATCTTGAAATGTTTTCATTATGTTTCAAAATCATCTTAATTGAATAATAATTTAAAGAACATAGAATCATAGAATTTAAAGTCTGGAAAGAACCTAACATGTAACTGGGCCCCCAAATCCCACTTTATAGATTGAGAATCCTAACCCTAGAGTGTAGGGCATTAATTAATTGACTTGCCCAAAGTTGGGTTTATTGGGTCACTCCCCTGCTAAAACTCAACTTCAAGGGGTACTCTATTTCTGGGGAGATAAAATTTCAAAGCTTCTTAATTGCATTTAGTCTCAAACCACCATTACAACAAACAATCCAATCAACAGTTCATTTCCTGAACAAAGTGTGCTCATTCCTTCCTTTATGTCTTTGCAAATGCACATCATGGAGCAGGTGCAGCTCAGTAGTTGAGTGCCTGCTTCGCATGTACAAGGTCCCAGGTTCAATCCCCAGTACCTCCTAAAAAAAATGCACATCTTTACCCTTTGTCTACAATGCCTTTTCATCTTGTCACCCTGACAGACTCTCACCCAACCTACAAGATTCAGTCCAAGTACCACTTCCCCTTTCCATATTGCTGCCAAGTGCTGTATTTAGATGATTCCATTTCTGTGATCAGAATAGATTTCATATTTTATCACATAGCTTTGCAGTTAATTTATGATAAATTATATATATATATATTTTAAAGATTTATTCATTTACTTATCTATTTCTCCCCCCTCCATTCATTATCTGCTCATCTTCTTTTTAGGAGGCACCAGGAACCAAATCTGAGGCCTCCCATCTGGGAGGGAGGCACCTAACCGTTTGAGCCACCTCCGCTCCCTAAATTATATTTTTGTTTCCAATTTTTATATATCCTGTAAGAGGGTTATTAACCTCTACTCATTGCCTATAACTTGCAGTGCCTTTCTATGGGAGAAGTATATTTTCTCAACCCATTGACATCAAGCTTGGCCATGTGACTTGTTGAGTGGAGGACACATATGTCCACTTGGAGCAAGAGCTTTGAGAGGACTTTTTTATCCTTTTCCTATGTTACAAGTATGGCATTGGGGTTTCTTCCTCAGTATCAATCCAGTAACGAAGAAGATATGGGAGACAGAGTCATAACCAATATATTGCCACCATGGTCACTATTTAGTGTAAGAAATAAAGCATTGAGGGAAGGGGACGTGGCTTAAGCGATTGGGCTCCCATCTACCATATAGGAGGTCCAGGTTCGATTCCCAGGGCCTCCTGGCAAAAACAAGTGGCCTGTGCAGCGAGGTGGCCCAAGAGGAGAGCTGGCCTGTGCAGAATGCTGGCCCGTGCAAAGTGCTGGCCCTTGTGGAAGAGCTGGCACAGCAAGATGATGCAACAAAAAGAGACACAGGGGAGAGACAATAGGACATGCAGCAGACCAGAGAGCTGAGGTGACGCAAGAGAATGAGTGCCTTTCTCCCACTCTGGAAGGTCCCAGGATCGGTTCCTAGTGTTTCCTAAAGAGAAGACAATCAGACACAGAAGAACACACAGCGAATGAACACAGAGAGCAGATAGTCAGTGCAAAAACAATGAGGGGGGTGGGAATCAATCAATCAATCAATCAATCAATCAATCAATCTTAAAAAAAAGAAAGAAAGCATTGTAAGTCCCTGATATATGGGGGCTTTTGTTACGGCAAAATTATTTAATGAAAGCTGATACATATCCCCTCCTGATAGCATTAAAATCAATATATCAAGGGGAGGAACTATGTCTCATTAATTGTTGCATTTCCAACTTCTGGACAAATTTCTGATACATAATAGGTACTCAATGTTTGTTGAATAAATGACATTTTGTTAAATTATGCTGTAGCTGTACTGTCTGAGGATTCCTATCTTCCAAAGGTATAGAGTCTGCATCAAGTTACATTGAAAGAGAAAAACATAGAAAAATTTTATTCAACATAATAAAAATGTTGCACAGATGCACACAGAGACAGTAAAATTATTCACACTATGTTCTAGTCAATTGCAAGTTGGAAAGAAATCAAATGTAAATTTTTATTGGGGGGTTGAAAACAAAGGGAGTAGAGCTTAGAACTTCAAGGTTGAGATAAATTATGTCCAGTAGAAATCATTAATCTCTTTCTGATCAATCTAAGATGGATTTATGGAGGATGTGGATTTTTAGAAGTCATCTGCAGAACAAAGAGATATATGTTACTGTTAATAAAAAGCAGAAGGATTCACATAGTTTTACTGTGCAAAATAAAATTTTGATGCACACTTTTGGTATTCCACATAAATGTAAAATGAATAAAATAAAATAAGATCAGATAACATGTTTTATCTTTTGTTAGGTATATTTCATTTTCTAGGTTCAGTAATCCAGCAGAAATTTACTATCAAATACAAATTTAAAAATAAAATGTCATCAGAGTTCAATTGCATAATAAAAATTATGCATATTTATTTTTATAAAAGAGTTTTTAAATATAGTATATTGTCTACATTTTACTTTTTATTTTACATTTTACTTTTTATTACATATTACCTTTTTAAAAAGAATGGGGTTCTGTTTTTTTAGCTAAGTGTCCAAATAAAGTAAAATATACTCTCATCTATTTTTATTTTCTTCACTCATTTCCATTATTGATTTGAAATTTAATCACTAGAATGTTGAAATAATTTAGGCATGAATTAATAGCCACCTAATAGAGGTTCTGATCAATTTGCAGTTTTGTAAATCTCACACTGGGGAATAGTGGCGAAACTTACTAAAAGAGATATGCAATAGCTATTGGAGTGAAGGATGCATTTGTAGTTAAACCAAGCACAGTCTCATCCCTGAGCTTAGGTCTCTCTTATTTGGAATTGTGCTGAATCAGAATTAAGACAGTCTGCATGAAGTGTATTGATTTTTATTTTTGGAACTATTGTGTGACTTACTAAACTGATAAGAAAATTCATTAGGAAGTGATATAATGTGCCCTTAAAGACCTCACTTGTGAAAGTTACATAGGTAGGAAATCAGATCTCATGCTTAGGCAGCATTACATCATGCCTCATTCTGATGGGCATTATAGAAGAATTTATGGGCTCTGATGGGACTTCACTGGTCTTATTTGGTGAGATTTTTATCACTATACCATGTGAAGGATGAACTATTTATGCATAGAAGTTTCTTTGGAAGATTCTCAAAATTTAGCTCCTTTCCTACACTTTGATGACTTTTAATCTCTACCCAATCTCACCACCATTATTCTTTCTCTAGGCACATTAATTCATCCTGTACATATTTGATGATTTCCAAGCCTAATGCTATTTTCACCTAGAAATTCAGAAACTTGGATATCTTCACAACATAGACAGTATGATTCACCTGTGATATGTTTAATGCTATCATGCAGTCACTTCATGTGTGGTTTCCCATAAGTGTCAGAGCTCTATGAGTTCAAGTTAGGCATAGTGACAAAACAAATCTTGACCTCTAAGATGGAGGATAATGAAGCTCTTTGATGTGTGTATATATTGAAAACTCACTTGGGAATTTGCTATTGGTATATATCTATCTCCAAATTCACCATGAGGGAAATCAAAGAATCCTACAATGATTACATTACATTCAGCATCTCCAATTTATGCCAGATTTGTTAAGCATGAGTGGTCTCATAGCAAATACAAATAAAATGCAGTAGCATATTGATTCTAATGAAAGTAAAAAAAAAATGCAATAGTTAAAACACTGTTTTTATAGCATTGGTGAATTACTCTCATTGCACTTATGATTGTACTAGACATCTCTGTTACTGTCTTCTGGAGAAATCATGAAAAGACTCTATTGACTTTCTCTCATTACTGAATTTTCCAACCATGTACTATTTAGTTTAAATCATTGCTTCATTGCTATTTAAACAAACATAAAAACAAAAAACATGTCTGAATGTTGAACCCTATTTCATGATAGGTCTTGTCAGTTTGTTGGACCTTGGTCTATTTCAAGTATTATTTCTAATATGGCACCATTTTTATGACCTTAAAAGAAAAAAAATTAAAATCATCCCATGTATTAGATATTAGCATATAATTCACAGGAAAGTTATTACATTTAATATTAAACATTCATTGTAAAATTGCATTTTCTTTTTTTTATGTATGCTTATATAAGGCATTTGTGTGTGTGTGTGCCTGAAACATTTTTTAAAAACAAGTTGCATTAGCCAAGTACGATGTTGAGTAGTATGAAGCATAAAGAACCCAAAAGGAGGTGGTGTTTTTTTTTTTTTGGTGTTGGTTTTTTTTTTGTTTGTTTGGTTGGTTTTGTAATTAGTGAACATTTGTGTAGCACCACTTAGCTCGGAAATTGTTCTTTCTTTTCTTGCCAAAGCCAAAGTAGTTTATACTACCCCTGGCACACACACACACACACACACACACACAAACCACATCTCACACAGAAACACACACAACACACAGACAAAGCAAGTAAGTAAGCAGCTCTGCAAATCTCACACTGGGAAATAATGGAATGCCGTAAGTTCCAAAATTATTTACCCCACTCTCTGAATCTATGTTGTAGGAGGCCCCAACCAAACAAAACAAAATTAAACTAAAACAACAAACAAAAACAGTTATAAATGATTTATGATAATACCTTACAATACATACGGGACTTTGAGCAATTACCTGGAGAGCTCACAGTTGTTGGCTCTCTGTATAATCAGTTTTGATGGAAGGAATTGGCACCGAGCACCGAAGACAAGCTAGATAATAAAACTGCAAGATGATGATGGAGGAAAGGACCACTACAACATACTTCCATTAATGCTCCTGACTAGGGGATTCGTTCACATCTCAGTGAGGAAGGATTAAAACTTCTGAAAACCACTCTTGTTCTACGTAGTATTACTATGGGAGTATGACGTACTGGTTCAGAGCATTGCTTTGAAATCAGTGAGACCCACGTTTAATTTGTTCCTGCTATTTATAGCTAAGCAAACTGAAGTACCTCACAGTAACTCTGCCATTCTTTTTCTTTATTGATGAATTGGCAATAATAAAAGAAACCACCTACCGAGGAGTTGTGAGCTGTAAACCAGCTAATGGTCCTAAGGGACTTAGCACCTTCTCCCGCGGCTGAGGCTGCTCACGGTAATGCTAGTTATTTTACCTTAAGAGAGCTAGCAGTTCAGCAAACGGTTTATAATTCATGGCATAATTCTACTGTGGCAAGTTGATTTTATTTCTTAAGTAAGCTTTTCGTTTTTAAAGTTGTGTGGTTGTTCTTTTATGAGGCCTCATGTTAAATGAACTAGAATCTTTAAAGAGAGGTAGCTGAACTGAGTGGAAATAAATAATAGTTGCAGTCATGGCCTTAGTGTCCAGAGGGAACAAATTTGGTTAGTAGCCCAGCTCCCCATATGTCACTGGAAAAGCACCACTTCCTCAAGGCATATCTTTAATATGCCCTCAGATTGTATGAAACAATCTTATAAAATAAATAAAGCCAGGCATTTTAAAATGGAGCACCATGGACAATCCAAATCCAGATTGATATTATGTGACTGTTCTTTGCATCTTATAATCCTTATTGAACATGTAAATTTAGTCCTAAAGGTATTGCTATTACAACTAATGACATAACTGAACTGTCTTATTGGCTTCACTTTTTTTTTTTTTTTAAAGACAAAGGACAATACAAAATGAACAAGTCCACAATCCTCTGATAACTTTTTGTAAACCAAGACCAGGATGGAAATGGCTGTAGTCCAAAATCATCACACCAGAGATCACACAGATGGGGAGATAAAAGTTGTCCATGTGAGCCCCTTGACAATGCTCAGTGTTTTATTCAAAATCTCAGGTAAGCCACCTGGATGCTGATGACATCACAAAAATAAAGGCCAAGGGCTGATTACTGGGTGGGTGCTCTTTATTATCATATATCAGGTGTCACCTGCAATTTCATGTCTCTGGCAATGTGACAGAATCCATCTGTCATCTAACCATGGATCTTAGTCAATTTTCTCTGCTCTTTGGAAACAAGCTCTCATATTGTGTGGGAGTAGTATGGAGCCGGCTCATTTTCTAAGACTGACTGTGAAATAAATAGGATAACAGTTAAAGAAAACAAGCTGATGCTTTCTACACAGTGCCGGCAAAGGAAATGTGCTGTTTCTCTACAGTTTTAATATTTAAAACTGTAACTGGCTCAGTCTGCAGGGATGTTGTTGCCAGGTCCTGGTATGGAGCCTGGACATTCAGTGAGCTTTGGGCATGAGTGAGTTATAAATGCAGTGGTATTATAGCAATGTCTTTGAGACACTCGTGGTGGAATTTTCTTCTGAGGTAGCTTCAGGCAAAACAGATATTCTAGTATAAGGATTCTGGGTGTTTCACTTTTTGTGTCCAAGAACAGAGAGGGGAAAAAAGGTAAAACATCTTGTAAGTACAAATTTCCGTTCCCATTCACTTCCATCTGACCCAGAAAGATACAGAACAGGACCCCCTGCCTGGCCCCAAACCTTGCTCCCTACCCCACACAGCCTCCCTTGCTAAGCATATTGCTATACTCAAACGTAAAGGCCAAGGTATAGAGTTCCTGAAATTTGGGAGATTGTGGAAATGTTCCTCTCATGCTAATTTGTACAGGGAATAAAAAATAAATAAATAAATTAATTAAAAAAAAAAACAGAAGTAAACAAAGGATTATTATGTAGAAAAAAAAGAAATATCAGATTTTTCAAGGACAGTGCTTTTTAGCCTATGTACAACAAGGAGTTAAAAATGAAAAGCACCTCTGGAATAATTTGGAATGGTTTTTCTATTGCTTTAGATTTGGCATGCCATTAAAGTGAGAACCTATATTTAAATAGGGGCATAGTTGACATGGGAATAGGAGTGAGCCTCACCTGGTCACAGAGAACAACAAGCCCTGCTTCGGTGCAGGAGAAAACTCCTCCAGCAGTCACGTGAGATCTGTTGGGCTTTGCCTTCTTGGAGAGTAGGATGTTGAAATGCAGGAAGTTATGATTTATCTGGGTGAGATGAAACTCTATAGAATAATGCCTGGGCTTTCATCGTAGTACCGGATGAGCTGGAGGACTTATTATCAAGTAAGTTTTACTATAGTGGGTAAAACACGTTTTTGTTAAAAAGAAAATTCAGAATGTGCAGTGCATCTCCCAATTCTGAATTGAAGTGGACAATTATGGAGTTGGTATTACAATACATGCACCGCTACAAATAGGCTTGATTCCATAAGAAGCTTTAAGTCTCTTTCAAAGGCAATTACTGGGCCAGGTTTCCAGACCCTCCATTAGTCATGATTATATTTGAACTTCTTGCTGGTTGATTGGAGGGCTGTCTAAACCTACTTAAATGGAGAAACCCAATGCAGAAAGAAAAGGCAAAGTAAGGACCACAAAAGGTCTAAATTAGGACTCCATTCTCATTAAAGTTCCAGTTTCTAAAGGCTATACGACAATAAAAAGCAAATCTTGAGAAGGAGAATAAGAGAACACCTGATGCAGAATGTCAGAGACATCCAGACTGAAGAAACCATGCTGCAAGACAGAAAATTTACATTGTGAAAATTCATTATGGCAGTATATTTTTAATTATTAATATCAATCACTGCTCTGAATCATTTCCGTTGATGGGAAGTTTTTTGTTCCCTTAATGATGGATTTGATTTTGAATACTGTTAAGTTTTTTTGCATCCCATTCACCCTTCTTTCATTTTCACAAGGCTCAGCATGTCCTGTTTAAAGGAATGTAGTATGTAAGGACACATTTTCTTGGAATTCGACTTCTGGCCATTGGAGCATAAACAGCTTCTGTTTTACCTACCTTGTCACTGAGGCCTACCCAGGCTGGGGAGAGGGGAGGAGGACAGTAACTGCTCAAGAACACACCCCCAAACCATCAAAGAGAGAAAGTTTGGATTTTTCAGATGTGAGTTCTCAAAACCATGGTTGGCAAAGATTTTACAATGCACATATGTGTATAATGAATGTGTAATATTTATACATAGTGCAAATGACTCATTTCCCAAAAAAAGGCCAAATTTTCACCAATGACGACAACACCAAGTGTCTTCAGCAATGCAAGTGCTTGAAAACCCTACGTTTCGTCTATACCTATGCCTGTTCCCAGTATCCCAGGACATTCTGTTATAGGCAAGTGGTTGAAGTTCACCTACTCTTCTTCCTGCTATTGTCAGCTCTACAGCACCTACCCCAGCTTAGGCCCATAACAGTACATATCCAAATGAGAAGTCTATTCTTTTACTTCTCCTCTGCTTGTTTTTGGGTTACTGTCACCACTGCCAGGATCCTTGCTACTGTACAGTTGTGTGGCAGTTTGAAATTATTTTATGAATCCCAAAAAGAGAAGGATTTTGTTTTTAAACTAACCTGTTCCTGGGGATGTGATATTATTTGATTGCATAAATTCAGTTGAGGGTCCTTTGATTAGATTACTTGATAAGATCAATTTAGGGCTTTTGATTGGACTATGTCACTGAGGCATGAGCCAACTTAAGTCTTCGCCCTCTTGCTGGATCTGATAAAAAACTTAGGCAAAGAGAGACACAGACACAGGTAAAGGAAGCCGCCATGTTTGATCCTGCCATGTAAGACTGAGGTCTACGGGATCCCTTAAGCATAAAGCCCCAAGGGGCTAGGCCCAGGAGCAGCTCAAGAGGAGATGAGCCCTGCTCTAGGCCTGATAGCTTACAAGTGAACTCAGAAAGAAAGCAGAACAGCCGAGACTGATACAGGAGGCCAGGAAAGAGACAAGCCCTATGCCTGGTTGCCCTCAGCTGAGCTTAAACTTCGGCAGAGATTGGTGGCCATCTTGCTTCAATACGTGGCAGCTGACTGGTGAGAAGCATCTCTGGTGGTGCCTCGGTTTGGACTTTTCACAGCCTTGGAACTGTAAGCTTTTCCCCCAAATAAATTCCCTTTTAAAAAGCCAACCCATTTCTGGTACTTTGGATCGGCATCCCTTCAGCAAACCAAAACAGGTTGTAAAGAAATCTTTGTTGTTCTTCCCTTTGTGAACAGACAGGATAATTGCACCATATTTTCCATGCAGGGAAAAGTAGGGAAACCACCTTTCACCAAGAGGGTAGGTGTGTTTCTTGCAGCAGAGCAGGAGCCCCTTCCTGATTTGGCTGATACCAAGTCAAGGAGCCCATCGATTCCATGTCTGCAAAGGGATTGAGTTTAGTCTCCTGACTTACCTTGGACTCCCTCCCCATCAACCCCCATTCAGGATTAGTTTCTAATTTTGTTTTTTCAGAGCAGAACTTCTCCCATGTTTTAATCTTGGATTTGACCTCACATCCACCCTTTGAGAGAGGGAGAGCCTTATAGACTTAGAAACAGTGAAGACAACTGTTTTCCTCTAAGAGCATTAACCTTCATAAACAAAAATGACTTTCTGCTGTAAATAATTTGTTTTCTCAAGAGTTGAAGATACTATTTTAGTGATATTACTATTTTTTCCTCCATTATTCTCTGCAGTTGTGAGAAGGTATTCAAAATATATACCATACTGAATGCTACTTTAGTAAGAATGTTATATTTGTTAATTAACTATGGTGCTGCCTGGTTTAATATATAAATAAAGGGGATACTTTTAAAAGCATTAACATTTAGACACATTGCAAATAATACATTTTGCCATTTTTATGCAAAAAAATTAAATAGAAACAAAATAAAAATGCTATTCATTATTATGGCACCCATGAAAAAGAGTCCATGTTCCTTTGGCCCAACAATTCTGTTTTTAGAAATTTATCCTACAGACATACTCACAGAGTGGGCATGGATAATATGTTAAAGAATATTCATTGCACTATAGTATACATTAAAATGGAATATTCTACAGCCTAATGGGTAAGATAGGATGGATCTATAGATATCTATGTGCTGAAAGAAAGTAGCTTAAGAGATACTAGTTTCAGAAAGCAAATTGCAAAATCTTCAGTCTGTCATGACTCCCCTTGTGTAAGAAAAGGATGAAAATATGTTTGCATAAGCATAGAATGTTTCTAGAACCATATGTAAGACACTTTTTAACATTCTTCTGAATAGTAATGGCCAGATGGAGACCATTTTTACTTTTAGTAATCTACACTGTTTAAATATTTTACCATAAGCCTGTACAATTTTATAATAAAAATGAGTTAAATAAAAGAATAATAACCTTAATCCTCTCAATAAATGTTGTTCTATTACATGAGGATAAAAATCTCCATATTTCATGGCACTCTGGTGAAGAACATTTTGTTTTAGATGATCATAACTTATGTCAAGTGAGTTAAGTTATTCCGTTCACTTATAATAAATGCAAGTGTGAGGTTTCTTGACTGGCAGGGTATCAGTGGCTTTCAAATTCTTCCGTCTGGAATGCCTTCAGGAACTCCCCCAATTCTCTTCTTTACCTCTACAAGTCACCACCTCTTACCCAGCTGTGGTTTTCCCCAATTACACCCTTTTTAAAGAGAAAAGAAATTGCTGAGCAAACTTAGAAAACAAACACTTGGGGGGAAATGGATTCAGTGCAAACCTAGCCTGGATTTTAACTTCTGCCCCCAAATTCTATTCATGGTTGAGATCATTAGCCAATTGCCCCCAGTTCTCCCAATAAACCTCAGCAAGGTGCAGAAATTCTGCCCCTAACACATTGTCACTTTTGAAAACAGTGTTCTGGTCTTCCTCCCATGCCCCAGGCCAGATTTCATCTTCCACTGCTGTTATTTAGATTCCTTTCTAGTGTCCTGCCCAGTTTCAGGCTCCCCTTAGGGTGGAGGGCCTGCCTTCTTCAACCCAGTCCCTCTCCCAGGCACCAAATTAAAGCTCTGGTGACTAGGACCTGGCTTCCTGTCGACAGATTTCCAGGTACTACCTTTCTGCCTCCCTGCCTTTTGGGGGTCACCAACTGTTCTTCTCTGCGTATCTATGAGATATTTAATGTATAGTCTTAACCCACTAACACCAACTGAACTGTGTAACTCTTTCATTTATTTATTCATCCATTCATTTAATAACTATATATTGAGAGCCCACCATGTGTTAGGCACTGTGCCAGGTATGGGGGCTACATTGTGAACCAGACTTTGCCCTGTTCTCAAGAAAGTGAATTCTCTTGTCAAGTGCCTAGCAAACTCTTTCTCCTTCTTCCTATTCTTTTTAGCAACAGAACTCAATTTTTTCCAATGAAGTCTTACAAAATTTCAATGGAAATTAAAGGCTAGAATCAGGCTGTGAGTCCACTCTTTGCTTTCTCATTTTTGGAAACATTTTCTGTGGCACTCCAGGAGTACCCTGAACTAATGCTCTCTGGATCCTGTGTGTTTCCTGCCTGACTCTGTTTCTCTTCCTGCAACAACTCTTCTGGGTTCCTTGCCTACTAGAGTTGGCAGGCCTTGGTTTAATTCTCTGCCTTCATCCACACCAAACTTAACTCCTTGCTCAAATATTCACTAATTCCTGGCTGAATCCTGAGAAGTGGCATCCAGACTAGAATGGAAATTAGGATGGATTCTATATTATCTAATAAAAGTAACATTTTTAATGATTGACTTGGAGATATTTTGCCAATATATGTGTGCTTGTGTGTGTATGGGGGAGCGGGCAACTCACAGTTTTAAAATTAACTCATTTTCTCACTCCTGCTATGAAACATGGGCCATATTTTTATATATGTTCCCATTAAAAAAATAAAAATATAAAAGATAGAATTTTTATTCAACCAAGAACACAGAAGTTACAGAAATATGTAATCCGTGGAAATGCAGCAATGATCCAACACCCAAATCTAGGAAAGAACTTTTTGTGTTTTTCTCTTTCACGTCTCTCAAAAACATACTGAAAAATATATAAGATAAAGGAAAATGTTTTTCCCCATTATATTACTTATCTCTCACCTCTTTTCCTCCCTTGAAAGAGCCTTAAGAGATCATTTAAGGAGAATATAATGGTCCTCATCAGGCCTGACAAAAAGCAAATAAAAGCTATAGCAGTGACTTAACAGTGCCTGAAGAGAAGGAAAATTAAATGAAAGCAAGTATTAATCTTTCCTTTCATCACAAGTAACTTTTTTATGTAGTACCTCCTTTCTTATATTTCTCCTAATATCCTTGAGTTGCCTGAGTCAGGACAAGGTGGTTAGCAATGAAGCTCCAACTTTTGGGAGAATTGGTACCACAATCTGGGATGGCATCTTTCTCATTATTCTCCTCTGGTACAAAGCTTTGTCTAAGGTCTGAGTCTGAGTCTAATAATAAAAGAAACCCGTAAAGTAAATTTTCTTTTTGATCACTTGTATATTTCTTTCTTTAACTTTTGTCCTTTTCTCAAATACTGCTGCTACTCTAAAAGTAATCCTATGTTTTCGTGTTCAAGGCCTTGCAAATAAAGAGAGACAAAGTAGAAAATCCAGTTTCCAATTAATATTCCTAGTAATTGTGGTGTAACTTCAGTTGTTTCTTGTAAATGGGGATCATAATCACAAAGATTAATGAGGGTTACCAAGGTGGAAAATCCAGATGTTGGCAGAATTCCCACTCTCCAAGTTAGAGTGAAAACAGCAGAGAAATATGGGAGCAAATACGATAATTAGTAGAAGGCTCATACTCAGTGTCCAATTTTCAATTTATTTTTGAAATGTGATAAACTTCTAAATATATCCTTAGAATTAAAAGATAATCCATTAATAATCACTTTAAAAAGTATCCCCTCTATTTAATAGTGTACAAGGTACCCAGAGATGCTGGGTAAGAAGAGGACCGTGTTCCTTAACCTTGGGTTACTTATAATCTATTCAGATATATATTATGTATATACCATATATATTATATTATATTAGTAATCAATGCAATAACATGTGATTAAATCACTAGGTGGGGTAAAATAAACAATCTCCTCAAGTGTTGGGCCCACATCATGTTTAACACAGAGTTTGGGCAGGCATAGGCTATTTGATAAATGTATGTTTCGACAAATGAATGAAAGAATGGAAATATAATGGGGATAGGGAAAGAATTCTTACTGGAGGTGAACTTTCGAAAAAGGAGTGAATAATTTAGCAGAATGAAGAGAAAAACACATTCCCAGTAGATGATGCAAAATTAATTTAGACAGGCATTCTTTGGATAGAGTGAAGACCTGATTCAACTGGAATTCTGTTTATTTCAATTCAATAGAAAGCTGAACATAGAATTCACATATGACCTGGCAGTCCCACTTTTTGGTATAGGCCCAAAAGAATTGAAAGCAGGAACTCAAACAGATATTTGTACCCTAGTGTTCACAGCAACATTATTCACAACAGCCAAAATGTAGAAGCAACCCAAGTGTCCTTCAGATGAATGGATAAACAAATGTGGTATATACATACAATGGGATAATATTCGACCATCAAAAGGAATGAAGTTCTGATACAGGCTACAGCATGGGTGAACCACGAAGACATAATGTTGAATGGAATAGGCCAGACACACATACACAGACACACACAAAACAAATATCGTATGATCTCGCACCATGAAATCCCCAGAATAAGCAAACTCATGGAGACAGAGAGTAGATGACAGGTTACCAGGGGCCAGGGAATGAGGGTAATGAGGAGTTGCTGCTTAATGGGAGCAGAGTTTCTGTTGGAGATGATGAAAATGTTTGGATAATAGATTCTGGTGATGGTAGCACAACATTGTGAATGTAATTAATACCACTGAATTGTATACTTGAATGTGGTTAAAATGGGGAAAATTGAATTATATAAATGTTATTACACTTAAAAGTTTCAAAGATATGATACCATGGATCAGACATTGTGCTAGGTAGTGGTAATATAGCAATAACCAAAGAAAAACCACCTTAGGTTTTCAAGGTGTCCTGTTCAGTGGTTACATAGGGAAGAGATGTGAAACAGAGGTTAGGAAGGCATGGTAAACCCAAATAAGAGAAAACCCTCGAAGTCTGAACCAAGAGTTTAGATTCCATATAATCTGATCTATTTGATTTTAGAAAAATTTTGTTAATATGAGAGAGAACATAAAGATTATGAAAATAATTTCTAAAATATTAGAATGATAAGATCAATAAATAGAGAACTACCATCATCCCTATTTAGATAGATAGTTAAGGTTTCTTATATTGTACCTAACTTTAGTTAAAATATTGATGGTTCTTATTACAAAAGCTGCAATACTGAGAGCATTCCCTGGAGCAGTTTATGTCTGTATTCCATAATACTTACTGTGTGAAATGTGTAGTCCAGGAAAATAATAAAGATTACAAACAGGTTATATAGACTTTCTTCCATTTATACATTGTACTATGTGTATTGATATCTGAGTATTTTCATCTGAAACCAAGTCCAGCATGTTGTCACTCAGTCATCTCAATGGATGTTGAAAGTATAAGGCAAATGATTATTAAAATGTTTTAGGTTGATGGTACATTTGTGTTACATGAATGCAAAACTTTCTTATTTTCATCAGAAATTAACATTTGATGCAATCTCTGGTTTTAATTTATTTATGCTTGTTTGGTAGGCAGCAAAGTTTGGTAAACCACTCACTATAGGGAAGCAGATGTGGCACAAGCGATTGGGCTCCCGTCTACCATATGGGAGGTCCCGGCTTCATTTCCAGGGACCTCCTGGTGAAGGCAAGCTGGCCTGCGTGGAGAACTGGCACAACAAAAAGAAACAAAGTGGAGGAGACTTCCGGGAAGATGGCGGACTAGTAAGACACGGGAATCTCTTCTCCAGAAAAATAGCTAGAGGACAAGCTGAAACAGCACCGAAAAAGATCTTCTAGGGTTTAGGACAGCAGGTGAAGGCAGCACACCACCCAGAGGAGAGAGGGACAAAAGAGGGAAATCGTGACAACAGAACTGTGAGTTGCAAGTAGCAGCTTCTGCTGCTGCCAGCACCATCCCCCACACTCTTCAGAATTCTTGGGCCTCTGGGCCTGCGACCACAGACAAAGGGGGCTTCAGGGATCTGCCACTCCCGGAAAGGGGAGAGAGAGGGACACAGCCTTAGGCTGACTCAGGTTCTGACCTGAAATTTGGGCTGCAGAGCCCCACGGACCCTTCCACACGGTGGTTTGCCCTGGAAGCCTGGAAAGGACCGGCCCGATCCTCGCAACCTCCCTCTCTTCTAGCCCGGACTAATTGTTGAGGACACCACGGGAGAGGGGAGAGAGAGCCTGGGGCTGACCCTGCTTTGGACTCCCGGTTTGGTCTGCCCTGTCCCGAGAGCCCTTCCAGGCTGGGTGGGGCTGCGCCATTGTTTGCCTTGGAGCCTGCAAGGGGCTAAAGATATACAAACCTCCCAATCTCCTCCTCTACTAACAGGGACTGATTGTTGAGGATTCAGAAGGGAGTGGAAATATTTCCTAGCTGGGAACAGGGGGACACTACGAGACAAGTCTGGAGAACTGTCTCAGAAAGTTTGACTCACAGGGCTCTTAGCCCCAAGACAGGAAGCTCTATCACATTGATCTGGTCTGTGTCACAACAAATATGCTCCAACCAGGCATTGAATTGAGAGCTGCCAACAAGCGCCATCTCCTGGCAGACCAAGGAAGTGCACATAAGAAAATTAATAAGTAAGAGAGGCTTTTCCTGGCCTCTATAGCCTCCCTGCCCAAGGCCCTAGGAAACGACTCTACAACCAATTACTGGGTTTTGAGCAACGAGCAGAACAATCCTAACAATCAAGGTTGAGCCAAAAACCAAAGAGCGGTGGTAACTCACAGCCTCCTGCCACTAAAACCTCATAAAAGAGAAAGAGATAGAGCATCTAAGTAAAATACAAACTAACCAGATGCCTAAGCACCAGCAAAAAATTACGGGCCATACTAAGAAAATAGAAGACATGACCCAAGAAAAGGAATACAGCAAAGTCCCAGAAGAGATGCAGAATTTAAGAGAACTAATCAGTGAGATGAGCACACATTTCCAAAATCAAATTAATGAGATGAAAGAGAATATAGTTAAAGAGATCAATGACATCAAGAAGTCATTGTGCGAACGTAAAGAAGAATTTGAAATCATGAACAGAAAAGTGACGGAGTTCATGGGAATGAAAGACACAATAGGTGAAGTAAAAAATACATTTGAAGCATACAACAGCAGACTCGAAATGATAGAAGAAAGAATAAATGATACTGAAGACAGAGCAGCTAAAATTGAAGAGAGAAAAGAACAGAGAGAGAAAAGAATGGAAAAAATTGAGCAGGGGCTCAGAGAGTTGAATGACAACACAAAACGCAAGAACATACGTGTCATGGGAGTTCCAGAAGGAGAAGAGAAAGGAAAAGGGGCAGAAAGAGTATTTGAGGAAATAATAGCTGAAAATTTCCCAACTCTCATGAAAGAAATGAACTTACATGTCCAAGAAGCACACCGTACCCCAATAAAAATAAATCCAAATAGACCTACACCAAGACACATATTATTCAGAATGTCAAATGTAAAAGATAAAGAGAAAATTCTCAGAGCAGCAAGAGAGAAGCAAACGATCATGTACAAAGGACGTCCAGTAAGACTTAATACAGATTTCTCTTCAGAAACCATGGAGGCGAGAAGACAGTGGTATGATACAATTAGGAAACTGAAAGAGAAAAACTGCCAGCCGAGAATTCTTTATCCAGCAAAACTGTCCTTCATATATGAAGGTGAATATAAAGTATTCACAAACAAACAGAAACTAAGAGAGTTTGCAAAAAAGAATCCACCTTTGCAGGAAATATTAAAGGAAGCCTTAGAACCTGAAAGAAAAAGACAGGAGAGAGAGGCTTGGAGGAGAGTTTAGAAGAAAGAAAAGCAGAAAGGATAACCAAAAGAGTAAAAAGAAAGACAAAAATAAGATGACATATGAAAACAAAAGAATAAAATGGAGGAAATAAATAGTGCATTTTCAGTAGTATCATTGAATGTGAATGGATTAAATTCCCCAATCAAAAGATACAGGCTGACAGAATGGATAAAAAAACATGAGCCATCCATATGCTGCTTACAAGAAACTCACCTCAGACACAAGGATACAAGCTGGCTGAAAGTAAAAGGTTGGAAAAAGATACTCCATGCGAATAGTAAACAGAAAAGAGCAGGGGTAGCTATACTAATATCAGACAAAACAGACTTCAAATGCAAAAAAATGATAAGAGATGCGGAAGGCCATTATATATTAATAAAAGGAATGATCCTCCAGGAAGATATAACAGTCATAAATATCTACGCACCTAACCAGGATGCCCCAAATACATGAGACAAACTCTGGCAAAACTGAAGGGAGAAATAGACATTTCTACAATAATCGATGGAGACTTCAACACCCCTCTCACATCATTAGATAGAACAACTAGACAGAAGCTCAACAAGGAAACAGAGAACTTGAACAGTATGATAAACAAGTTAGACCTAACAGACATATACAGAACACTGCATCCAAACTCAGCGGATTACACATTCTTCTCAAGTGCCCATGGATCTTTCTCCAGGATAGACCACATGTTAGGTCACAATACAGCTCTCAATAAATATAAAAAGACTGAAATTATACAAAGCACCTTCTCAGATCATAATGGAATGAAACTAGAAATCAATAAGACAGGAAAAAGGGAAATTTGCAAATGTGTGGAGACTGAACAACACACTCCTAAATATTCAGTGAGTCAAAGAAGAAATTCCAAGTGAAATCAGTAAATCTATTGAGACAAATGAAAATGAGAACACAACATATCAAAACTTATGGGATACAGCAAAGGCAGTCTTGGGAGGGAAATTTATAGCTCTAAATGCCTATATTAAGAAACAAGAAAGAACTAAACTCAAAGATTTAACTGAACAACTTGAGAAACTAGAAAAAGAACAGCAAACCAATCCCAAAGCAAAAAGAAGGAATGAAATTATAAAGATTAGAGCGGAAATAAAAGAAAATGAGAACAGAAAAGCAGTAGAGAAAATCAACAAAACCAAAAGCTGGTTCTTTGAGAAGATCAATAAAATTGACAAACCTCTCGCTAGACTAACAAAGAAAAAAAGAGAGAAGATACAAATAAATACAATCAGAAATGAAAGGGGGGAAATTACAAATGACCTCACAGAAATAAAAAGAATCATAAGAGGATATTATGAGAAACTATATGCCAACAAACTAGACAACCTGGATGAAATGGACAAATTTCTAGAAACTCATAACCAACATACACTGACACAACAAGAAATACAAGAACTTAACAAACCAATCACAATTAAGGAGATTGAATCCGTCATCAAAAATCTCCCAGCAAAGAAAATTCCAGGACCAGATGGCTTCACAGGTGAATTCTACCAAGCATTTCTAAAAGAATTAACACCAATCCTGTTTAAAATCTTCCAAAAAATTGAAGAGGAGGGAAAATTACCCAACACATTTTATGAAGCCAACATCACCCTAATACCAAAGCCAGATAAAGATTCCACAAGAAAAGAAAATTACAGACCAATCTCTCTCATGAACATAGATGCAAAAATTCTCAACAAAATACTTGCAAATCGAATCCAACAGCATATCAAAAGACTTATACATCACGACCAAGTGGGATTTATTCCTGGTATGCAAGGCTGTTCAACATAAGAAAATCAATCAAGGTAATATACCACATTAACAAATTGAAGGAAAAAAAACACATGATCATCTCAATAGATGCAGAAAAGGCATTCGACAAAATCCAACATCCTTTTTTGATAAAAATACTTCAAAAGATAGGAATAAAAGGAAAATTCCTCAATATGATAAAAGGCATATATGAAAAACCCACAGCCAACATCATACTCAATGGGGAAAGGTTGAAAGCTTTCCCCCTAAGATCAGGAACAAGACAAGGATGCCCACTGTCACCATTGTTATTCAACATTGTACTAGAAGTTCTAGCTAGGGCAATTAGACAAGACAAAAAAATTAAAGGCGTCCAAATAGGAAAAGAGGAAGTCAAACTCTCACTGTTTGCGGATGACATGATCCTGTATTTAGAAAATCCTGAAGTATCCACAACAAAGCTACTTGAACTAATAAATGAGTTCAGCAAAGTGGCAGGATATAAGATCAACACGCAAAAATCAGTAATGTTTTTGTACACTAGTACTGAACAATCTGAGGAGGAAATCAGGAGGAAAATTCCATTTTCAATAGCAACAAAAAGACTCAAATACCTAGGAGTTAATTTAACCAAGGAAGTACAGGACCTATATGCAGAAAATTACAAAACAACGCTAAAAGAAATTTAAAATGGAAAGACATTCCGTGTTCATGGATTGGAAGAATAAATATCGTGAAGATGTCAATCTTGCCCAAACTTATTTATAGATTCAATGCAATACCAATCAAAATCCCAACAGCTTACTTTACAGAATTAGAGATGGCAATTACCAAATTCTTCTGGAAGGGTAAGTGCACCCGAATAGCCAAAAGTATTCTAAAAAAGAAGAACAATGTGGGAGGAATTTCACTGCTTGACCTTGAAACATATTACAAAGCTATAGTGGTCAAAACAGCATGGTACTAGCATAAAGATAGACATATTGATCAGTGGAATAGAATTGAGAATCCAGAAATAAACCCTCACCTATACAGTCAACTGGTTTTTGACAAACCTACCAAGCCCACGCTGATGGGAAAAAACAGTCTCTTCAACAAATGGTGTTGGGAGAACTGGATATCTATAACCAAAAGAATGAAAGAGGACCACTATCTCACCCCCTATACAAGAATCAACTCAAAATGGATCAAAGATATAAATATAAAAGCCAGGACCATAAAACTCCTAGAAGAAAATGTAGGGAAACATCTTCAAGACCTTGTAGTAGGTGGTGGTTTCTTGGACCTCACACCCAAAGCATGTGCGACAAAAGAAAAATTAGATAAATGGGACCTCCTCAAAATTAAACACTTTTGCACCTCACAGGAATTTGTCAGAAGGGTGAAAAGGCAGCCAACTCAATGGAAAAAATATTTGGAAATCACGTATCTGATAAGGGTTTAATATCCAGGATATATAAAGAGATGTTACAACTCAACAATAAAAAGACAAATGACCCAATTAAAAAATGGGCCAAAAACTTGAATAGACATTTCTCCAAAGAAGAAATACAAATGGCAAAAAACACATGAAGAAATGCTCAACATCACTCATGATTAGGGAAATGCAAATCAAAACTACAATGAGATATCATTTCACACCTATCAGAATGTCCACTATGAAAAAGACAGAGAACTACAAGTGTTGGAGAGGATGTGGAGAGATAGGAACACTTCTTCACTGTTGGTGGGAATGCAGGATGGTACAACCACTATGGAGGACTGTTTGGCAGTTCCTAAAGAAGTTGAATATAGACTTGCCACGTGACCCTGCAATACCACTACTGGGTATATACCCAGAAGAACTGAGAGCAGTGACACCAACAGACATCTGCACACCGATGTTCATAGCCACATTATTCACCATTGCCAAAAGTTGGAAACAACCCAGGTGTCCATCAACAGATGAATGGATAAACAAACTGTGGTCTATTCACACGATGGAATATTATGCAGCTGTAAGAAGAAATGAAGTCATAAATCATATGGCAACATGGATGAACCTGGAGGACATTTTGTTGAGTGAAGCAAGCCAGACACAAAAGGATAATACTGTATTAATGCATTACTATGAACCAAATATATTGTGTAATATATTGTTTGATTCACACACACACAAAAACAAAACAAAACAAAACAAAACAAAAACAAACAAAAAAAATTTACATGTATCCATTGCATTTGATTGAGAAATGTATATATTTATTCATTTGTGTTTACTTTTTAGTTTTTAATTGCTTATGTTTTCAATTATTAAATGTACAAAATAAAGTTAAAAAAAAAAAAAAAAAGAAACAAAGTGGAGAGACAATGAAAGACATAATAAACCAGGGAGTTGCGGTGTCTCAAGCAATTGAGTCCCTTCTCCCACATTGGAGGTCCCAGGATCGGTTCCCGGTGCCTCCTAAAGAGAAGACAAGAAGAGAAGACAAGCAGACAGAGAGTAAACGGCAAATGGACACAGAAAGCAAGGCAGTGAGCACAAAAACGATAAAGGGGAGGGGGGATTAAATAAATAAAACGAATCTTTAAAAAAAAAATCACTCACTATAATTATTTTGAGATACTTTTAGTTTCTTCATCTATAAATTGCTACATTAAAAGAAAAAAAAAATACCTTCTAGGTTCAGTACTTCAGGGTTAACCAGGAAAAGAGCAAATCTGAGCTTGTGAATTTCATTTTGGAAAACAAATAGAAACAATATTCAAGAGCAAGGAATTACTAAAGTAGAATTAATCTAATAGATTCCAGAGAGACCATCTAAATTGATGACTCTCTTGAAGAGTCCCCAGACCTAGTACCCCATAGTTCAGGTACTGTGAATGCTATGAGATGACCGAAGTCAGATATAAGAGCCCGAGGTCAGTGGGAGGCAATACCATGATACCCAGACTTCCATCAAGGCCTGTGTTTGCTCACTGTGCCTGTTTGAAGGTTCGTCCTGTGCCTGGCACTAGCAGGTACTCGGGCACGTGTGGCATTATCACAATATTGGTAGTGTTCAGGGAAGATATATCACATTAGGGAAATTTACAGATGGGCCTGATACTCCAGATTATCAACACACTTCTGTTGTTGTTAAATAAAATATCCTCCAACTGTTTCCATAGCTCTTTTGCATTACGGCTAAAGGAAAAGGTATTGTATAGGCTGCGTTTTAAATCCAGGTAGCATAGTGATAGTGATTCTATTTTTAAAATGAGGTGAAATTAACAGGTAACACTCTGTATTGAAATATCAATTTCCAAAGCAGGGATTTTTAAAAAAATCAAACAGTCTTTTTTCCTTTACACATTGCCTTAATTCTGATAGGATTTATTTGCAATTTGGTATGATTCTTTTATTTTGTTTGTTTTCCTCAAAGCATACTCAAAGCCAGATGAGTTTTAACAAGAGGCTTTAATAACTTAAAAGAGGTAATAGCTTTCTCTTTCGTACATCTGTGTACGCTGCAAGTGTATTCTCCTGACTTTTCTCTGTATCCATCTTAAATATTAAGGCTTAAAAACACAACTGAAAGAGAAATTGATCTGAATTCTATGAAATCCACTTTACTTCAAATCTGTAAATCTTTTTGGTAGACCCATTCAGCAACAATCAAAATTTAACCCTGCATCCGGAACAAAATCCAATTTTGCAGCACATTATTGACCAGAGTTTTTTTACCAAAGCTAAATGAATGTGCTTCTCAGTACGTGGAAATAAATGTGCTACAAGGATTTAATAGCAAAATTAGGACCATCCCTGTTTCTATCTCTAGAACAGAAACACGGTAGCTCATCCTGCTACCATGCTCCCTTTGTGCTCAACCAAAAACAAAGAATTGCTAATAAAATAATGGAATAGCGATTTCTTTAAGAGTATTCATGAAAGATAAGCCTTGGACACAATACTGACTAGGGCTTTTGCTGGGCACTCTTAATAGTTATCAGGTGTACAGTACTTTCTTGGCAAGTTTTAGAGGAGGACATGACTCCGCAGATGGCAGGGGGCAGTTCTCCATCACAAACTCCTATTTTTCCCCTCTTACTATGATTTCCAAAATTCATAAAATCTCTGACGTCTTGCGATCCTCTACTGTAGGCAAAACCATAAAAACAGGCGTTACTTCTCATCACTTTCACAGTCTGATGGAATCTGGCTTTTTTAAGTGGAGGGGCTTTGCCTTTAATTCTGTGACTTGCTTCAAAGTTGACATTAAATAAATTAATACGAACAAAATTACTCTAATAAATAATCTTGTAGTAGTAGGTAATTATTATCTTCTTTGATGAAAAGAATGTATGTTTTCCATCTTTGATTCATGTATTATTTTAGGTTTCTGAGGGAGAGGTTTATTACAAAATATCCTGCATCTTAAATAGTATTTAATTACAATTTGCTTCCTTGGGGGTTATATGATATGTGATTTAATTTGACATATACCCTAAGGGGGAGCATATTTCAATTATAAAATATTGCTTCCAGAAACAATAACGGTTCAATGATTTATTGCAGGAAGCTATTATAAGATGGCTTATTCACCCAGAATTTGAATACAATTGAGTTTAACATTATAGTATAAGCACCCCAAAATATATGAGAAATGAACATAAGTGCTCTTATGCTCACACACAAAAATAATATTTACATATGCTTTCCATCTCTGCATAATACTTCAATTATATCTAAAAAAAAAAAAAAAAAAAAAAAAAAACTTAGAAAAAAGCTAAGAGCCATGAAACGTTTATATTATTATCTTTTCAAAAAGTTCATTTTTAGACAAATATCATTTGGATAGGGATTAACTTAATCAGAGATTTTGAATCGTCTTTACTTTAATTTTTAATCTCTTTTTAAAAAATATGTCTGAATCTTTAAAAGACCTAAACCTGTAGTCACAAAGCACTGCTTCAAAAAAGAAAAAAAAAAAGGGAAAGTTTTTAAAGCAGCCACCGGCTGTAAGAGAGATAGTGCAGGCAGCAGATTTGTGACAGAGTGGAGCATGAAACCCATCAGCTGATGAGTGAAAATCCCTGGTTTCTAATTAATCGAGGTACACAGGCCAAGGGATGAAGAGGATCAGGGAAATGAAATCAGGAAAAAGATACCATCAGTCATTTCTGTGGCCCATTGTCATACTTCAGAATCTGCTGTAATGAATCACTCAGGCATTCCACAGATACATTCAAATGGTGAAGAAAATTCATTGTCCGGTGAAGAGCATTTGATAAAAATCTTTCTTCTCCCCCCCCCTTTGTCAGAAGCCTATGATCAGAAAAGGAAATCCAGACAGCACAACAGGTGTGCTTTTTGCAAGCTTGGTGAAATCTGCAAATGAACCAAGTATGGAAGAATTTTTTGTACTAATATTTTTTTTCCCCAAAATGTATGTGGGGAGGGTGGTGGCATGGAGCATTGGGAGAAGGCGAGTTTTGTCACGGAAAAAGATTGCAAAAAGCATGAGGTTAAGAGAAGCACAGTAGAGAGTTCCTTCCTGCAGTTGAGAAATTTGTGTTCCTATAAAATTTTAATTGGGGAAATAAGAGAAAATGTTGGGAAATGTAGTGATATTTAATTGAATTTATGATGAGAGGCATTTCCTTTGAAGGGCAATGTATCCAACGAAGAGAGTATTATGCATGACATCCTGTCCCTGATCAGAAAAAGAAAAACCATCCTACTCAAAGTCAGACAGCTGCTCTTGGGTCCATGGTTTCAGGGACTTCTTGGAAAAAGGGTTTCGTTAAAAGTCAGTGCGATGTGACTAAGGCACATTTCAGCCCAAAGGTTTTGTTCAAAGGTTGCTTAATTCAGGCCTGCATTCTTCCGGGGTTATAGATCACTTCTGTGGTGGGCATGTATTTTAATGGAGAAAATATCCATCGTGGCACCTGAGACACAAAATGTATTCGAATTCCACCCAACTTCGTGACCCAGAACAATCCTTTGCAGCAGCTCCAAGTCCTGTGTGGCATTAGGTAACATGAATAGATAATTGTTTTCAAATAATCAGGTACTGTACTGAGACATATAAGGATGGCTGATTCATTTTAAATTTAATTACTATAATATAGGGTTTCGCTGCCTATATTATCAATCACGAAGACACTTTAGAGTTGATAATATTAAAATTGCAACAATAATGAGAATTCTACTTCATGATGAAAATAATTTTAATCATGGGTAGATTACAAATCCATTTACAGTTACGGTTGCTGAGAATTCTATTATCTACCTTGTCTTGTAAAAGATGTTAAGACATGTTTTCAGGAAGTGTAAAAGATTATACAAGTGTGCTGCCTCTGTAAAGTTCCAAGCACAGGCTTTCAGAAAACCTTGAGAAAACTTCCAAACTGTCAAGACTTTTTGGGCTGGAAGGTGGAGCAGAGGAGGCAGCTGTGATTTCCAGATGGATATGGAGCCCTCTGACTTTCAGGTGTCTGTTCACTTCACTTTTTTAGCCAAAAGATATTTTTTAGAACATACTTTGTAACAGGCTCTGGGCTAGGTGCTGGAAACGCAGCAGAGAACAAGTGGAATGGTTCCTGCTTGCCTTCATGGTGCTCACAGTCTAGTTTGCTTTTATGACTTTCCCAGCCTTGAAGATGTTTGGGGGTTTTAAATGGGTTCCAACGGAGGACAGTGAATTAGCCCAGGCAAAGGCTGGTCCTCAACTCTGACTCTGCATTAGAAATCACCAGGGAAGTTTTTTGTTTTGTTTAAATCTATCTCTGGAGTTTTGGTCAGGGGTAGGACCCAGATGTAAGTATTTTTTAAAAGTTCCCCAGGTTACTCTAATGTGTGGCCAAGGTTAATCAACACTGGATAATCCCACAAGAGCTGTATCTAAAGAACCATGGCTCTGGATATTTATTGAGATGATTCTCTGCTCATTTGGCAGTCTCTTGGAAATTGTTTTCTATTGTCTGACAGGATTGAACTAGCTCTTTATATCTTAGGAGAACATCAGTCTCTCAGGAGCTTGAAAGTCCAGTAATTTATTTTGCAAAGAAGACTTCATATAATACTTTATGATCACCTTTCCAAGCTCTGACTTCATCTCCCCTTCTAATATAAAAAATAATCAAATGTGGTCTGAAAATTTTTCTAAGCCAGATTTACTCACTGTTGATCATTGGTTACTCGATGTCTTTTATCTAACAACCTTCTAGGGGTAGGTTTTTATTATACTAGGGGTACATTTCATGTGCTGAGTCAAAGAGACACTGAATGAGTTTGAGGGCTGAGTAGTAGGAAGATGGTAGAAATGCAATGGTAATGGTTGGCCAAATTATTCCAACTGTACTCCCTTATTTTGTATGGCTGTGACCCCAAGTTCCTAGTAAATAGCATTCTGCCCTGAAGAATCTGTGGCTTCTTTATGCATTTGAACAATTTCTTGTTGTAGGGAAACACACTCAAATTATTTTCTGTATGTTTCTATTTATATATTTAATTCATACACAAATATACCATGTATGTATACATTTACAAAATAACTGGATGGAAAAAATCACAATTTCTAATGTTGCAATTCTATTTTTCTTTTTTCTCTTCTCTCTTTATTGGGATGCTTTTTTCTTCTCTACCTTCCTTTGCCCTGATCCCCAAACCCCACTTGACTGTGTGTTTTTTTTCTTTTCTTTTCTCAGAAACTAACAAAGCCAATAATCACCAATATCTCCAAATATTTACCCGTTCTCTTTACTCTGTCTTTGTCTTCAATAATACTCATATGTACTGAAATGTATGTGTCCATATGTAGAGACATGGAAATAATTAGTTTACAAAAATCAGTCTATTCTTGTCACTGTCACTTAAAGCATTCCCACAAGCGTGTAAACTGCGCCCCACACTGGTTCCCTGCTTTGGTAGAACTCTATGAATAAATTACATTTCTAGAGTCTGCCAGCTTTCTAATTCCAGCTTACTGCACTTTGGAACAGCATCTTTCCTTGCTATGTTGCATAATATTTGTCTTTCTGGGGTTATTTTTATCTTTCTATTTCTCTAGCTCACTAGTAACTTTTGCAGGAAGAAACAGCTTCTCTCGTGGTCACAGCTTCTTGGGGCTTATGCCTGTAATTAGGTCAAATTACTTGGATGACAAATAAGGCAGCAAAAACTACTTCAGTCAGGAGTATCGTTATTTAATATGTGTTTGTGTCATAATTTTCAGAATTGAAAAACCCATGGATACAAATGTAAGCTTAAATATGATTTTCTTTAAAGCCCTACACTAGGTTTATTATTGTCTCTCTGGCCATTCAGAGAAATACAAAGCATTACATTGTCAGATTTTGCAGAGACCATTACAGAAATGCAAGTTCTGACTTGGAGATACAGACATGACAATCAATTAACTTCATATATTTTAATTTCTAAAATGATTTGGCAAAGGGAATATTAAAAAGTTATAAATAAGTCAAATCATTTGAGAAAATTAACACAGCCATTGCACAGCCCACCATTTTAATCCAGTCACTTTGCAAAATGAAGGCTATTTGGACAGGTTTCATCAAAACCGGAATGGACCAGATAGTCCACAGGTGATCAGTTCCAAAGCCTCCTCTGGAGTCAGCCCTTCAAATACGTATCATATATGTTTGTATGTTTGCTTGAATCATGATAAGGTACCAATTTGGGATTTTTGGAAACTGAGCTAGAATGTCCCCTGAGAGATCCATCTGACTTGGACTGGGTTCAGAAGCAAAGTGCCTTGAGAGGCCCAAAGAGAAAGAGAGGGTGAGAGGAAGAGTAAGCGGGAATGGACGGCCCATGGTGCCAGCTCTAATATCCCAGTGCAATTATTTTGTGGACATCCACTCCTTGCCTGCACAGGAGATAGGGCTATAAGTGTATGTTATTTTTTAATTACAAGGGGGGTAGAAAAAATCCTGATGATGGGCTGGAAGGTGCCATTGCATTGTTATTTTTTCCTCTCCCTTCGTTTGCTGATTATGTGAGCCGGGCTCCTTTGCTAGCCGATGATAAGCAGAATTTCCATGTTCTCTGCATAATTAATCCATCTCTGCCTCTCTTCATGCCAACTCGCCCGTTATCGCCGGCACATGCCTGAATTGCAAAAGAATCCGCTCTTCAATTGGAACTTATTGATATTCTAAGAAAAAAAAAGAGAGAAGAGGGAAAAAACTGAAAATCCTTAAGTTTAAGCCGCAGATTTTTAAATGGATTAATTTCGCTGCAATCGCAGCCATCTAAGGCGGGAAGGCAGGCAGAGCAAATTGAAAGCGTCTCCATGTTTGCAGAATTGGGTCCAGAACGCTGAAATGTACTGGCACAGCTCTCTTTTAAAGTCAGAAAATTACCATTCATTTACATCACATGAAATACTTTTTTATGCTAGAAATATTCAAGAGACGTTCTTTAAATGCCTGCTAATGCTTGATAACATTTCTAACTTTCAACGTTTTGCTAGACTTTGATATGACATGATAGGAATGCCTTCCAGTAGAAATATTATATCTCTCTTTATCACATATTAGATTACATCATCTTTTTCTTAATCATCCCCAAGTAGTCTTTAAACAATGAAGACTGTCATTGGCCATGTAGGATTTTGTGTGCTGATGGAAGTCAAGGTTAGTCATTTATTTTTCAAGTCTACCTACAAATGAAATGTTTGTATTTGTTTAATTTTTCTTCTTCAAATATCTAGAGACCATAGATAATAACAATAACAAAAATAATAATGAATAGTAATAATTTCCAAGCAGTCATTCTTTCAACTATTTTCCTCAGTCTTATGATAAACTGTAATTTTTGAGACTTGATTCTTTCTCATTTTAGCTTGTAAGTAGTTACACTTTGAAATCTCCTTTGCATTAGAAAAGGGGCAATACCCGGAGTCATTCTACACAAGCTGCTGTTCGCAAACACATAAACTCTCAATTCCTGAATTCTTGCAGTTTCCAAATACAATTAATAAACCTTGCTTAGTTGTTGATGTTTTCCTTTTTGATCTTGAAATCTGTTTTATATCACTTCCCCTAACGTCTGGAATTAAGTACAAGTCAAGACTCAAGTTCATAACTCTTTAGTTCAGCTCCAGCAATGCTTTCTTCCTGAGTTTAGATGCTCACAAATCTGCAGTTTATACTGGTCTGTAAGACAAGGCTGATATGTACATTTTAGATTAGAGAAGAGTTGCTAATGTCGAGAAGGAAAGAAAATAGGTATTTGAATATCTAAACATATTCACCATTAAGTGGGTCCTATTCATTTTGAATTCAGCATAACTTCCAAAGGGGGAAAAAAATAACAATTTAAAAGAAAACTAAGTTGGCAGGTACATTTCCTAGGGAATGAGCAGTGAACAGTGACATTCTTTGTAGATACCTGTTTCATTAGCAAAACAAGTCCATCTTATAAAATACAGCAAAGGGTGCAAAGATCTGTATTATTAATGAATGATTTAAATATTGGCATTTTATTTTTCCCCAGATGTAAACCAAAGGGAATAAAGAGGTGAAAAAAAAAACAACAAAAAAAAACATTTAGGAGGAAAATGTTTTTATAGTCATAGCAAAATAATCAAGAGGGTAATGATTACTAAAAACACAAGACATAAATGATATAATTTTAACTCAGTCATTTGAATTGTAAAACCTTATATAATTTTTAGGTTTCCTAGAGCTTGGAGATAGAGGAAACTGCTAGTTTCACACTGAGTAATTTTGTATAGTCAGCTAAACATTTTAAAGCAATTTTAAAAAAGAAATGAAAAATGACCCTTCTTAAAATAGATGTAGCAAAAACATTTCAACCATAAATAACAATTTCACTGACCCTGTATACTCAACCCTTTCATTTAAAGAGCGTGAATGAAAAGGACTTGAAATATGCAGGTATATTTGGGGATAGGAAACTTTGCCTGGAATCCTATTTTGAAAATAAAAATTGTGATTTAAAACTCAAGTATTTGGTTTGGTATGCATTTAGTTCATATTTTGGACATTCTTTATAAGATATAAATAAGTCGATCGGGAATTTATAAGTTTTTGTCAAAATTATATTGTATATTTCTGCTCCAAAATCATTGATTTTTCTGTCTATAATTATTAGTTGTAACTTAGTTCAAATAGTTTAACACAATTGTTTCCTCTGAAATATGAGTTGTGCTGGTTTTATTATTGTAGTTTAAATTCACTGGGTATTTTAAATGAATTTAAGGTATCATATTCCTAATTATTACCATATGTGCAGATCAGAACAAGAGTGATGCAATTGGTTTCGAGATGTTCAGTGTCAGATGACAGGCTAAATCAAACAGCAGTGAT
Source organism: Tolypeutes matacus (assembly GCA_026826555.1). Taxonomy (NCBI): domain Eukaryota; kingdom Metazoa; phylum Chordata; class Mammalia; order Cingulata; family Chlamyphoridae; genus Tolypeutes; species Tolypeutes matacus. The sequence goes on from JAKSZT010054487.1 coordinate 52,834,460, forward strand.
TCACTATGAAGTGGTGACTGTGACTACGATATGAATTGGCTATTTCACTGAAAAAACTAAGACACTGGCATGGATTCATAAGTGATGAACTGACTTATAATAGAAACAATTCAATGATTTTTTTTTTTCCTTTCTTTTAAATTTAAGGATGAATTGAAAAGTAAGAAAGGCTATTACAAATGATTTTCTTGGTGTCAAAAAATTACTAAATAGTTCTCTTTTTTTTTTTTTGACATTAGGAAAATGAGTGACAGTCCTTTATTTGTTTTGTGCATGATGGATGGATCCCTTCATGGTTCCCCTTCTTCTTTCTCTTTTTGTAAATTGGATGAAATTGAACTATTTACCCCAAGTTGGCTTTTTGCTCATCAGATACCACCACCGTGTAAAACTTTAACCTCTCATATGCTTGTTCCAAATAGCTAAACACATCAATAACATCTTCTCACAAGTGTGAAGGTATCATGTACATCTTCAAACAATGAAATACTTATTGATTCTTTTATTTTTCACCCTTCTTTACCCTAACTCCACTGGGTTTAAACTCTCTCGGTGCTGGAGTAAACTTAATATACTTGAACACTTTTCCCTTTTCTGTTCAATACTCTGAGGTCAAGTGGTCCTTGTGATAAGGAACAAGGTTCCAAGAGCCTTGGATCTCTCCTGTTTGCCTCCAAACTCTCCAATGTGATTGCTCCTCTCCCCAGCTTCTCATAAGGTATCACCGTGGGTCACTTAAATTGGCTCTCATTAATCAGGAGGTAGCCATTAAGAATCTTCTATTTATCTTTGCATGGATCTGGGCACTTGAAAAGGGACTAAAATTTTGTGGCTTGACTATATCTGTCAAGTGGTCTTTCACCGACAACAGTTTGAGGTGGAATCTCCAGTTTGTTTAACTTTAACAGAACACATTCTTATTAGCATGCAATTATCCACTCACATGAATCTAGAGTTCATTTCTTTAAAGATATCTGAAGATGTTTTCTCAACTGGTAATTCCCAAGAACAAACAACTTACCCACATCTTTTATGTATCAGGTACATAAAATTTTATAGGTATAGATATTTATATTTTAAAATATTTGAATCACTTTCTCAAAGAGCATCAAGGTGTGCTTTAAAAGGGCAAGAGGAACAGAAAGGCCTTCCTAGCTCTCTGAATGGAGAATGAAAAATATGGCTCCCTATTTTTTAAAAATATCCCTGGAATCTATTCCATGATCTTCTCTAAGAATTAAACACAGTCTTTATTAACCCAAAATAAGTTTAGATATTTTCCTTAATACTATCCAGGAAACAGTTATTTTATATTAAAGAAGAGATGGCTATTCTATTGCTTATAATCTTTATAACATTAAATTGAAACTTTATTTTCTCAATTTTAATAATTAGAAAAATATATCAATGGATTCTTATGAAAATTAAAATATGAAAACACTTCATATATTTCCTGAAACATAAATAGTGCCATGCAGTTAGTATCCTTCTTTCCTGCCATTTGCTCATTTTATATAAGACAAATGCTGGAAGAGAAGAGGGGCATGAAGAGAGGATTAATGTGTGTGTGGGTGTGTATTCTGTTTCTTACTTGTACCAGGGATTTCTATGGAAAATATTGGGAAAATGAAAACAAAATCTCTTGTATATTTTTAGGAATTTAAAAAATAGCCAATGTAATCTTCTAAAATAATCTGTCCATATTTAATGCAAATCTTATAAAAGATAAAAGGGATTAGAGAAGTAAGAAACTGTTGATACTGCTGCTTTCATATAGAACTTCAGTTGTACTGAGCTTTCTGGCTGAGCCCTCTCTTTTGAGAATTAAGAATGAAAATTTTGATTTTGGTGTATAGATATATTCAAATCATGCATATTTAATAAAAATAATTTTGAGGGATAGGAGAAGGAATTATTAAGGAAAATATGTTAATTTAGTGAGTTTTTCAAAAAGATGTCTTACTTTAAGAAATCAAACATTAAAATATAAATGAAAATTTTTATTTCATAAAATATTGATTCATAGCCACTTTGCAAAATGTATATATTTAAAGTAGCTTCCATAAAACACTCAAAATGAAAGCAAAAATTAAATGCATGCTGGGAAGTAGATGTGGCTCAGAAGTTGAGCGCCTGCTTCCCATGTATGAGGTCCTGGATTCAATCCCTGGTACCTTCTAAAAAATATAAATATATATATATATATATGCGTGCTTTTATTTATAAATATTTTATTCACACAGAATGAGGAGCTTACCAAAGCAACGATTGATTGAGATTCTTAGTTCTTGGATTGCATTATTAATTTTATAACACACTATATCTGATATTAACCTGTTACAAAATTTTTATAGGTCCAGATCATTGTAAACAACTATTACTTTTCTTTTATAGAAACCTCCTGGTATTATGACCTGCATCCAAAAGCACTATATTAGTAACCAAATCATGATAGATCCACAATATCAGATGCTTATTATTAATAAAAAAATTACAATACCAATTAAACATATCAGCACCAACTATGTGCAAATCTCTGTCCGGATAAAGAGTTGTAACACAAGGGAGAATGTGATCATTTCCAAGTCCCATGGAAACACAAATTAAATCCAAATGGAATAATGTTTGTTAATCTGAAATGTGGAATTTGCATTCTGCTACTATTTTAATCTGCATATGTCCCTGGGTTTTATTGAATCGCATTCGAAACAAGTGAACCCCTGACCAACATTTGGAAGTCTCCTTGGTCCATCCAAGATCCTCACAATGCCATTATGACAATAAAACTTTATCAACTTGGACAAATAGAAATATGCAATTTGTGCTGAGGGAATGTAAAGTCAGGATCAGGCTAACCAGAATTATATGAGGTTTCCCAGAAAGGTGAGTTTTGATTTGGATTTTTATAAAGAAGAAAGAGCCATGTCATAGATACACAGGAGAATAAGTAGAAATGCATAGAGGAAGGAAGAAAGGAGGGATGTGTTCCTTATATTTCCTTGTTTGGTGGGGGCTATGGGGAGCAAATTTGTATACTGAGTGTATTAGAGATAAAAGACAGAGGGTGGGAACACTGCCAGACTGTCAGCACAAATGTTTGGATTCAAAGGTAATTCTGTATTACAGGCAGTGCTTCAGAGATGAATAATTTGATGAAAGCTGCCTTAGCAGATCAGGAAAGTTTCACTGTTTTCCTTTTATTTAGCTATGTTCATAGATTTTCTTGAAAACTAAAAAGTATTTTTAAAAATATAATTTTCCTTCACTAAAGAAGGAAATTAGCATGCACAATCCCATTTTAGACATAAAAAAGTAATCTTGCTATTATAATCTATTTGTATGTTGCAGACATTGAAAAAATAAGTCCAGGCATCAGGAAAAATATTCTTAGGTTCTAGACTTATACCGTAACATTCTAAAAATAAATGTGCATATTTTCATGAAGAGATTTTATTTCAGGAATTTCATTTCTGTAGGTAAGTCCATGAACCTATTGATATGCTTTACATGAAAATTCACGAAATTTTGAGATCTCCTTCACAATTTTTTCCATTTTTTCCCTAAAAATGTATCACTTCATTTTTTAGTTTATTTCTATGATTTAAATTATCAGCCTTATGTTAAATTTATGGTTTAACTATGCAGACTCTGGTTTTAGACTGCTTGGTTCAAATCTCAGCTGCAGCATGCACTAGAGATGTGACACCAGGCAAAAACTTACTGCTTTGTGTTTCAGTTTTCTTCTCTCTGCAATAGAGATATTAATAGTATCTGCCTCAAAGAATTGTGAATTGTTTTTAATCAGTTCATACTTATAAAGCATGCAGAGTAGCACCTGGCACAAAATAAGCACTTAAAAAAGATTAGCTTTTATTATTAGTATTTGTCTTCTAAAAATCAACTTCTTCCAATAAATGCTAATAGAAGGTGTGATTATATATGTGTGTGTGCATATTTGTGTGTGTTTTGTAGCATATTGGGAAGAGGGACTGATACAAACTGAATACATTTAGAGTGTGTTATGAGATGTTCAAACATCTGTGGTTTCTGTTTTTGTTCAGTTTTAAATTATAATGGCCAATGTAAAAGTAAACTTAGCTGTTTTTCATGATGAGGTAATGATTGGTATACTGTAATAAGATAATGATTAGTCTATGCATCCCAATGGAGATGTCTATTTTTATCACACTCATCAGAGTTACTTAGTCTTGTCACCCCCACCCCTTTAAGGAATCTATATCCCAGGCAGAATATCCCATTCCACTTCAATGAGATATCTCTATTTCATTAGTACCGTCAATGAAATATAGATGAATATAGATGAAGAGTGCTGTCCAGATCTGAAGTCCAGGTCTAGTCTGACTGCTGGAGAATTTCAAAAGGGTATTTCCTACCTTGTTCTAATCATTAGCTCACCATGCAACTTGTATGTTGTTCAAGCATGTTGTTCCACTATTAATCAACCAAATCCCTTTGGTCTTTCGTCAAGTTGAAATTGTTAGCCAATTATAACATACCACTATGACGTCTTCAAAAAAATTCAAACCAAAATAAAAACTAGTGAAGCCAGTATAGCTCAGTGCCTGCTTCACATGTACAAGGTCAGAGGTTCAATCCCCTGTACCTCCTTAAAGATAAGATAAAATCTAGGGAAGCGGCTGTGGCTCAATCAGTAGGGCTCCCGTTTACCATATGGGAGGCCCCGGGTTCGGTTCCCGGGGCCTCCTGGTGAAGGCAAGCCCGCCCGCACGGCGTGGTTAGCTGACCCAGCGAGCACAAAGAGCAAGGGGGGGATAAATGAATAAATAAATAAAATCTTAAAAAAAAAAATAAATAAATAAAATCTAGATAGCATTTTATTATTTACAAGTTGGCAACATTTAAAAAATTATAATATCTGTTTTTTTAGTACAAAAGAAATGAGGGTGCACATATACATCATGTACTACTTGAGGTAATGCTAGTTGTTATAACAAACAACCCCAAAATGTACGTTTCTCATTCATGTAAAGTCTCTCCTTTAAGTGATGATTCAGGTTCTAGGGTCTTTCCATCTTTTAGCTCTACCGTTTTTAACTGTGGTTTCCAAAGTTGTCTCCATAATGAATGAGGAAAGAGCATGGAAAATCACACATGGGAAGCTCCCATCTACCTGCAAGGGAGGCTAAGAATTGTAGTCTAGTTGTGTTCCCAGGAAGAAGAGAAAAAGGGTGTAGTGTTTAGCAGTAAGTCTGCCAAACATAAGTTGTTTATGAGAATATACCTTAAAAAGAATTCTAGGTGCCACAAATACTTTGCAGGACATGAAAATATACTGTTTTTTTAAATGCAATAATCATGTTCACAAAATTTCATTTTCAAATGGATTCATAAGTATATACATTTCTGTATTATAGCAGTTTGATATTATTTATGGATTCCAAAAAAAAAAAAAAAAGATATTTGATTATGTTTTTAAACTGGTCTGCTTCTCTGTGCTTGATACCCTTTGATTGTAGTAGATTCAGCTGAGGTGTCTTTGATTAGATTACATTAAGATTAGGGCTTTGATTGAACCACATCATTAGAGTGCATCTCAGCATTGAGTCCCCACCCCCCTTGTTGTGCTGATAAAACAGACTCTGACAGGGAAGTAGATACACAGAAGAACACAGAGAAGATACACAGAGGCTCCTGCAGCCCTGGGAAGAGAGACGAGCCCTTTGCTAGCCTACAGCGGAGATCAGAAGACGCTGGACCCACAGAGCCTTAAGAGGAAGAGGAAGGCTGAATCCTCACAGATGTCACCTGCCATCTTGCTTCAACATGTGGCAACAGAGTTTGGTAAAGAAGTAACCTTGAGGTGGACTCTTTAGGACCTTGTGACTATAAGCTTTTACCCCAAATAAATACACTTTATAAAAGACAACAGATTTCTGATACTTTGTATCAGTTCCCCTTTGGCTAATACATGTATGCATTAAACATAGTAAAAAGGCTATATAGCTTTACACTAACTTGGGAGCTAGGATTAAAGAGGGTATTTCTTTTTATAATTTCTAATCTATCTACATCTGTATATTATTTTAAAGTAAGTAGGAAAATTATCTTTACAAATATAAATATAATTTAGCTTTATTTGTATTAAATTTTATCTTTTTTATTTAGCCCTTTTTTTCCACTTGTCAAATATTTTTCTATTCTGATTTTTCTACCTAATATATTTGTATCATCTGGAATTCTCAAAACATGCCTTATATCACATATAAGTCAATGATTAAAACATTGAACAGAGTAGGGTATGTTTATCATGACATTAAATTCCTTCTTAATGACTTTGTCTTTTGATCTCTGTGTCCCTAATGCCTCAACCAGTGCCTCGTATATGCTAGGTACTCAGTTAACATTCATTTAAATAATTGAATAAATAATGTTGATATCAATCCATTTATCAGTACTACTTACTTGTCTTTGTTCATTCAAGCACAACAAATATACATATTTTTAGTTTTCTAATTTTTTTTCTCCATTTCATCCTGTTTTAAGACCCACAAACAGTGACAATAAAAGCTAATATTTATTCAATGCTAATTTTATGTCAGAGACTGTTTTAATTGCTTTATGGGTATTTATTTATCTAATCTTCACAACAAATCCATGAGATAAGTTTTATTACCTGTCCCATTTTAAGATGAAAAGGCACAGAAAAGTTAAGTGACTTGCCCAAAGTTACACAGTAAGTGGCAAAATCAGGCAGTCTAGCTGCAGAATCTATGCTTTAATCACCTGTTCTACTGCCTCAATCATCTGGAAGGCTCTTAGAATCTTATAAAAGTTTGTACAAAAGGTTTCAAAGTTTCATAAGTTGAAATGTATTTTTCTACACAGTCACGGAATTAGGAAGTGAAGGAACTTGTGGCAGATTGAGTTATGTACCCTAGAAAAAATATGTTCTTAATCTCAACCATATTCCGGTAGGTGTGAAGTCATAGTAAATAGGATTTCTCGAAGATGCTATTTTAGTTAAGGTGTGGCCAGCTGAATCAGAATGGGTCTTAAATCCTGTTACCAAAGTCCTTATAAAGAGAAAGCCATGGGGAGGAATCAGGAATAGGAAGTCAGCAGAAACCCAGAAAAGAAAGGAAAGGACATTGCCATGTGACTGGAAAGCCAAGGAAACCCAAGGATTGCTGGCCAGCCCAAATGTTCCCAATCTCAGGAGGAAGCAAGTCTTCCAGTCTCCAAAACCATGAGCCAATAAATTACTGTTTAATAAGCCAACCCATTTTGTGGTATTTGTCATAACAACCTGGAAACTGAGACAGAACCGGAGTATTCTTTTCTACAATATATGTGTGTAAATGGAAGTTGCATTTTGGTGTGTAACTTATTTTTGGTGAAACTCAGCTAGTTCCTAATGATCACTGCTTTCTTTTCTATATGGTTTTAACCAAATTAATAGTAAATCCTAGAATTTTTTAAATGTTTGAAAATTAAACTTCCTGATGTCTAATTTTATCCCTTTTGAAAATTTGAACAACATTTAACTGTCTTGACCTCTCTGGAATCCTTCCCACTGAGAATTCCACAGCAATCACTAGCATGGTTCCTTGCTAACAGCTGGAAGTTCTGTTGGTGCTGAGGAAAGCAATTTTTCTGGGCCAGGAGACTCGAACATTTTTATACCAGTTCACTACTTTGCCATGTCCTTACTTACCTTAGGTTTCAATTTCTTCAACTGTTTGTTCTACTTTTCCCAGTTTAAAAGTTATTTTCTTTGATTGAAGATGGGAGTGAAATAGAAGTGTAGTAGTTTTCTGTCATTTGTTACATCTAGAATGTCAGTGGTGTGAGATGAGCCAATCCCTGCCTTGTTCCCTTGCTCCTGATATATGTAAAAAAAATTCATGTTATTATTGCCATGTATTATTATTAGCATTAGTGTTAGAATTAGGGTAAGCATTTATGAAAGTCTCACTACCTTCTGTATTATATATCCTGGGGCAATACTAAGCTGTGCATACAACTTTTTGGGATGGATTTCTGTATACACACCTTTTCTTCTGGCCTTTATAGACACTATTTAAAATTAGTGTTTGTCAGAGATAGCCCTAATGAATCAAGATGGAACTGCAGTTGTCCATGAACATTTATTTCTTCTCCTCTGTTTTACAATTCACATGTATATAACACAACAGATTAATTGGGAAAGATGATTTCCCTTATTCCAGTCTCTGTCAATGATATAGATTTCACGTAGTAAAGAGCCCATTGCTTGCTCGTGTGAACATCTAGCCATGTTGAATAGTTGTCTTCTCAGCTGATGCTGCATTATATTATTTACAGATGAAGTTTATGTTGAAATGTATTTTAATGATATGGAAATGCTCTGATATTGGGCAATATTCTTCAATATTTGCTCAGGGACTTTTGGGTTTGTTATGTCATTTTGGATCAACCAATTTACTATTTAACTATTAGTACAAAATAAACTTCTAACTAGAGAATACTTTTATCATTGAAATACCCACAAGAAAAAAAGCTTTGTTATGTTGAGCCTGTCACTGTCAAGGCTCTAACCTCTTTTATTTCCTCTAACACAATTATTTTCGCAAGACAACTTTTGAAATCTTAGAGTTTTGGGGAGGTAAAACCATATGTTATAGCAAAGCAGTTGGTAACTAATTTTCTTTAATATTGATTTTTTGTGATTAATTAATGAGAATTTCTTAGAAAATTCAGAATTTTCTAGCATTATTGAATTATCTTTCTTTCTAGGTGCTGCCTAGGGAAATGTTGCTATAATTTCATAAGAACTGTCTAGTTTACCCAGTATCCTCTTGAGTATTATTACCTTTAAGAAAACATCATGGAAAAAATGTAAAATATATATTTTAAAAAACAAAAGAAAACATCATGGTAACAGTCTCATAGAGTTTCTATCATATCTGATTCTACTAATACTTCTCAGTGCTGAACAGTTTCCATCAGTACCAATTAGCACATGTTAATAACAAGCAACCAAACCTTAGCAAAGAAAGGGAAGTTGTGGCTCCATAGCTGTAAAGAAGAAGAGTGAAGTTAGCCCTGGGCACAGCTGGCTCTGCAGTCTCATATGACATCATCAGGGCTTTTACCTATCAAGGCTCTATTCTCAAACAGGCTTTCTCCAGGTGGCAAGAAAGATGGAAGCTGGCGACTTTACAGTTTAAGATGAAAAAGAAGAGAAGCCTCTCACTCCCGACCAGGGAAGATACTGATTGGCTCTGCTTAGATGACTTGCCCATCCTTGAACCAATGTCATATTCTTCGGGCATGCAGCACTCTTACTGACCAGATTGAACCATCACCTCTCCAATGTGGCATGGGGTTGAAGCACCATTTTTTACTACAAGTACATGGAATGGAAATGTATTAGTTTTACAAATATAGTAGAGCACTACCACCAAAAGAAAGGAGAAAGAGTGTTGTACTTACTGAGATAAAAATATATCTTCTTTTTTTTAACAGTTAATTTTTACACATCAATTTTATTGATAAATATTAATAAAGGATAAATCCAAAGTGTACAATCAATGGTATTCAGTATAACCACATAGTTGTGCATTCATCACTTCAATCATTTTTAGAGCATTTTCACTATACCAGTATGATAATAATAATATAATACTAAAAAGCAAAAACCAAATAAACAAAACTCATCACCTCTCAATCTCTCTATGCTTCCCCTGCCATACATATAGCTGCTATTCTGTTTCTGCTTCTCTAGCTTATTTGTATTTATATTTTGTAAAAACAATCTTATAAATGCAATACCACCCATATTCATATTTTATATGAGGTTTCACTATGTTATACAGTCCCATGTTACATATTTAGCTTTCCTTTTAGTGATATAAATATCCTTAAAATTTCCCTTTCAACCACTGTCATACCCATATAATACTTCTGCTGGTCAAAAACACCATGATGTGCTCTCCTATTCATTCATGAATTTATTCTCCATTCATTTCCAAAGATTTACAAACAAGCTTTTAACCAATTCTTCAGATTAACCCTCCGCTTTCCATTCTCTGCCCTCCTTCTATTTTCTGGTGACCTCTATTGTAATTATTAATTCCATGAGGTTACAAAATATATTTAGTTCATAATAGCTCAATCATACGTATTTGTCCTTTTGTGTCTGGCTTACTTCGCTCAACATAATCTCTTCCAGATTCAACCATGTTGTCATATGCTTCATGACTTCATTTCTTCTTACTGCTGCATAATATTCCATTGTGTGTATACAACACAATTTGTTTATCCATTCATTGGTTGATGGACACGTGGGTTGTTTCCAACTGTTGGCAATCATGAATAACAACGCTATTAAAATCGATATGCAGATGTCAATTCGCATCACTGCTCTCAGTTCTTCTGGGTATATACCTAGTTATGGTATTGCCGGGTCACATGGCAAGTCTATATTCGACTTCCTTAGGAACTGCCAAACAGTCCTCCACAATGGCTGTACCATTCTACATTCCCACCAACATTGAATAAGCGTTCCTATCTCTCCACAACTTCAACATTTAGAGTTTTCTACTTTTTAACAATGGCCAGTCTCATAGGTCTTTGTAATTTTATTTTGCAATTGTTGAATCGCTAGTGATGTTGAACATTTTTTCATGTGTTTCTTCTTTGGACAATTGTCTTTTCAAGTCTTTTGCCCATTTTTTAATCAGGTAGTTTGTGTTTTTATTTTTGAATTGTATGAACTCTTTATAGATCATGTGTATTAAACCCTTATTAGATATGATTGCCAAATATTTTCTCCCAATGAGTCAGCTGCCTTTTCACACTTTTGACAAAGTCCTTTGAGGTGCAGAAGTGTTTAATTTTGAGAAGGTCCCATTTACCTACTTTTTCTTTTATTTCTCATGCTTTGGATATAAAGTTTAAGCAAATAACACCTATCACAAAATCTTGAAAATGTTTTCCTAAATTTTCTGCTAGGAGTTTTATGGTTGTAGTTTTTATATTTAGGTCCTTGATCCATTTTGAGTCAATTTTTGTATAAAATGTGAGATAAGGGTCTTCTTTGTTTCTTTTGGATGTGGCTCTCCAGTTCTCTCACTATCATTTCTTGAATAAATTGTTCTGGCCCAGCTTGGTGGGCTTAACAACCTTGTCAAAAATCACTTGACTGTAGAAGTGAGGGTCTATTTCTGAGTTCTCAGTTCATTTCCATTGTTTAATCTGTCTGTCTTTATGCCAGTACCATGCTGTTTTTTACCACTGTAGCTAAGAAACATGCTTTAAAGTCAGGAAGTGAGAGTTCTTCAAATTCGTTCTTCTTTTTAAAGACATTTTTTGGCTATTTGGGGCCCCTTAACCTTCCCAATAAATTTTATTATTGGCTTTTCCATTTCTGCAAAAAAAGACTGTTAGGATTTTTATTGGGATTGCTCTAAATCTGTAAATCAGTTTAGGTAGAATTGACATCTTAATGATATTTAGTCTTTCAGTCCATGAACACAAAATGTCCTTCCATTTATTTAAGTCTTTAGTTTCTTTTAGGTCCTTTATGTCCTAAGTTAAGTTTCTTCCTAAATATTTGATTTTTTAGTAGCTATTATAAATGAAAATTTTTTTTCTGATTTCCTCCTCAGATTGCACATCAGTAGTGTATAGAAACGCTATTGATTTTTGTGTATTAATCTTCAATCCCACCACTTTTGCTGAATTTGTCTATTAATTCTAATAACTTTGTTGTGGATTTTTCAGGATTTTCTAGATATAGGATCATATCATCAGCAAATAGATCAAGTTTTAATTCTTCCTTTCCTGTTTGGGTGCCTTTTATTTCTTTATCTAGCCTAATTGCTCTAATTAGAACGGCTAGCACAATATTGAATAAAAAGGGTGACAGTGGGCATCCTTGTCTTGTTCCTGGTCTCAGCGGGAAAGCTTTCTCTTTTACCATTTAGTACAACGCTAGCTGTAGGTTTTCCATTCATGCACTTTACCATATTAAGAAAGCTTCCTTCTATTCCTATCTTTTAGAGTGTTTTTATCAAGAAAGGGTGTGGTATTTTGTCAAATGCCTTTTCTGCATCAATTGAGAGGATCATGTGATTTTTCTTCTTCAATTTATCAATGTGGCTTATTACACTAATTGATTTTCTTGTGTTGAACCACCCTTGCATACCTGGGATAAAACCCACTTGATCATGTTGTATAATTCTTTAAATGTGTTTTTGGATTGTATTGGCAAGTATTATGTTGAGGATTTTTGCATCTATATTTATTAGAGATATTGGTCTGTAATTTTCTTTTTTTTTGTAGTATCTTTATCTGGTTTTGATATGAGGGTGTTGTTGGCTTCATAAGAATGAGTTTGGTAGCATTCTTTCCTGTTCAAATTTTTGGAAGATCATGAGCAAGATTGGTATTAGATTGTCTTTGGATGATTAGTAGAATTTGCCTATGAAGCCATCTGGTCCCAGGCATTTCATCTTTGGGAGGTTCTTGATGACTATTTCATTCTTGTCACTTGTGATTGGTTTGTTGAGGTCTTCTATTTCTTCTAGATCAGTGTAGGTGGTTTGTGTGTTTCTAAGAATTTGTCCATCTCCTCTACATTGTCTAGTTTTTTGGCATCCTTTTATGATCTCTCATTTCTGTGGGGCCAGAGGTAATGTCCCCCCTCTCATTTCTGATTTTATTTATTTGCATCTTCTCTCTTTTTGTCTTTGTCAGTCTAGCTAAGGGTTTGTCGATTTTGTTGATTTTCTCAAAGAACCAACTTTTGGATTTGTTGATTCTATTGTGGTTTTTTTTGGCGTGTGTTCTATTTTATTTATTTCTGCTCTGATCTTTACTATTTCTTTCCTTTGGCTTGGTTTGGGATTAGTTTGCTGTTCTTTTCCTAGTTCTTTCAGGTCTGCAGTTAGATCTTTAATTTTAGCTCTTTCTTTCTTTTTTTTTTATTAATTTATTTTTTATTGTGGGTAAAAATCAAAATTTTCACAATACATACCAATATTTGTAAAATGATATATAAATATATATGCATATATGTGCATTTGCTTACAAAAATGTTGTTTATATATATTTAAATATATTTTAAGAGGTGCTTAGATTACCCAAAATATTACACGGAACCCACTGGGATTCCCATGTTGCCCACCTCCCACACCTCCCACCACATCCCACACAAACATCTCCCACAAGTGTGGCCCACCACCCTCAATGGACTTACACATCCTGAGGCCTTGCCACCAACCATAGACCACAGTTCACATCGTAGACCACACTCTCTCCCACACAGTTCTGAGTGGTGTGTGCTGATTTAAAATGGCCTACATCGTTGCCACAATGGTACTCAAGACAACCTCCAAATCCCAAAGAAGCCCCTGTATTTCAACTGCTCATCCCCTCCCAGCCCCAAAAGTGTCAAGTGGCCACTGGCTCCACCTCATTGTTATAATTTCTTCCATTGCTAGAATCACCATATGTGTACAACAGAATACCATCAAGTCCACTCTAGTCCATAGTTCTTCCCCTAATCCTGAGGGGACTGGGATGGTGATGTCCACTCCACCTCCAAGTGAGAGAGGGCTTATATCCCATGGATATGGTGGGTGGGATGATCCTGCCTGCAGATGCAGGCCCTCTCCATTCCCTGGGATGGCCGTTGCCCATCGTTGTCTCCTCGCCAGGTTTATAAATTTCCCTCTCAGCACTGACTTTTCAGTGTCCCATAGGTTTTGATATGTTGTGTTCTCATTTTCATTCACCTCAAGATATTTGCTGATTCTCTTGCAATTTCTTCTTTAATGCATTTAATCTCCATATATTAATGAATTTTCCCTTTTACTGACCAGGTTACAGGTTCATTCCATTATTATGATCAGAGAAAGTGTTTTGTATAATTTCAATATTTTCAAATTTATTGAGACTTGCCTTGTATATGGTATATCTTGGAGAAGGATCCATGAGCACTTGAAAAGAATGTATATACTGCTGTTTGGGGTGCAATGCTCTATAGATGTCTGTTAGGTGTAGCTCATTTATCATATTACTCAAGCTCTCTCTTTCTTTACTTATCCTCTCTCCAGATGTTCTATCCAATATTAAGAGTGGCATATTGAAGTCTCCAACTGTTATTGGTGGGAGACTGCTAAGGTTCTGCAAGAGCTTGTGAAAAAGAGCATGTAATACTAGACATCTATTTCTCCCATCAGTTTTTCCAGTTGTGCCTCATGTATCTTGGGGCACTCAGGTTAGGTACATAAATATTTAGTATAGTTATATCTTCTTGGTGAATTGTCTCTTTTATTAATATATAATGACTTTCTTCATCCCTTGTAACAGTTTTGCATTGAAATTCTATTTTGTCCAATTTACTATCACTACTCCAAATATTTTTTGATTACCATTTGCATGAACTATCTTTTTCCAACCCTTCACTTTTAATCTGGTTGTGTCCTTACATTTGAGGTGAGTTTCTTGTAAGCTACATATAGATGCCTCATATTTTTTTTTATCCATTGTATCAGTCAATGTCTTTTGATTGGTGAGTTCAAGCCATTAAATTCAATGTTATTACTGTAAGTCATTACTTAGTTCCTTCATTTTGCACTTTGGCTTTCTGTTGTCATATTGTACTATAGTCTGTCTTTTTACCCTTTAATATACCCTTCCTAATAATCTTCATTTCTACACTCTTCTCCAAGTCTCTTGCCCTTGTTTTTTCCTTTCAGGCTGCAGCACTCCTTGTAATTATCTCTTGTAATTCTGGTTTTTTGGTAACATATTCTATCCATTTTTGCTTGTCTGTGAAGACTTTAAACTCACCCTCATTTCTGAAGTAGAATTTTGCCAGATACAGAATTCTTGGCTGGCAGTTTTTCTTTTTCAGTACTATATACAACATACCATTTTCTTCTCACCTCCATGGTTTGTGATGAGAGGTCAGCACTTAATCTTATGAGGTTCCTTGCATGTGATGTTTGCCTTTCTCTTGCAGCTTTCAGAATCCTCTCTGTATCTCTGATATTTATCATTCTGAATAGTGAGTATCTCGGGGTATGTCTATTCAGATTTATTCTGTTTAGGTTGCATTATCCTTCTTGGATATTTATATTTATTTCTTTTGTAAGGGTTTGGAAGTTTTGGGTCATTATTTCCTCAAATATTCTTTCTGCCCCTTTTCCATTCTCTTCTCCTTCTGGGACACTGATAATGCATATGTTTATGCATTTTGCATTGTCATTCAATACCTTGAGACCCTGTTCCATTTTTTCCTTTCTCTTCTCTTTCTGTTCTCCTGTCTTTTCCAATTCAAATGTTCTGTCTTCAAACTCATTAATTCTGTCTTCAAGAAATTCAAATCTGCTGTTATGTGCCTCTAATTTTTTTAAATCTCATCCATCGTGTCTTATATTCCCATAAGATCTGTTACTTTTTTTTGCAGGGTTTCAAATTGTTCTTTATGCTCTCCCCAGTGTCTTCTTAATATCCTTTATTTCTTTAGTCATATTTTCTTTCAATTCTTTGAATTGATTTAGGAGGGTTTTATGATTATCATTGATTAATTTTCTTAAATCCTGTATCTCTTAAGGATATTTGGTTAGTTCTTTCAGGATATTTGGCTGGGCCATCTCTTCCTATTTCCTGGTATGGCTTGTAATTGTTTGCTGATATCTAGGCATCTGAATATGTTAGTGAATTTACTCTGATGGCCAATTTCTCTTGTCCCCCCCCCCTTTTTTATAGCTCTTCTTTGACATTTGGTTAAACTGATTCTAAGTCTTTTAAATTGCCCAGCCTAAATTATCAAAATAGGGCCAGGGACTCACTAATGAGGTGCAGATTTTCTCCCAGGAATTAGGGTACAGAAAAAAATAAAAGCATTTTTCTCCATGGAATTTCCAGACCAGCCACCAGATAGTGCTTATCAGCGTACCTTTCCATGGAGGTGTTTCAATTTCCATTCTCCTGTGTTTTGATCTGGCCAGAGCTAAGATTCAAAGTGGGCTCTGCCGGCCAAATTCACTGAAGAAAAGTCCCCTGCGACTCCATCTCCCTTTTCCCTTGTAACAGCTGACAGGGAGGAAGATGTCTGCTCCTCCCTCAGTCAGCTGCAGTGAGCCAGGGGTTTTACCCCAGCTAATATATCTTGTGGGTGGGAGAGGGGAGCCCTTCCAGGCCACCATGGGGGTTTGGGAACTCACATTTGTTGTTTCGGTTTCTTTGTCTCTGTCCATCACTCTCCTGTGAGTTGTGTAGCACTGTCCTGTCTGCTGACCCCCAAAGCAGGTCCTTCGAGCAGCTTTTTGCTCTCTCTCTGTTGTTTTTGTGAGAGAATTGAGCCCTGTCTCCCTTGTTTGATGCCATCTTCCCACAATTCCCTAGGTATCTTCTTTACTCTCACTGACTTAATCTTCTGAGTACAGCATGGCAAGTCTAGATGCTTTGCTTTATCATAATGTGATTTCCAAGTCAATTAAATTAATTTGTACTGTGTACTTACTATGTGGTAAGCACTATGCAAAAAAAAATAGTTTATTCAAAATTCAAGTCCCCTACATGTTATTTTTTAAGTGTTCTAGTGTTATAATCTGTATTTAGAAAGCATGATTACTCTCCTGTCCACCAAAGGGTTCTTATGATTGTCGTAATTATTTAACACATCAGCCCAAAATGTAGTGGCTTAAAATAGTGACACTTATTTTGCCCACAGATCTGCAGTTTGAGTAGGGCTCAATGAGTGTAACTTATTTCTGCTCTATTTGACATCGTTTGGGGCAGTTTGAAGTCTGGGGACTACAATCATCGAAGGCTTACTTTACTCATGTATCTGGTAGGTGCTAGCTGTTGACTGAGACCTTAGCTGAGGCTATTGGTTGGAACATTTACATGTTGCCTTCTCCATGTGGTCTGGGCTTCCTCACAACATGTTGGCTGGGTTCCAGTGGTAAACATCCTAAATAAGAGATAGTCAGGTAAAAGCTGTATTACCTATTGTGACTTAGCCTTGGAAGTCACATAGCATCACTTTTGCTACATTCTATTCATTGAAATAGCTACTGTGAACCACTGAATTTCAAGAAAAAAGGATATAGACTCCAACTCTTAGTGGGAGACTGGTAAGGTTCTAGAAGAGCTTGTGAAAAGCAGTATGTAATACTGGACATATTTCTGTGGCCATTTTCAGAAAACACAATCTCCTACAATGATACGCCTAGGAATGATAATGCAACTTGCTTGTGTTCCTTTGTACTTTGATCTTCTTTCCAGGGCTAGTTATCACTCTTTGCTGCTAGTCTCTGCATCATGGATCTAATTTTCTCCAATAAATTAAAGATGTATATTTACAATAATAAGATACAAGGAGAGATGTAAAGATGAGAAAGTCAGAATAGCTCATTTTAGAAAGTTTACTTATGCCGGGCCTCTTATACTAGAGGAAAGGCTTTTAAACAGGAATCTTTCATAATAATATAATCATTAGTGTGAAAATCATATTTTTCCTTGTAAATATGGCAGTTTACATTTATTTATTAACTGTACCTTGGACACTGAGATGTAAGTGTTTGAATCCAAATGACCTCTGAAATTTGTTTCCTAGTATTTTTTCTAAAGAAATGTTTCTTTACTATATTTTTCTTCTATCATACCTGTCATCTATGTTATGGGAATTTATACTTTTATTCAAATCGCTCTTCAAGTTGAAATTCTTCTAAATAGTAAGTCACTTAATCTTTCTTATTTTCTTCATCTACAAAAATCTCCATTTTTTCTCTAAATCTTCTTTTCTATAAATATATCTCCCTTAGGACACACCACTAATCTATATATCTTCATATTATCCTGTTCATATTCTGGTTAACCATAACGTATTAACAAGGAACAACTTGGGTTTCTCTATTTACTCCATATTGAGAATTGCAGAGGGTTGACCCAGGAATAAGGAATATCACTATGTGGCAAGTGTCATCATCTTTCTAAAGTGAACCTAAAATCCTGATACTAGCAGGCATATCATATTTTAATAGATATTGTGACAAATCATTTTTAGAAGACTTGGTTCATGTGATGCCACAGAGTGAGGAATCTTCTATAACTATCTGCAATTCTTTGTGGTCTATTTTCCAGACTTTTCTCCCACATTTCCCTTCATGCTTAGAAAGCTGCTTACTTATCTACTTCCAGTGCCTCCTTTGAAGGTTACAGTGAAGGTCATAGGAGGGTCCTTGAACAGTTTCATCCTCAGCAGTCTATAATTTTACACATAATTTAGGTCATTTCTCAGGGTCACCACTAGCCCATTCAGCACTTTAAAACTAAACCTTCTGTATAGACAGAGTACTGCAGGGTCAAGACTTGGAGAGTTCCTACGGACTGAATTTCAGCCTGCACTAGCCCTTGCAGCCTGAGGTGGCAGCACGGCTAATTTCAGGCACTTCTGCATTTGTTAAAATCTATAGACTCTTCAGAGCTGTGAAGGGGCCCAGACTCAGCCTGCAGGCCATGATGGTTGACGACCCCTGTTATGGAGGATAAGTTTTAGGTAATCATTTATGTCTTTATCTCCAAACCCCAAACCAGCACAGTCTGCAAAACTATCAGCAGAAAGACGTGGTTTTTTTAAGCTAATAGTTTATTACAAAAAAAAAAAAAAAAAAATCTAACAGCAACAGAGAAGATGGAGCCAGGATACAGCCTTTGAGTGCCAGACAGTGATGAATTCTGATTGGTCAGTCTGCTTCTTTGTAGTGTAGCGACCACAAACCTGCTATTTGGGATGAAGGTATCCATTACTAAGCAGATAATGGGCTAGAAAAGAAGAAAGAAAAATTTTTGATAATTGTGGAAAACTAAAAAGAGTGCTTCTCAGAGGCTTGGGAGAAAACTAATAAATAGATATTTATCCTATGTCATCATTAATAAATAAATGCATAAGATGGCATAACTGAAGCTTCTGTCTAAATAGCAGAGTCTGTTTTTTTGGTGTTTTAGGAAAGATAGTGGGGTAGAAGCTATTTTACCAATAAATTTCAACTTTGGTAATTGTCTTCTTAATTTATAAAGCTCCAGTTCTCTACTAATGACCTCATTTCTACTCCTATTTGCCAGTTTTTGAAAAATGCATGGCTGATTTTAAAAAGTAAACATATTTGAAAAATGAAAAATATAAAGTATGTAGTTATGACAAATTGGCTCAAATTCTACATTTTAATTATGTGAAACTGATTTATGAAGAATCTGTTCAGTGCCAACCACTGAAGGATTAAATGTTGCATAGTCTAGTTTGAAAATGAAAGGACCTGTGGTCATATTTCAGATCATGGAGTATTGTAAATAATAGTAACTAGTATTTGAATGTTTACCCGGTGCCAGACATTATGCTAAATGCTTTATATTTGTTATCTCATTTAACCTTTACAACAAACTTATAGGCATTTGTCTCCAAGTACAGGTCAGCAAACCAAAACTTAGCAAGTTTAAGAAACTTGCTCAGGGTTATTCAGCTAATAAATGAAAATGTGGGATTATAATTCAATTTTGTCTGACACCAAAACCCATGCTTTTATCCCCTGTAAAGACTCCCATACTGCACTGGGCTCCTTTAATACTGAAAGATATAACTTGCTTATGTTTTTTCAGACTTATTCAGTTTGAATAACTTACAAGCCAAATTATCTAATGATGTGTAGCTAGTTCATATAAAATGATTTTATTCTTTTTTATCACGCTTTCAGCTGAACTCTGTGGAATTGCCCTGTCCTGTGTTTTGATGAAATCTCAGGCAGATTTCATAACTTTCTGGACATTCTTGGTCATTAAAATTGGGTCAAGTCTATTTTATAAATCTTCTATCCAATCCAGAGTGCTGACTGCCCCATCTCCCACCCACCTACTGATCAGCTATGTCACTAGAGGATGGATTCTGGAGGTGGGGACAGTTCTGCTTTATTCCTTCTCCCCCTCCCCACACCTCAACACTTCTCTTTTGGATCTAAGTCCTACACAGTTAGGGGTTTCAAGGAAGGAAAGGGGGTATAATATGGGAGTTCTCTTATATCACTGGCCCTAAGTGGCTTTTGTGGTGATTTCCTTTGCCTAACCCTGGCTCCTTCAGATTCTGCTTAAGGCTACTGTGATGTATGATTTTTTGAGATTGTGCTTAGCTTGAGTCCAATCCCTTTTTCCAATGAAAAACTCCTCAGACAGGGCCAGCCATTTTCTCCTTTTGGCCCCTGGCAGAAGTTCCATCTGGCCCACCCCTGTCAGGGTGAGTCCATCTGTCCTGGTTCTGTAGTTCTATAGTCCTCCCCACTTCTACTATGGTATGACCGCACTAGCAAATCTTCCACTCTTGGAACTTTCCAAAAGGGGACATAGGTTACGCTTCCAGGAATCTCTCCACATGGTCATCTCCCCTCTAGTGGAGTAAACACCCCCATAACTGCAAACATCCCAACCTGGACCAATGCATAGTATCCCCTTCTCCAATGTACTTTAGTTAGCTCCTATGGGGAGATAATGCTCCACTGCAGATGAGAAAGGACAGGGGAGTGGAAACCTCAGCAGAACTCTGAGCACCCTTTGCTCTCTACTGAGGGCTTTCTCTATGCTTGGAAGGTGGGCCAGTGGGAGTGGTAGGGGAATTAAGATTGTGTTGGTGGGCTGGTTCTCTGCATTTTCTGCAAGCTGTGAAGGAATGTTCTTGCTCCAGTTCTGCGTTCACTAGTGACAGCTCTTAAAATATGTGTGACTTAATTTTTTCTCTATTCAGCTTTGGGACTTTAACGACAATTCCATCAGAACAGGAAAATTCACATTCAGTGTTATATTAAACATAGAAAAATTCTTTTAAAGTGGTTACTCAGTAGAGAAGATATTATTGTTTTCCTCAAAAAATATTTTATGTTTTAAAGGAAATGAACACAAAAGTAACTGAGAAATGCTAATTAAAAATTCTTATATGTGGACAACCCTTCTAAGTATCTTTATGTACATTTGTGAAGAATTACAAGTCTCTGATGGAGAGAAAGGGTCATTTTCACCATTCTACAAATGAGAACACTGAGGCTGAGTGGTCAGATGATTTCTCTAAGGTCTCACTCTTACGTGGCAGTGCTGAATTTTTTACTCTCAATGCATTGTTCCATCTCTATTACTTGTCTTAGAGGCAGAGCCTGAGATTTTGATTCATGGGTATGATGATTCATTAAGGAGTGCTCTCAGAAGAAAACTGCACTGGAATAAGGGAAACAAAATAGACAAGGAGAAGAAAGGAAGTGACTTAAGGAGTAGCCTAGCCTCAACCTGATCCCAAAAGGATATCTAGGGTATAAGTGGCATCTTAGAGTTTGGCCTGTCTTGATGCAAAGTTCTAGGCTTTGATGCCTCCACCACTAAGTCCTTGGCTATGAGTTGTCATACAGGGAGACATTGAGTGGGATGGGGGTGAAGTGAAGGTAATTTCCAGGTACCTTGACCTGAAGTGGCTCTATTTGCCCAAGGGTAATCTCCTGAGAGGACTACAGCTAGTGCTGCAGCAGTGACTCCTGTGGGAGTTGGGAGAATAGCCCTCTGAACCCGATAAAAGGATGTGGTGGGGGCACCAACAAAATCAGCTACAATAATACTACCCTGTTTAACCCACGTTGGTAACTGATGGAGGTATATGATGCAACTAAACAGAATACCAAGGTAAAAGTCTTGGAATGAAATTTAAAAGGTCAAGAGAAATGGTGGATTTGTGCAGATAAAGAAATTTGCTATAGTTGTACCTGTTATTTTCTGTGCAAACTGATCACAATAATCTCTGATTTCCTAAAAGAACATTAAGAAACACATCAACTAGGTTATAATAAGTATATTTGATGAACTAAAACACACCATTTTGTGCCTTCATCATCTAACCTAAGCAAAGAGGAATACGAAGGGAAGGCAAGTTGTCGTGAGACTCAAGGCAATGACTTTAATGTAAAGGCAATTTTAACCCAATATGAAGAAATTCTGTGGCAACTATGAATAATAATTTACCTTTAGCTTAGTTTAAACTACATTAGGTGCATACACCTAGACAGTATAGCTGGAGATCTTACCAGCCTAAGAAAACAGTGAGTGTGAGCAATCCTTTTTAAGGGAAATGCCCATATTTATTTAGGGCACCTAATCAAGTCCCTGTATTTTAACTTGAATTCACGTTAAATGGACATAATTTTGTTCATCCCAAATTACCTAACCCAAACAACTCTTTCAGTAGTTAAGGTCAATTTCTAACAACTCTTGATAGCAGGTCATTTGCCAGGCAATATTCTAAATTCTATATTTGTCATAATTTATTTGGTATTTATAACAATGGTAAGGGACAGGTACTATTATTGTTCCTTGTCTACAGATGAACAAAGTGAGGCTGAGAGCAGTTCAATCATTCACCCCAAATGACAAGGGTGGTGAGTGGAAGAGTCAACATTTGCACTCAAGCAGTCTGGTTCAAGAGTCAGAGTATGAGCATGAAAATTAATGAAGTACAGGTTTCTAATATTAATAAATTTTGATGTTTATTTTTCCCACAAATACATTCTGGTGACTCCCTGTTTATAGATTCTACAAATTAAAAATGCAGAGAAAACCGACAATATGGTTGATATAAACAGGAACTTAGGGGGTAAATAAAAGTATAACTGGATAAGAGGCACATTGGTATTTAAAAATGAGTCATTTTATTACAAAAATATGTTAAATTCTAGATGTTACATAATTCAAAATGCGTTCCCTTGTACTTTTATTTTTATGGTTGGCCATAGTTTGGAATGTACGTATATAGTTTGGAAAAATCATAAATTTTTAATTCTGTTTGAATATAAAATGTACACTTATTCTTATAAAATGCTTATTCTTTCTTAGATTCATCAATTATTTTTAGATCCTACATATATCCTTTAATGAAACAATATATATTGACATACATACACAATTGAGTATATGTGTGTGATCCAAGTTAGAAAATGAAGCCTCAATGTCATATCTGACTTGGGACAAGCTAGGAAATGGTTCACTTATCCCATCTTGACCTCAGCTCAATACTCACTCCCCTGTAATGTATCAGCTTAATACCAAATTTTGTGTTATATTATCTCACTCCTTCCTTTCTGTTCTTTCCTTCCTCCCTTTCTCCCTTCCTTCTTCACCACTGAATGAGCCTGTACCCAATAAGCACATAGAAGACCAAAGCACATGTGCCATGGTTCGGGACCCTAGGGGATAGACAACCTAGCAGCTGCAAGGGAGCAGGTGTTTGGGCTTCAAAGGGTCCTTGTTTGCAAAGTGCCTTGGGCAAAACACATTTGTTTTCTCTTTTGGAAACTGAGGGTTTCAGATGGTCTCTAAAGTCCCATTAAATTTTAAATAAGGAAAACAGAAAAACATAATTTCTAGTTTCATAATCTAAGAGTAAACAGAGAGCAAGAAATGTTGGCAAAGTAACTATTTAAGACATGATTAATAAAATTATTTTAAAAGATTTTCCCCCTTAGCAATGCAAGTGACTAAGCCAAGTACAATGGGTGCTATCAGTAAATTGGAAATGAAGAACCATGGTGAATGATGTAAAAGTGGACATATGATAAAAGGACAATAGAGATTTGCCTTAAATATATTTCTTTGAGGTCTGCTACCAGATTATTCAAAACCCCATCCTGATATCTCACAGGTCTGATTATACATGACAGTCAGCCTTATTAGTTTGTTCTTTTACATATTATCCTGATATAAAAAGTGAAAGATGTTCATAATAATATAGCTCTGCAACCAGGTTTCCAAATATCCTTGAATTACCTTACTCTATAAATATTTTTGGAAATATTTTTCTGAAGAAAAATTTAGAAAAATACCTTTTATTAGCTGATTATAGCTGATTTACTTTCAGAATAAGGTTTTAAATTGAGTGTAGAATTTATTCCTACTTTGTTTGCATAAAGTATATAAACTAAAATATAGATATTTTTGCTTTACTAAATTTGAGAAATGAAAGAATATAAGTGGCTTTAATATTCTGGATATATTAATATCTTTTCATTAACAGGTATTTCAATTACTCATGATGAACTTTTTTCCCCAAGTTTTAGTCACATTTTATTTTATTTTATTTTCAGATGACTTTATGTTATTTAAAAATATATATATTTTTATTTTTTAAAGATACTTAGATTACACAAATGTTACACAAAAAATATAGAGATTCCCATATGCCCCACTCCCCACACCTTCCACACCCTTCCACATAAGCAACATCCTTCATTAGTGTGGTACATTCATTGGAATTGATAAACGCATCTTGGGGTATTGCCATTGAGCATGGACCATAATTCACACTGTAACTTACACTCTCTCCCACACAATTCTGCAGGCTATGGGAAGGTATATAATGGTGTATATATATGTCATTGCAATGCCATAAGGATGATTCCCAAGTCCCAAAAAAACTCCCACATTACACCTGTCTTTCCCGTCCCCTGCCCCCAGAGCCTCCAGTGGCCACTGCCTCCACATCAATGCTGTAATTTCTTCCATTGCTAGAATCACAACAAGTCTATTGTAGAGTACCAGTAAGTCCACTCTAGTCCATAATTCATTCCCCAGTCCTGAGGATTCTGGGATGGTGATGTCCATTCCATCTCGAACTGAGAGAGGGCTTTGATCCCATACAGCCAAAGGATGGGACTCTTTTGCTTGAAGTTGTAGGCTCTCTCGTTTCCTTGGTATGGTGTTTGTCAATCCTCACCTCCTTGTTAGTTGCCCTGGGTGAGTCCAATGAACTGGAGAGTAGGAGTTGCAACTCCACTGAGGCTCAGAGCCCAGCTGGCACATGGAAAGCCCAAAGATCCAAGTCTCTTGGATGTACATCCACCAACTCCAGCAGCAAGTATAGGTTCAAATGATAAACTCTTTTAAAATGAATTTTATGCCAATCAATAAAACACTTATATTGCATGAGGTATTACTGCTATTCATTTTGAAATAGCTTACTTCTCCACAAAATATCCTAAGGTTTTCACACAATTTGAATTTTAATGCCGTTACCTGAAATTTCATTCATTATTAGCTGACTCTCAAATCAAGGAATTTTAAATCAATTGCATTTGCTTTTTTGGCCAAAGTAAGCAAGCCAAGAGCCCAGTTTGTTAATAATGAGAGACATGGAGATCTATAAGTTTAACAATACTGGTTTTCTTTTTAAATCATATCATATGGTATAGTATGCACTTAGTTTGAAAATTAAAGTGAACTTAAATTATTTTCATGTTGACCATAGAAAGAACATTTTAAAGCAAAAACAGAAGACACATCAGTAGTTACGAAGCCTGGGATCTGGGTCTATCTATGAATGTGTCATTTTTCTGCCAGGGATAATGATTGAGCTGCATATTTGCTAGGATTTATAGAATTCCACACCAGTCTTCAGAACACAGGAGCAAGGGCATGGATACTGGTGACTCCTTGATTTATCAAAGAAATGCATTCTACTTTGTTCTAAGCATTCTGAGTTTCCAGCTCCTTTTCCTCACAGGCTCTAAGCTCTATTCTGTAACTCAGCATTCAGATGTGTTCCAGTCTTTGAGTAGTTTGCTGGGATTGTGCCTCAGACAAGAAAAGGAACTCATGTGTTAAGTTCCCCAAGTTGGAGTAAATGGGTCTCACAAGAAGAAAGTGAGTAATAATGAACCTAGAATGGTGATACTCAGTAAATGTGAAATCTTCTTCTTTAAGATCCCCTTAAAAGCAATAGGATTTTGAGGCTGATCCTTGCATTCTGGTCAGTTGAATTAAGAAGTTTCTGTATTAAGATCCAGAACCACTGGCCTAGTGGAACCAGGGACAACTCTTCATTAAAAGACTGGAAAGCTCTCATCGGAGCTCTAACCAAATTTTAGAGGGTAAAGCCTGGGAATAAATGGTGCCTTTTATTTACCTTTGTGTTTCCTCACTTTGAAAATCTTGTTTCCTAATGCATAATTCTCTGGCTAGTAATTTACTGTTTAGAGAGCTGAGTGTAATTTAAACAGTATTTTTGTGCACATTAGAAATAAGGAATGATAATGTTTAAATCCTTCAGAAATGAAACTAGCTTGTTATATTTTGATCCCTCTGAAAAAGGCATAAGTAGAGATTTATTAACATCAATTTTCTACTTTGGATGTCCTCTGCAGGAGGAACTAGTAAAATCCAGATATGTTCCCTAGACCATAATTTGAGGATCCTGCTGAATGATATATCCAGATGGAAGCGATAGAACTGTTCTGTCCCATCATGTGACAAGTAAGCTTACTGAGGATTTCTGTTTATAAAGAGGTTTTTTAAAAATTATTTTTAAGGTTATGAGCTCATATTTAACCATGTTACTGAGGCTCCCTGATATTTCTGGCATGGTAAAGAATACATCTTATTGGGGAAAGATACCTCCCTTCAGAAAAAAACCTTTTTAAGTGGTATGTTATGCTGTTTCTTTTTATCTTTAATCATTAAAATACCCTCTATATTTCGAAATTACTATTGTTTCACACAAACCAGATGGCATGGAACACATTTTTTACACATCCATGATTGATCATGCAGTTAAGATTTTCTTTTTCTAGAGTAGACCACATTGTCTAACTTACTGAAGTTATTAACTTCAATAATACATGAACCAATAGAAGCATTACATAATTTGCATCTGAGATAATATATTACTGTTAATAAATATATAGGTCACACATCATCTATTCAGATGGTATAACGTAGCAGTTTATTGCATACTATGTGAATTTTGTCGGGGAATCCCCTGATGAAAAAAAAAAGCATAATATTAATTACTAGCACCATCTGTGCAAAACAATAGGGAAACCAATATTTTAATACAATGACTTCATGCATGTCAGTTATCTCCAACATTAAATACTGCAGTTTTGTTGATACAGTTTACCTGTCTATTAATTTAAATAATGGATGTTCTTACAGAGGTTAAAACTATGAATAAATGAATTGAAATTAAATATTTGGAACATTTAAATAGGTATAACATGAATCTGATTCATTCTCCAAAAATATATCCTGTATTCAGGCATGTATTTACAAATTACTATACCATCTGCTAGGTTTTTTCAGATTGAGTATGAATTTTCTTTCCCCACATGAAAGGCATATTATAGATTCTTGTAGTGAAAGGATTATTCAGTGGAAAAGGTTGAGACAAGAGGCCTAATGCCAGGCAGTGGTCAGACTCAAAGAGTACTTTCCAAAGATGGGGCAGAGGTCATAATCAGAAAGATCCTTTTCTATTTAAATTTTGCTGCTCTCAAGCTAACGTTTTGCTAATTATGACAACCAATGCTGCTCCAAGCACCAAAGGACCCCCTTTCATCTGTCCTTTTAAACTACCTTAACCGCCACCTGCTGTGTTTTTACAGATCCACTTAAAGTTCTGGCTTCAATAAATATTTTTTTGAAAAAAATAAATGAATTCTATTTTGGAGTAGGGGATGGTACTTTTCTTGGTTGCCAGAACAAGTCATCCTTTTGGTTGGCTTATTTAGGCAGCTTAACACCTCACACTACCAAAGTTCTCCTACTAACCAAAACACAGACTTCAGAGCCTCAGAGTACATAACATGGGGTTGTACTCATTATTGCTAGAAAACACACGTGCAAACAACAGACTCTTTTTGGGTCTTTGTAACAACCAATCCACCTAGTTTTTCATTAAATAATGCTAAGAAGTGATTATCAAATTTCCTTAGTTTATGATGTTCTGCTGCAATTAGGAAAAAGTTCCCAGGTCCATAGGCTCCAATATCTCCCAAGATTAAAAAAAAAAATTCTATTTGAGGAGGGGAGCTCTTGGCATTCCATTGTCAATATTTAGCCCTAACTCAGATTCTCCATTTATTTCTTAAAGTTCTATCTTCATGATTTTTTGAAACATAATTTGGGATGAGGTTAAGGGCTGGCGTCACTATGCAAGGTAATGGCTAAGAGCATGGATACTAGTGCCATATTTCCTAGGCTTGATTTTTGAATGTCAAAGCTGTGTGACCTTGGGTGTAATGGTCAAATACGTATATTGCTAGGGTGTAAAGCTATCCTTTACCATGGAAATGGTGCTGCCTTCCTCTTGCTAATTTTATGCCAGTCTAGAATGAGGTAATATCATGAATCATTAATTCGTATTTATTGCTCGTCCATTGAGATAAAGGAGGTAGAAGATTTAAAACCATCAGAGAGGGTTTAGGTCTTTCAGAAGGAATATGAACAGGTAATCACAGAAAAAAAAAAACATAAATGCAAATAAAAATAAAGTCTCAAAGTCACTAGTATTAAGAAAAAAAGCAAAATTATAAAGCATAGGGAATTGTTTTCCCAAATTTTAATGTATGGTATTGTCAAAGGTATAAGGCAATAGGCACGCTCAAGCACAGTGGGTGGCGAGTATAGTGGTACATGTTTGGGGGAGAGCAATTAAAGAGCAGCTCAAAAATTCAAATGCACATGCTTTTTGATCCAGAAATTCTACTTCTAGTAAACTAGCCCAGGGTGATTTCAGTCATATGGTGAGTAGATGTTCTCTTCATCTCCCCACAAAAACATATGCTAGATACCAAATAACTAATACATAGTAATGCTCAAAAATAAAAGCACACTGGCACATGCACACATACACACACAGGCACACGTGCAAAAGAGTGAAACTAGAAATACTGTTCCTAAAAATAAAAAGAGACCTCAAAAACCAATATGAAAAGTGAATGATAATAGCCCATATAGATTTTGACCCAGGAGCACTGATATTTTAACGTTCTCTCATGCTAGGCATACGAGACTTAACCTCTGGCCTGAGTAGAATTGAGATTCTGATTTAAAACACTAGCCTAAAGAGGAGACCCTGTGAAAAATGGATCAGAAAAGCTCTACCCATTGTCTTTTCAAAGTATCTAAGGAGTGCTCTAAAAATCTACTGTGAGGAAATTGAGTCTTTGGCTTTGAGTAGAAATGATGGAGGCAATATTTGAAAACTCCAATTAAAAATATTTTCAGGTTTAGGTTCTCCCTAAGTAATAAATTTGCCTTTTCCTTATGAAATTGATAATCAGATAATCAATGGAGTCTCTTTTCTTTGGGGGGGGGAGGGCATGAAATAGCAAAGAAAGTGAAATTGAAAGATAAATTGTCCACTCAATTCTAACAGTTGTACAGAATTCTATGACTGGTTTAGAAGCCCAGGCAGTCAGGTTCCAAAGACCCTTACCTTAACCACTGTGTTATGTTATAATTAAAAACTGGTGTAAGATGTTGAAAACAAATTGGCTCCTACAGTAGCAAATGTAAACTACTTTGTGGGAAAATTTCCTAATTCAGAGAGTTAAACACATTTTAAATGATTAAAGAGATAAAAGAAGGAATAGAAATCTTAATAAAAGAAAAAGATACTATCAAAAATATTAGACAGATTTGAAAAAGAATGAAGTAGAATATCTGGAAGCAAAAAATATTTCCTTGCAATAAAAATTCAGGGGACTGCTTAAATGATAGCTAGACAGACAGCTGCCAAGAGAATGAGAAACTGGGGAAACAGATCTTAGGGGAATAAAAGTGCAACCCAGAGAAATACAGAGGTTGAATGCATGAGAAAGCAATTAAGGGACATGGACTATAGAAAGGAAATCCAGCCTACATCTAATAAGATGTAATGGAGAGGAAAGAAACATCTTTGGGAAACATAATAGCTGAGAATGTCCAGAATTGAAGGAAGACTTGATTGCTCAGATTTGTAGCAAGTAGTACAGTGAGTTCAGAGGAGGATCAGGGCAGAACTTCTCTTAACTGAATCAATTCTCTTGACTGATTCAGCAAATTAATGTTTTCTCAATTCTCTCCTCTCTAATAAACTGATGACTCTGACAGTGTGGTAGACATTCATGATTAGGAAGTGAAAATTCAGCTCATCCCACCAGTTGAATTCTGTTCTTAACAAGCCAGTTGTGTTTTGTTACTATTGTTAAGAGAGGCTACACTTGTTATTTTTATTAGGCAAACCAGTAAAATATCAATGTAAAAGAAGAGCTGTATCAAGAAAAACTAAATTGAATGCATTTTTAAAAATAGCTGTGAAATTAGGTTTTAGCACAAAAACTGTAAAACTGGAGGGTTGACAGTCAAAAATATTCAGAGTTTAGTGAACATATCCTTCTTCCAGTGTCTTTAAGTTCTTACCTCTGCTATAAAGAAACTGAAATTGGAAACGGTACATAATGCATTATGCATGTGATTCATAAAAGATAAACATATAGATCCCACCAGTAGACTCGTCTCAATGGAAAGGACTTGCTGTACATCAAAATTTTACAAGCAATATAAATTTATATATTTTAGGTTTAAATAAAATGCTTAATATTTCAATTGATCATTTTTTAAAAGTGATTCCCAACTTTAATAAATTTTTCATTTCCCCAGTGAGCTAATGGGGCTGACATCCTCTGATAAGAGATCTTCCTCTCAAAAAACATACACATATCTATTATTAAACTACAGAATATCAAAGTCAGGAAGAAAGACTGCCTACCAAAAAAAAAGTACACCAATAGCAGAGTAAAATCAGTAACTTTATACCCATGGAAACAATAAAATAAATTTTCAAAATGTCATACAATTATTGATTGACAATTATTTTATTTTCCCAATTTGGTAAATCCAAATATGCATTGACATTTAAAAATAATAATCTATTTGGATATTTTAAAAACAAGATAAAGGTTAAAAAACAACTCAGTATCAACAGGATTGAAATTAAAGCACTCTTATATCCTTGGATTTTTTCTAGAGAATAGAGATACTGGTTAATATTTTTAGACTTTGATAAGTATTCTTTTATTGGTTACTCCAACTGTTTACCATACTAACTTGAATAACTTAACCAAATCTACATTTAATCTCTATCTTGATTAAATGAATAGAAGACCATAGAAAGAGGCAACAAAAAAGCACAGGAAATAGAAAATAAAACTTAAAATTTTGATTACTTGGATTAAAGCAATTTCTGTTCAAACTTATAAGTTCTCCATTTTAAATTTTTTAAAGTTCAATCGGCTATAATTAAGTAGTACATAATGATAGAGGACACATTTGGAATATGCTGGGAAAATAGAGGAGAAAGATATAAACTAGGAAAATAGCCAAAGAAATTTGCACTGCAATTTTAATAACAGGCACAATAGGCTTTAAGGAAGCCTAGTCTACATGCTCTTGGAAGGATACTGGGTCACAGAATCACTGGGGGCAGAAGAAGACAGTTGGAAACACTGGGAGACAAGGAAGTGCAGAAGGAAATCAGGAGGCAGGAAACGCCGCAACGCTTGTGCAGCAATAGACTGGCCAGTATGTTGCCACAGCTGCCACTGCTGTCATCACCTCAGTTGCTGCTGCTGCTGTGAGGATTCTTACACTCAAACTTCCTTGTTTCCTTGATTGGCTTACTTGAAATGCAGAGGCCCAGGTACATGCATCTGCTCGGGTTGTAGGAAGACTCCTTGCATTCCACGGTGGAGGCAGGCACTAGGAATTGTTCTCTGGCTAAGATGATAAATAGTGGAAGAGAGGACATTCACCAAAAAGGAAACTGGGAAGACTTTAAAAAGAATAATACATAAGAATTTGTTTAAATGTTTGGAAAGATACAAACATAAGCAATTACCAAGGTGGAAAGAAAGGGCTAGATGAGTTTGTTAAACTCTGTATACTTTTGTACCTCTTCCATTTTTTTTATGATGAAATTGCACTCATGCATTACTTGTGTTTTGTTTTTTTTTTTTATTATGGGTAAAAATCAAAATTCTCACAATACATACAAACATTTGCAAAATGATATATAAATACAATGGAATATTACTTGTGTATTTTTTAATAAGATTTAAAACTATATTTTCAAAAGAACATTTGCCTTTAAGAGTGAGAATTATGTGTCCACAGCCCTTTTAAACTTTCATGGGAATAATTGATGAAAAACCCACTTCAGCAAAATTCAAGGCAGGAGAAATCTCCCTGGGGCTGCGGAGATTTCACCATTGGCTAATCTACTTTTTTTCCCCTTGAAATGCATTGGCTTCATCTACCTTTAGAAGTTTCTTCTGTTGAAAACTCTGGATGATTTTTTTTTTCTCCCTCTGAAGCCAGCCAGATACTTTGTAGTCAAATAAATCGTCAGGAAAATTGCTGTATCTAGAGATTTGCTGTAGGATGTGGCCAGTGCTTTCTCAAAGTAGCTCATCATTTGGGATTATATTTTTAAAAAAGAAAAGAAAAGCTGCATTTTTATCTTTTTTAAAAAAATTAACTATGCTCTCAGGGAAATTTGGTTTATATATGTATAGGAAGGGGTGTGTGTGTGTGTGTGTGTGTGTGTGTGTGTGTATGAAAGAGAGAGACAGAGAGAGAAAAACTCATTCTGACTCTATAAGACCAATATTAGATATTTGGACCCCAAGGAAAAAGACTGGAGTATGAAACAAACTGAAATTTGTACCTTTACTCCTAATACTATCTGACACTGTAACTGAAAGTCGTCTAACAACATGGGGTCTCTTCTGTGATACCTATCTAGTCATTCACCCATTCTTTCATCCACTCATTGATTCCTTTAAAACTCTCTATTAAATAACTTCTGTGGCAGCTTGTGCTAAACAATGAGGACACAGAATAAATCAGAAACTGTGTGTGGGAGAGATGTACATCTACCCAGGCAACTAATATAATACAGTGTGGTCCATCCTAGGATGTCTAGGATGCTTTGGGACTCAGAAGACACAAATCTAGGATGCTTTGGGACTCAGAAGATACAAAGCTAGAGTAAAGATTTGGTAGAAGAGAGATTTGGGGGTGTTTCAAGGAAGCAAACCTGAGCCTAAAGAGTGGAACCTACAATAGAAAAACTAAAAAAGATTGTAAATAAGTAATAGATTGACAGTGTGAGATCCCTTGAAGCTTCTGGGGCAATAAGGTGGAGAATATCTTAGGGACCTCATTCTTTTTTTTATGACATTGAATTAATATTATTTATTTACTTCTTAACTTTTTATTGTAGTAACATATGTATAACTCAAAATTTCCCTTTTTAATGGTAGGAGAGACTTCTGCTTGCAGCATGAGTGAATGAAATGAAAAGAGGGGACCCATGGTAGTGGATGCTGTTTTTACTATCTGGCATCTGTTTACCTTCTTTCAGGTAATTGTAACCTGAATGCCATTTGGAGAATTAGCACCTCCCTGACTTTCTGAAGAATCTGACACACACCCCCTACACACACACAAACACACACACACACACACACTTCATTCCTGTGATCAGATGATTGATCAGATTTGGTGATCATCAGAACTAAAGTAAAACTTATTTGGTAATTCGTAGGAAAGAGGCGTTCAATCTTTTTTTTTGTTAGGCCTGACATCTGAGAGAATGTTGGGGCTAGAGCTCCAGGCAACCTCTTGCTACATGTGACGCTTGATACTGAAGCCAACATGACAGAAGGCAGAGGAACAAGATGGAGAGAAACCAACTCCTAATTATATTTTCTGGGCCCTGAATCCAGTCTTGTCATTTTATGTGAGCCAATAAATTCCCTTTTTGCTGAAGTGAGTTTGATTGTGTTTTCTTTCCCTTGAGACAGAGTCCTAATTGATGCAGCCCCCAAAGAGGCAGCTTGGGGTGGTAGATGGAAGGAAATTAGCTAACATTTATTAAACACCATATAAAATTAGACACTGGTATTTTTAAAAAATAAAACCGCATAATATTTCAAGAAACCAATTGAGAGAACTTGTCTTAGCACAATGGTCTGCCTAATTCCAGATCCCTTTCATTTTTTTCTCTTACTCTGTGCTATCAGTTTGGAGTTTATTCTAGGATAGCATTTCCTAAACTGTGTTTCAGGGAAAACTAGTGTTCTGTAAGATGTTAATGAATGTTATATGGAGAAAAAATCTCACGTTATTTTTATCTTAAAAACTCTTAAGAAAATATTAAGCCCATCTGTGTATTGATCTTATTGTACACACCTTAGAGGCAGGGTTCAGGAAGACTCATGAGAGATTACCTGAAACAAGAGTTAAAGATTTTGAAAATTATGCATTGGTGCATAGGCAGCATTTTCAAACTACACAAAGCATTAATCTAGAGTTTTTATTTGAATATTTAATTTTGTGGTTCCAACTTGCTTTGGGATGTGATTTCATGTGAGCTGCTATTAGAGTTTCACAGGCACATGGATATGTGGCTTTCAACAGGAAGTTTTAAATAAAGAGCAGACTAATTGTTCCCAAATGAAATAACAAAGGAAATCAAAGTGATCCAAAGTGAATGTGATTAACAGCAATAGATAATTTACAAAAACAATTGTGAGGTGAACTAAATGTTTGGGAACTGCCTTAGATAAGAGTTAAAACTTAAATTTACATTATTTTCTTTGTTACAATTTACTTTTAAAATAGGGGAATTGTCTGATATCCTAGAACAAAGACAAAATATAGGAATAGATTGGATGCTGTGCTTAAAATGAAGACCTGGCTCAGCAAACATTATTCCCACTGCTTAATAACCATGAGAAGAAAGCATCCAGCAGCACTGTTCTCTTACAAAGGGTGGGTAATTTCAAGTCATAGTTTATTATTAAAATGTAAAATAAATTATGGTTTACTTTAGATATTTTGTTCTTTTTTCCTTAAATGATTTAATTTCATTAAAGATTCTTTTGTTCATTTATAAAATTTTTAAAGCATATGAGTCAAATAGATTTTTTACAGCAATTATTGCATCTGAGACATTTTTGTTATCTTCAATAATGTAAGGGATAATTTTACTTTCTGTGTATCTATTAGTTTTCATCTGAAAGAAATTGCATGAGGTTCTTTTTTCACCCTAAAAGGATGAGGAAATGTGTAGTAGGTTCCCTTCCCTACTGTCAAATCTCTAGATGTTCAAAAGTCCAGCCTCTGTCACAGGGACTTATGAATGTCTTGGGATATTGATAAGTTGGGAGTTTCTTCACAGGCTAAGTTGGAAAGAGATGGAATAAAATCTTTCCTGCTGGATGATCAATGGGCAATGGCTTTGCTGCTCTCTATGGGATGTTTTAGGGGGGGCCAGTTTTATGAACTTGCAACCTATTCAGTCACTCATGGTCCCACATTTAGAATGCTCTGATGTCACTGCCTTGATATTCTTAAGTTCTGAACAAGGGGCCCTGCATTTTCATTTTTCACCAGGCCACACAAATTGTATAGCCAGTCTGGTTCTAGGAGATGGATATACACAGTGTGGTAGATTGAGTTTTGTACTTCAGAGAAAACAAGTTCTTAATCTTAACCCACATTCCTGTAAACAGGAACTTTTGAAAATGTTATTTTTAGTTAAGGTATGGCCAACTGAATCAGGATGGGTCTTAATCCTATTTCTGGAGGCCTTAAGTATAAAATGCCACACAGAAGGCCAGTCAACAGAACCCAGAAGAGAAAGTAGAGAAGATATTGCCATGTGATAGGAAAGACCAAGAACCCAAGGATTCCTGGACAGCCAGAACTCTACTGATCCCAGGAAGAAGGAAGCCTTCCAACCTCTGAAACCTTGAGTTAATAAATTCCCATTGTTAAGCCAACCCAGTGTATGGTATTTATCATAGCAGCTGGGAAACTAAAATACATAGTAACAAAAATTCTTGCTCTCATGAGACTTACATTCTAGTAGAAGAGAAATAAAATAAACAACACAACAAAAGCATGAAATAAGTAATTAAGGAATACTGCCCAAGGAGAAAAATAAGGCAGGGAAGAGTGATAGAAATTGTGTATAGTGGGGGAGGTGGAGTGTGAAATTTTAGACAGTGTGACATAGGATGTCCTCACTGATAACGTGAGATTTAAGTAAAGATCTGAGAATGCTGAATGAATAAGCCATAATAAGACTAGCAGGCAGAGACCAGCCTGTGTGAAGGCCCTGAGAACTTATTGTGCCTAGAACAGCGAGCTGGTTGTGTGGCTAAAGAAGAGTGAATGAGGGGCTGAGTAGTCAGAGGAGGTAGTGGAGGACTTTAGATTT
The DNA here is from genome assembly GCA_026826555.1 of Tolypeutes matacus. Taxonomy (NCBI): domain Eukaryota; kingdom Metazoa; phylum Chordata; class Mammalia; order Cingulata; family Chlamyphoridae; genus Tolypeutes; species Tolypeutes matacus. Next base: position 52,870,563 of record JAKSZT010054487.1, read on the forward strand.
ATTCTAAGTGACATGGACAGCCACAGAATGGTTTGGACAGAGGAGTGCTATGGTCTCAGGAAATACAGTGCCTACTGTGCTGAGAATAAACAGAGGAAGAAGAATTGACTGAAAAGGAAGAATAACTAACAGTGCCTCCATGAAGACCACATGAGTTGTTCACTCAATAAAGACTGCGGAGCCTGTGACTTTGATGTGGTTTACCAGATGCTGCTGATCCATGGATCTTGTTCTCGTGGATGCTGCAGTGGGATGGGTGGTTTCTAGTTTCCATCTTGGCTCCTGTCTTCTGGATCCAGTCAACTTGTCCCAGACTCCTTGACTTTCTTTGTTTTACGTATTTTCTCAATATCTTACCCCTCCAGCTGGGAATCCTTTCTAGTCTGTTAGCAGAGAAGGGTTAAGATCCCTCCCCACCCCCCAAAGATATGCATCACAAGAGTCTAATACCCCGAAGAGAACTAATGAAGAGCATGGCTACCTATCCCAAGAACCACCAGTTAAAGCTAGGGATATGGCTGAGGATAAAAAGAAAAGGAAAAGAAAGATTATGAAGAAGCCAGGAGGTGCCACTATTCAGTTGTCTGGATGCTTGAGAATCACCTGGAAAAACAGAATCTGAGGGAGATGGTGATCAGCATGACTAGAGAAGGGGCCTTTCTGACAAGGCGAAGAGAATGCCCCATGGATGGCGATGTCAGGTCTCACCTCTGTGGCCTGATGCTCCTTGTTCTGTGGGAATGTATCCCATCATTACCAGAAGAGGACAGCAAGGGCAGATATACATACAATCCCACCACTTGTGGAGATTAGGAGATTGGCCTCTGGCTGAGAGGGAAGCAAGGCTTTGAAGAAGGTGTAAGAGACCTAAGGAGCATGCACTGCATTCAGTCCTCGAGATTTGCATATTTGTTCACCAAAGGAACCCCAGGAACGGTCTGCATTGTTCACGAAGTAATGGAGCCAGGTGCCCTCTGCCACCCAGCACCCTGCCTTACAGACTGAGGTGACTATGACAGCTGCTGCTACTGGTCGCTCCTATTGTCCAGCACCATACCCTACAGAACATCAAAGACCCAGGCACCTTGCCACTTGCCCCCTAGTTGGCATGAAGACCTAGGAGGCCATGATATCCTTCTGACTGAATTGAGCAATCAGTTGCATGGTGACAGCTGACCAGATATCATTCCTTTAGGGTGGTCTTATCTATTGGGTCTTGAGTCAATGAAATATGGTGAGTGTTAAAATATTTTAATGTTCACTGCATGCTAATCACAGGGTTGAGTGTGGCTTGATTTAATATTTACATCAACCCTATGAAGTAGAATTTATAAACCTCAGATTACCATTTAGAAAACAGACTAAGGGTAAGTGTCATAACTATCAAAAACTTTTTGTGCTGCCTCGGCATCCACCTTACTTGGACTAAGCCACTTGCTTCAGCACTGACCTTTGACTTAGTTAATAATCAGTTTTCTAGTCCTGGGCCTAGACTATGGTAATAGTGCTCCCCACCAGGGTTGGGCCACCCAAGCTGATGGTGCTTCCTTTCCAACCCTCATGGCACCTCTCTCTCTCTCTATCTCTCTTTCTGGGACCATGAGTAACAAACTATCTTTTCACATGCATTATGGCTTTGGTATCCCATTGTGTCACACCTGACCTCCACCTGGACCCAAATTTAAAATCCAACTTAACTAATTAGTAACAGTAATTTTCCTAAAGCTGCACAGGATTCAAACCCAATTTAACCCATTCTTCTCTATACCATAATGCGTCTCTGCTTTTTTGGCATATTTGTTTTATGCTTTAGAATGCCTCTCCTAATCTTATACTTCTTCCAGGGATCAGTTTAAGTCCCACTGACTTTGTGAAATTTTCTCCAATTCAACTCATGCCTAATTATTCTGAACTCCTAGAGCACTTACTACATGAATTACTCATTTGACCCTTTAGTATACACTATCTTATTCTATTTAATGTACCCATGTCATTGATTGATTATAGGCTTTATACATCATTTTCCACAGCATTTAACACAGGGCTAGCCATGTAACAAATACTTAGTTTATTTGTTGACTTGGAATGCTATCTGTTCAAGACTGATGAAAGAAGAAATGCCAAATTGCATGTAATGTTTAGTCATCGGTTATTTAGATTCTTGCTGCTTTTTACTAGTTTGTTGCAAACAACTTTGAATTATATGGGAATAAAACCCTACTACAACATGTGTTTGGTTGTTATATTAGTATTGTAGTAGATTGCATTTGTTTTACACTATATAATGCTCAACAAAGTACCATGCACAAAGACTGTTTAAACATGGTAAAGGTGATTTACTGGAATGATACAAAGGATTTTCATGGAACCCAATCATAGGAACAGCAGGTGGCAAAGAATTAAAAGGTTGCCAAGAAGGTGCTCTCCAAATCTCATTATTTCTCTGAGGCTACATGATATAAAGTCTGTGTCTGTTCCTCTTTACCCCACTGTATTTTCTGCTGGCTGGTTTTCTTTTCAGGTCTCTTTGCCGCCCTGGGCTGCCATGTTGCTGATTCAGGCCTCAATGTGAAACTTTATCCAGCTCCAGTCTCGAGCACCAATTGATGATCACACTAATGATACTTTATTTTAAAATTCCTCAGAGAGAAAAGATGAGTCAAATGTCCAACTCTGACCCCAAAAGTTGTGGTCCTAGAGGTCAAGTTCAGCAAAGTCTTTTTGGAGTATTGGATGGGACATTTTATCTAAGAAAAGGGTTTTGCTTAAGAGGAATTCTGAGGTTCTCTAATTTGCTGTCTAACTATTTTATGCTTTGTATTATATAAGCTATTTTATACACGAGATTTTAGAACCTACTCCACATTTTTTAGTTCTATATAGGCTGTAAGTCTACATACAGAAAGAGTTTTTTCATCCTGAGTTATGGCAAAGACTTACTCTCTTTCTCTCTATCTTGACCTCAGGATAAATTCCATTTATAAATTAAATCACCTGCTTGGATGACCACATTCAATAACATGAGCAATTATTCTTTACTTCAATCATAAAAACTTGGAAGCAAAATTGGATAAGCTCAGGACACCTTGTTGTAGTATAATCATATAGATGTATTTTTGCTGGAGGCCAAATTTTTCTTTCTGTTGTGTTGTTGCCATTGTGTTGGGTTTGCTTGTGATCACTAAACCCTGAAAGAGATGTGGCCAGGTTAATATTTGTTATATCGTATACTTTCTTTTGATTTTTTATTAATTGCAAACTAAAAGTAAGTTATCAAAATGATTCCTGAGCAGAAACATAAATATTTACCTCAGAAATTTCTCATAAGTACTAAAGAACCTCTTCTTCCAAAGAAGAATAACAAATAGAAAATTTTTTTCTGGGCAATTTTTCTCCCCATTTCTAGGTGTTAAGTTTAGTATTTTTAAATAATAGCCTATATTCAACTATATCAAAGGACAATTGAGTTGCTTTATTTTATTTTCAAAAGTATTTACTGTGAGTATTTAGTTTATGCTTATTTGTATTTTCTGAAATACATACAAAACCATACATATTATATTCCCAACATTGGAAAACAAAGGGGAATTTTTGGCAAATTAGTAGACAGATATTTAGAATATACATTCTGTTTAAATTTTTAATTCTTATAGTTTTTATATTTTAAGATAAATAATTTCTTTTACTTCTGCTGTAGATTGACCTACGCTATAAATTACCTATGCTGTACTTTACTTTGAAGAGTTACTGCACACTCTCAAAATTGCCTTACATTTATGCTCTCACTAACTGTATTAGGTATCTATTGCTGCATAACAAATTGTCCCAAAATGTAAAGTCTTAAAATAACAAATACATATCATTTCATTCTCTGTAGGTCAGGAATTCAGTTGCACCTTAACTGGTGGCCTGTGGCTCAGGGTCTCTTATAGGCTGCAAACAAAGTGTCAGTTGAGGCTGCAGTCTCATCTCAAGGCTCAACTGGGGAAGGATCTGTTTCCACACTCACTCATGTAGCAGGATTCCGTCCCTCTTGAGAGTCTCAATTATAGAAATCTTCCTCAGTAGCTAGCCATATGGGCCTTTCCATAGGGTAACTCTCAGCATGGCAGCTGGCTTCAATTAAAGCAAGGGTTCTGAGAGAGAGAGAAGGTGAGCAAGATTGAAGCCGTAGTCTTTTTGTAACCTAATCTTACTAATGACATGCCATCACTTTGCCACATCATATTCATTAGGATCTATTCATTCATTCTAGCCTACACCTAAGGAGAAACAATAGAAGGGCATGAGTACCACGAGGCAAGGATCAAGGGGAGCCATTTAAAAAGCTGCCTACCACACTAGTCATCAGAACAAGGAGGAAATAGCTACTATATAGAAACATTTAAAAGTTTTGTAGGGGCATCAGTTGAAGCATCGAAGAGTGATGACATGATGTAATGGGGATTTGCAGAGGGAGTCTTAAGCCCTGGTATTTCATACTGGTTTTATCACCTGTGAGCTGGATGATTTGGGTTTTAATTCTCCTCCTGAACCTGGGAAGACATTCTGAGAAACATTGCTGAGAAAAATAGTGAGATGGAGTGGCCTAGGTGCTGCAGAATATGGACAGTTTCAAGTTTTTTGAATCCCAGAAAAGATCATGTTCTTTGAACAAATCCATTCCTGTGGGGGTGGGGCCATTTATTTGGGAGGGTTACTGGTGTAGGGTGTCAGGTGTGGGGGCGGTATACAGGATTAGGGCGCACCTGGGGCAGGCATTTAAGGAATATGTGAGTGTTCATCTTGTCATAGTGTGTTATATCTGTGGGTGGAGACCCACACAATAAACAAGAATATATTAAACTCCCATCCTGGGGAGTCCTGCTATTTTCTCAATTAGAGGGACAAGAATCCCTTGAGAACATAGGCAGTGACTGATAAAGGAAAACAGACCAATATGTAAAGCCCACAATATTATCATAAGTAACTATGAATCTTATTCTTCAAAAATTGAAACTTAGTGGTTACCGTAGGTTCCGTGGGGAGAGGAAGGGAAGAATAAAATAGATGGAACATAGGGCATTTTTAGGGCATTAGAATTGTTCTGCATGAACTTGCAATAATGGATATAGGCCATTTTAAATTTAGTCAAAACCTATAAAAGTGTACGGTCCAAAATTTAAACCATAATGTAGACCATTGGCCATGGTCAGTGGAAATGCTTCAATATTTGTACATCAGTTGTAACAAATATACCATCTGCATGTAAAATGTTATTAATGGCGGTGAGTGGGAAAGGGGGAGGGCATTGGGTATATGGGAATCTCCTAAATTCTCTATCTCTATGTGACTTTCTGTCACCTAAAGCATCCTTGAAGATAAAATGAAAAACAATAAGACACTGGGGGAATATACAGAAGAAAATGTCATTGTACATACAAGACAACAGATCTTACAGTGATGAAAGACACAATGTCTAAAAATTTTTCTAAATTCAGATTTTTAAAAGTTAAAAAAATTTTTTTGCATTTTATTTGTTTTTTTATTTTTATTTTTTTATTATTTCAGTTAAGGGACTTTTGATTCAATTGTTTGATTAGATTGCTTTAGGGCCTTTGATTATACTACTTCAGTAAGGCATGACTCAGGTTGGGTCTCCACTCTCTTTCTGGAGTCTTATATAAGCTGAGAACTGAAAGCAGAAGCACACAGAGAAAGACAGCCACTGCTACTTTTAGTGAGAGGAAGAGATAATCCATATGCCTGATTCCCCACAGCTGAGCCTGGGGAGAAGGTGAGCCTGGAGGGGAAGGCAGGGACCTCACCAGAGATCAGCCACCAGTTTGCCTTGCCACATGACAAAAATCCACGAAACAGCATCTCTGATGATGTATTAGTCAGCCAAAGGGGTGCTGATGCACAATACCAGAAATCTGTTGGCTTTTATAAAGGGGATTTATTTGGGCTAGAAGCTTACAGTCACAAAGCCATAAAGCATAAGTTACTTCCCTCACCAAAGTCTGTTGCCATGTGTTGGAGCAAGATGGCTACTGACATCTGCAAGGGTTCAGGCTTCCTCTTCCTCTTAAGGCTCTGTGGTCCCAGCTTCTTCCAGTATCAGCTGTAGGTTGGGATAAGTCTCGTCTCTCTCCCAGGGCTCATTTCTCTCTGGGCTCAGCTGCTCTGCTTTCTCCACAAGGCCAGCTGTAGACTATCAGGCAAACACCTCATCTCTCTTCCTGAGGCCTCTGCTGTGTCTAATGGAGCCTTCTTTCCTTCCTCACGTATCTGCTTCTCTGTGTGTTTACTTCCTGGGGCTTCAGTATCAAAACTCCACTGTCTCCTCTGCCATGCCATTTTCTCTGTAAAAACATTTCACAGAGAAAATGTTTTCTCTGTAAAAATGCCCCTTTGTGGGTGGGGATTCAACATCCTACTGATGTGGCCCAAGCAAAGCCTTAATCATAATTTAATCAAGTAAAAGTGAAACCTCTGAATCCAATACAATCTAATAGACCCAGAGGAACAGACCAGGTTACAAACATAATCCAATATCTATTTTTGGAATTCATAAATAATACCAATCTGCTACAGATGATGTCCTTTTTGGACATTTTCACAGCCTTGGAACTGTAAGATTTTACCCTAATAAATCCCTATCATAGAAGCCAACCCATTTCTGGTAATTTTGCATCAGCAGCCTTAGCAAACTAAAACATCAATCAAGAGTGAAAACAGAATGAAACATTTGAAAGCATTCATTCCTTTCTGTGGATGGTTTTTAGGAATATACATCTAACAAATAGAGTAGAAATTAAGAAAAATATATGCAGTGGAAGAAATGGGGTAGTTCACCCTAGAATCTTAAGAAAATATATTCTGGAATGACAGCTCTATGGGAAACTTAGAAAACAATTGGACATATTAGAAGAAGTCAGTGACTCCAAGAAAAACATCTTCAAGAACAAAGTGAATTCTGGGCAATCAATAAATTGACAGGAGTTGCTTGATATGGCAATGTGGTAACAAAAGTAATTTTTTTCCTGAACAACAATAAATATAAAAATAATAACAGAAAAATCTGTCATATCAGAAGAAAAATGTATAAGAAAATTATGGTCTAAATATTAAGCAAATGTGAATTAAAGTATTGCAAGTCTGAAAAACAATGGAGCATAAATAGAGGAATCCTCTTCTTTTCTTTATATTAGGATCATTTTTCTTTAATTTGCTTGAGAGCCCTGATATCAGATCTATAGGAAATGAAGTAAATCCCAGTATGCTGATCAACTCTGCACTAAAATCTATTTAAGGTCATAGTAGTTGGTTGATTTTCAACTTAGAGATTTTACTACAGATAAAGATAGAAAATTCAAATAATGTCAGAGAAAAAAATGTAAATATTTTCAATTATGACAATGTAAAATTAAGATTCAACTGACAAATGTTAGGAAGTGGAAGGGGGAAGATGAGATGGAGAGACATGTAGGAGTTTAATATCCATAATATGTTGTGCATTGAAAAGGTACCTTCTCAAGTTGTTGAAATATGGAAGGGGGAAGTTGATCATGTCAAATGCAAAAGACTACAGGGATTAGATATGCAAAGTTAATGTGAATCAGATTATAGGGCATGACGTAGTCTGTGACATGCAAATTCTTTTCTTCTCCTTCTCCTTATAGTCCTCTTTCTCTTCCTCCACCGTTCCTTATTTTGTTGAAGGGTTTTCAGGACAAACAAATCTTGTCCATGCCCTGGTGGTTTATGGTCCTTCATTTAAATATGTGTTGAAGCTTTCTTGTCTGAGCCTTTTTCCTTACCCAAAGAAGGATAGCAGGTCTGGCTCTTTCTAATCTCTTTCTGCATGAACTCTGGCCTCTGTTTCTTTTAACATTTCCTCTTTTGTCTTCCAAAACACACAGCTCTTGCCAGTTAAAAGCCTTAGTTGTCTCAGCTATGATGGAACTCAAAGCCAAGGATTTGTCTTCGTTATTCTCTCCCTGTTCTTTTGCATTTTTCCTTATGAAATGAATATTCCATTAGCAGTGAATAACACTGACCCAGAGAAAGGAGAAAGGGTATGTGTGTGAGAGAGGATGGGTGGGGGTCAAACAAAAGATCTGGGAGAAAATCGCAGTAGTTAATATTTCCAAAAGTTATGACACTACATTTATTATTTAAAGGTAAATAATAGAAAAAAGTAAGATCATAAAAATAAAAAGTGAGGTAAGGGTAGAATAGGAGGTAGGTTTTCTAAGTAAATCTTTATCTGACTTTTCGGCATATATTGATAATGTCTTAAATTATTAATCAATTATTAGTTCTTTAACATTAAGGATGTAATCACTAGAAGAATTTTTCAATGAAATGCATATTTATAAGTTTTTGCTTATTGGAAGTGAGACTGAGAAGGGGGCAGTATGAATTAGGGAAATGTTGCTTTTCATTTTAAAATTTTCTTTTATGTTTTTCTATGTGCATGTATTACTTGATAGATTTTCTTTTATGTTTTTCTATGTATATGTATTACTAGATAGAATTTTAACATTTTGGAAAATAAATAAAAGCTACCAGCAGTTTGTATAAATAATTCTATGGGGTACAATCCATCAATGGAACCTGCTTGGTTCCAGGAAATGACAAGGAGCAAAGTGACTATATCCATATCAGCATGGAGAAATATAGATACTAAAAAAAAAAAAAAAAAACAGAAGATAATCAATGCATGAGAAGAAGAACTAATGCTTTCTCCAACATCCTAAATAAAAATCCTTGAAGGTAATGGGTGATGGTTGTATACTCAGGCTACATTTGTTTGTGGAATTAAAGTGAGGGGCTATATTATTTTTAAGACTGTGACATCACCATCAGTGCCCTGTGGCTAGTTTTACAAAGCAAGCATCATAGTAAGCTTCCTTATATGGACCTATTTTCATGGAACAAACAGTTCCTCAGCACTGGTTTTTTTCCTTTCCTTGAGTTTCTCATCAATCTGTGGTTCCTCAGATTGGCTTTCAAAACTATTTTCCATGCAGCCCTCCCTTTGGACTTGTCTGAATCTTGAGATCTATTTCCTTTTCCTGGACTTGGCCAGCTCTTCGAGGCCGGGAGTTTCCTTCCAGCTTTGGCCTGCTTCTGTTCCTGGGCACTTTTGGCTTAGATGTGTGTCCTTTTGGACATAATTGTCTCTTTATGACTCAATGCCCAAACATGAAATTCAATACTCATTTTATGATGAGGGCATATCTTTCTTCATGACAGAGGTTTCTTCCAGTTTTTTCCCATTACTTAATATTTTTCATTGATTTAATTGCTTCACTATATCTTCAGGATACTTTTCAATTTGGCTAGGATCTAGTCTTTTTGTCCTACATGCTGTACTATATATTCTATGCAAATTGAAGCCTATTACTAAGATAGCATTTGCTTTGAGGCACAATATAGTAAAGCAATGTAGTTGTCAACAGAGTATACAGCACTGTGGTTTGATGATAAGGATAATTGTTGAGAAAAATAACTTGAAAGAATTTGAATCAAAACACATTGATTTAAGTCATTGCTCCCTTTCTGACATAACATGTGACTTTGAACAAAATCAGGGTTATATTGCCTATTCATATGATATTTATTATCATGTGTTTGAAATCTTTTTATTTCTGTATTAATCAGCATTCTACAGAGAAACAGGATGGATGGATGGATGGATGGATGGATGGATGGATGGATGGATGGATGGATAGATAGATATATAGATAGATAGATAGATAGATAGATTTTTAAAAATAGGAATTGGCTCATGCGACCATGGGGATTGTTAAATCCAAATTCCATACTGCAGGCTGCAAGCTATAAACTTCGGAAAGGGTGATTCTGAAATCTGTCATGTCCAGCTTGCATGGTGGCAAGCTGGAAACTCCAATGAAGGTGACGTTGTTTTCAGAAGGAGAAGCCGGTTGGCTGAAGAGGCAGAATTTCTTTCTGACTGCAGAAATCCTTAGTTTTGAGACTTCTAACTTAGTTTTAAGTCTTAGCTTTAAGACTTCTAACAAATTGGATGAGGAGAGGTCCCTCATTGCTGAGGGCAGTCTCTTCTGTTGATTGTAGATGCAACCAGCCTCCGATGCAATCAACTGACTATATATCCTAGTCCATCTGCAAAACACCCTCACAGTAACAATCAGGCCAGGGCTTGCTTGAGCAAACAACTGGACACCATAACCTAGCCAAATGGACACATGAAATTAACCATCACAATATATTATAAATTTGAGAAATTTGTTTAACTATGTAGCTAAGGTATATTTGAAGATTTGTTCAAATATATATATTTTAAATATATTTGTGAAATTTAATGATTATTAATATTCCTGGAACTGACTGTCTTAGTTCCTATACTTGAATTTGAGCCATGGAACATAATTCTTTATGTGTGTTCAGGCTAGTGATACAAGACAGAAGCTATGCACAGCTCATAATATTCCTTGAATTTGTTGTAGCCTAATGGTATTTACAATTCCACAATTAATTCTACACTTAATTTATGCTAACAATTTTTGGTTTTGTGGTAGTACTTGGCTATTCTATGTGTATGTGAGCTCAAATGTCCAGAAAAGGTTTCTAGTAAATTTATAGAATATTAAAAATGCAGGTCTATATCTGATTTCTCCATAAACCCCACTAAAATGAGGGTTCAGCCAATGAACCAAAGGAACAGAAGTGACTTAATGAGCCATAGAAAGCTGGAAATGAAATGCGTTTATGAAGAAGTAAGCTAGTTCTCAGGGAAGAACCCAGGAAAAGATGGGGAACTGGAGGCAAGAGTTCCTCCGAATATATATGGTGTGAGATAGACCTGAAATTAAAAGGATAATAGGTTGAAAATATGCAGTTATACCCCTTCCTCACAGCCTGAGGTAATGACCCTGTGAGGTAATGGCCTCACAATGGCCCTGCATTCACCTGAGTAAAACATGGTAGGTATAATCTGTGGAGAGGTTGATATTGAATGACTGATCCTGAAGACACCAGGCATAGCTGAAGGCTGCAGCTTGTAGCAACAACTAGAGGTTTAAGTAAACACATACATAATGAATAGTGATCCCTCCAGTATCCCTCACTTACTTAGCTTCAGTGTCCTGGTAGCTGGGCTTAAATCCCTGAAGAAGAACCTGGATGGATTCCACTCTGGGGAAATGGATCAGATTAAACGAAAGGGCCTATGGATACTGATATTGGGGGTCCCCAAGTTCATTTAGGGTTATTGCCCCATCCCATGCAATGACTCATCTTTTGGCAAGTTCCCCAGCCCCACATTCACACGCAGAGGTCCCAGTCAAGTTTTGGGGCTCATTCTGTCATATGAAAAGGTAGTCAAGTATCCAGATAAACCAGACAATTGAGGAAGCCCCTAACATCAATTGCTGCCTTCACTAACTCCTTAATGAGTGACTGCTGGGTGATAGGAAGTGTTCTGGGTGCTGGTGATACAGAAGGGGGAAAGACAAGGACAAAAATACTCATGACATTTCAATTCTAGCAGAGGAAAATAGGCAATAAATATTTAATCATTAAATACTATGAGATATATATATAATATTCTTAATGGACAAATAGAGGAAGAGAATAAACAGGGAAAATATATGAAACAGAAAAATGCAGAATTAAAATCTTTAGAGAAATAAAACATTACATTTATTTATAAGAACGAGAGTCTACATTTAACATCTCCAATGACATCTTAATATGAGATATTGTATTTTGCATTTGATTCTCTTTTATAGATTCAATTTTCTCTTAAAATACCCCCATTTTCATCTATTTTCCATCTTTTCTTCTCCTGTTTCAAAGATATTAATCACTTGTTTTGAATTCTTGCCTGTTAATTTCAATACTTGAATCATCTCTGCATCTGCTTATATAGATTTTAAAAATCTTTTGATTACTGGATCCTTTTGCCAATTCTGTATATTATTTTTTATTGCATGCTAGCTATTGTGGATTATATATTTTAGAACTCTGGTTTCTGTTATTTTCCTCCAAAAAGTGTTGAGTTTTGTTTGGGGAGGTGGTTCAGTTACCGGCAGATCACCTTGAACATGTCAAAGTTTGGTTTTAGGATTTTGATATGGTGGTGCTTTTTTCCCTTACTCCTAGTGTATACCCTTAATAATAATAAGTGGTTTTTAGGGGTCTTGACTGAATGTCAGGACTGTTCAGGAAGGTTTCTTCTCTGGCTGGAGCTGATCTCCAGTGTCTCTCTAACGCTATGTGATTTTGAAATTTCTGCTCAGCTCTCAATTTCCTAGCAAATGTTCTTCATTAGGTCTTTCAGAGCCTTGCCCTATGCATATGCAGCATAAGAGTTGGCCAAGGATGCAAGGGATGAGTTTTCACATATTTTGACTTCCTTCCCTTCAATATTCTGCCCTTAAAATTCTAACTGCTCTAGCAGCCCCCAAATCCAGTCTCTGTATCTTCAGTGAAACTGCTTCTCTCTGCTTGTATTCTAATTCTTTGGTTTTTTTTTTTTTTTATATATAATTTTCTCAGGGAAATAGCTGGTAATGGGGTGAATGTGAAGTTCACTTTATATGCTTGCCTTCTTATAAGATGCTTTTGACTATCTGCAAACAGTTCTTTTAAATATATTTTATCCATTTTTGATAGACACATATTTCAGCAGAAGGTTAAGTCCAAAATGCTCCTTGTTTGCTAATGGAAGGCCTTCTTTTGTGTCTTTTTTTTCTTTTTTAGCAGCTTTAGTGACATGTAATAGAATGTATTAAACATGTTGAACATGCATATTTAAAGTGCATAATTTGATGAGTTTTAACATATGCATATTTAAGAGACACAATCACCAAAGTCAATATAATAAATATAACTATCACCTTCCAAAGTTTTCTTGTGTCCCTTTGTAATTTCTCCTTCCTGAATTAATCACTTGTGTCCTCTGTCACTATAGACTGGTTTGCATTTTCTAGAATGTTATATAAATGGACCCATACAGTATGCATTCTTTTTAGATTTGACTTCTTTTACTCAAAAGCATAATTATTTGGAGCTTCATCTTTGTTTTACTGAATATCAATTTTTCATTCCTTTTTACTGCTGAGTACTATTCCATTGTATGGAAATACCATAATTTATTAAATCCTTTTAAAAGTCTTAAATTTAAATTATTGTCCATAGAACAAAAACAATTAATTAGGACTTTACCTAGTAATACTTTCTAAAGTTTCAGAGAATATTCCCTTTAAACAATTTACAACTCACCATTTTAAGATAAAATTACTGGTACCCTATATCCACAGTATTTTAATTACATTGATCATTTTCAGGTGGATATTTTTGATACACTGTCTTGCCTTGAGAACTAATTAAATGGATGACAATATTAGCTACTTTTGCCTGAGACTAAATTTAAAGAATTAATGTGGATATAATACTATCCTCTAAAATATTGAGTCAGTTCATTTTAACTGGCACACATCTCTTTTTTTCCCTCCAGGGGAATCTCTTATATTCCAGAGAATTCTGGGGTCTAGAAAACATATTGAGAACCAAATAAGTGAAACTTCACAAATGTTTCTCACCACATGTGAGTACAGCTATATTTAAAAGATTGAAAACAGAATGGATACATTCAAAGTCAATAAATGTTAATCAATGGACTATGTCTTTATATAATCAAGACAGTCTAAACTATATTAAGATTAGAAAAGCTGTGATGTGTTTGATAAACCATAGTATCAATTTTACTGCCCAATATTTAGGGAAATGTGCAGTTTAAGCCAACTATGTGGTTCATTGTAAATGAAACCACCCATTAAAAATATCTGCAGCATTATCATAAAAGCAACATTCATTTTTTCCCCTTTAACCATGCTGTACTGGTTAAAAGTTTCCATGTAGTCAGAGAGAGAGTTTTGTGATATAACAATCATTGGGGACCTTTCACTATAACCTATTCAAATGGTAAATCTCACTTACTGTTCTGCATGTAGGTTGGATACAATAAGAAAATGTAGCATCATTTGACCACATAAGCATATGTAAAAGTTAGTATTTATTTGTCGCTAGCAAGAAAAGCTGAGTATGGCTATTTTAAGCAAGATGAAATTTATTAGAATCATGTAGTATGGCATTAGCGATTGGAAGAAACAGGTGATGACCAGGATGACTCTTAAAATATGTATAGTGGGAACTAAATCCACAGGTAAAGAAATATGAGAAACTGAGGGCTAGATATAGCTATCCTTGGAATAATTGACTCCATGAAGGAGCCATATTTTAATGACTTTGCTATAGGAGTGAGAACTAGAATCGTTTTATCAAGGGTCCTGGCCAAAATGGGTAATTTGAGGAAAAGTTAATAAAGGAACTATTTTCAAAGATATGGCCTATTTACTAAGGCTATTATCATCCTTGGCCTGAAGGACAAATGAAGGTAGCCAGTTTCCGGGACCTGATAGAGAGGCTCTTGTAGGGAGGAATGTCTTGAGATGAGCTGTGAGTTAAAAAAAAGATGCATTCAGCCCATGTGCCTCCACAAGAAAGGAACCAGAGAAACAAATTTTCTGACCTCACTCTTCTTTCTCACTCCAGTCTTCTACAGGAGCTCCCATTTGGCCAAATCTATAAATAGCCGAAGACAAGGGAGGCCCTTGATAAAGTCAATACAGGTCAACATTCTCAGGAAGAGAAGAGTGGAGAAAGGAAAAGAATGTTCTGAGTGGGGAGGAGACATCTAACACATTTCTGAAGCTTGGATAATTATCTTTGCTTATCCCTTCTACATTACCCTGCAAAAGTCTAGGAAAATTCATCTTATTCAAATATGAATTAGAGAAAAAGAATTTGGTCTGCCTCTCTACAAAGAAACATAGGAAAAATTAAGAAAAATAGCAGTATACATTTCCTACATGTGATGAAAACTCAGCAGTAAAATGTTCCCCTATGCAGATAAAAAGCAAGAAAAAACATCCCAATCTGAACTAAAAACAAAACAAAACAAAAATATGAGGCAATCACTGCTTTACAGGAACAAGAAATGCAGACATACAGATAACAGGAGGATGTGAAAATGGAACTGACAAAACTCAGGAAAGAAATAGAAACAAAAGGCAAAATCATTTATGAAATAAGCACTATATTATAAATAGCATAAGGGAGAATTGACACCATGGGAATTGCAGTGCAGAAAATTGAGAATAGTATGATAATAGTGAAGAAAATGAAGCAAAGGTAAAAAAAAGATAAAGTTTAGAAAAATGCAAAATACATATAAGGGAGATACACCACACCTATAACTAGAGACACCAAACAATAACACTGAAATCATGAGAGAGAGAGAGAGAGTCAGGTATAGGTAGATAGATGGATAGACAGAAGACAAGCATGAATCTCTTCAGGGTTCTGAGATACACAGCCAGGTATAGATAAACAGATAGATAGACAGAAGACAGGCATGAATCTCTTCAGGGTTCTGGTAACTGCTCCCTCACCTTGCCACTTTGGGCCTTGGAGTCAGTAGTAACCTATTGTTAATAACCCCTTGATATTAACCATACCAACTTCTATTTAAAATAGTACCTTTATTAAACCCCTCTTGAAATATTTCTGATTGATACATCTCCTAAATTTGTTTCTCTAGCTATGACCTCTCTCACAAACAGAATGGCTCAATTAAAATTTCCTTGAGGAAGTCCTTTTGGATATACTTCAAAATCAACATGTACAAAACGGAATTTCTGGAATTTCTCCAAAAACCTTCTCCACCCCAGTCTTCCCTATGTTAGTTAATAGCATCTCCATTCATGCAGTTGCTTAAGCCAAAATCTTTCACTTCTCCCATTCAACCAATCAGAAATGTCATTGTATTTTTTTAAAAATATATCTAGAATCTGTTAAATGCTTACCTTCCTCACTACCATCTCCCTGGTCCAAGATGTATGAGACTGTTCAAAAATGAAAAAACTTTAACATCATTAAAGGTTTATTAATAAATGGAGTGATATGCATGCTCTTAGAGTGGAAGACTCAATATTGTAAAGATATAAATCTCTCTCCCTATATATATATATAGTATACAATATATACAATATTGAGTCTTCCATTCTCTGTGTATATATATATGTAAATCCTGTTTTGAGAGAATGAGAAATTGTAAGCTAAATTTGGAAGGGAAAAGGGCCAATTTTAGCCTAGAAACTCTTAGGAAACAAGATTGTAGGATCAGGTAAAACTTTCAGATATCAAAGCTTATTTTAAAGATATAGAAATTATAAAAGTTTAGTGTTGGCCCAAGGAGAGAAAAATTAAATAATAGAAAAAATATAAAACCTAGAAACAGACAAATGCATATATGGACAATTCATAAGAGAAATAGTCACATTGAAGCACAGTGGGTAAAGGAACGTCTTTACAATAAATGTCTCCAGAAAAAAGAAAAAAAGATAAAAAAAAAAACACTCCTAATTAAACACAAAGGTTAATTTCAGATGGATTAATGATCTAGCCTTGTCTTGGGACTAAGAAATTACTTTTTAAATGAGATCCAAAAATCACTAATGATGAAGAAAAAGTTGATAAATTATGTATATTAAATTGAAAAGCTTCTGTTCATCAAAAGTCACCAGTTTCTCCATATTACACCTGTTTTTCCCTCTCCCTCCCCTCAGAACTTCAAGTGGCTACTGCCTCCACATCGATGATAAAAGTTCTTCCATTGCAATGACAGATACAAGCCATTATATATCTTGTCATAACTTACAAAATTGTGCGGGAGAGAGCATAAACTACAATGTAAACTATAATCCATGATTAGTGGCAATGCTCCAAAATGTGTTCATCAATTGTAACAAATGTACCACATTAATGAAGGATGTTGTTTACGTGGGAAAATGTGGGAGGGGTTGGGAGCAGGGCATATGGGAATCCCCTATATTTTAATGTTATATTTATGCAATCTAAGTATCTTTTTAAAAAAATAAAAAACGATATTAAAAAAAAAAGTCACCAGTTACTGTGCTAAGTAAGGACCAGTATTTAGAATATACAAGGAATTTCCAAGAATCAATTCAAAAAGAAAAGTAAGATTTCAACAGACATTGTACTTAAGAGGACATACAAAGACTCAATAAAAATATCATAACCTCATATCAGTGAAATGTAAATTAAAAGCACATGATCTATCATTTTACCTTTAGAAGATGAGGAAACAAAAGTCTGGGAATATCACCATTTTAGATGGAAGAAAGAAATGGCAGCTTTGCTAGTGGAAATGTAAATTTATCCAAACAATTTAGAGAAGAATTTGCCAATATCTATTAACCATATCTTATAATCCAACAATTTATCTATTAGGTGCACACCCTTGAGAAACTCTTGCAAGTGTGCTTCAGGAGACATTCCAAACAATATCCTTGTTTATAATTGCTGCAAAGGAAAAACAACCCAAATGTCATCAAGAGTCAATAGAATACACTGTGTTTATTCAACAATGAAATACTATACAGCATCAAAAATGAGTGAATTAAAGCAGCATGCAGAAACGTGAATGGATTTCTCACACCTAATATTAAGTTAGAAGAACAAGACTCAAGAAAATTCATGTATAATTTTAAAACAGTCCAAATTAAAATATAGCGTTTGAAATTTCAGATCTACGTGATAAAACTATAAGGAAGAGCAAAGAAATTACTGTGACAAAAGTTATGATATATTTACCTCTAGCTGGAGAAAGAGGGAAGCATTCGGGAAAGGGGGTTAAGGGCTTGGCATTTATTGACATTGTTCTATTTCCTAAGCTTGATGTTTCTTTCATTATTATTTTAATAGACAAATGTGTCTCTATACTCTACTCTTGTACAAAAAAGATTTTTTTTTTTTTTTTTAATTTTACCAGGAGGTCCTGGGGAACGAGCCCAGGTCCATCCATATGAGAGACGGACGCCCAACCATTTGAGCCACATCTGCCTCCCAAATAAGATATTTTGCAATAAAAATATTGTACAGTAAAAGAACAGGATTAATTTATCTTGTCAGAACAACTGGATTCTATTTGTTAAAAGGAAAACATACTGTTAAAGATTCTAAGTTTTATTTAAGAGATATAATTTGAGGGATTATAAAAGAAAATTATGAAAAGAAGTATAATTTGAGAGGACTGTTATAAATTATAAAAGTTAAATAACTTTCTATCTAGCACTAGAATATGCAATTAAGCCATTGGGATAGAATAGACAGGTCAGAAATAGATTCTTTGGCTCATAAGTTTTTAATGGATGATAAGAAGCAAGACAAATTGATGGAAAACTAGAATTATATTGGACTCACTGGTTCAAAACATGGTTAGAAAAATTCTCACTTCACATTGTATACCAGAAAAAAACTAGGTAAAATTTTAAAAGTAAGTTGTGTTTTAAATACAAGGAAATAAAAATTGGAACATTATCAGAAGCATTGACATTTTCTGCATTAAGATGATGAGAAATGTTTCATGAGGGAAAAAAAAATATATATATATATGTATATATATATATATATATATATAGAAGGTACCAGGGATTGAACCCAGGACCTCATACATGGGAAGCAGGCACTCAATCACTGAGCTACACCTGCTCCTCCATAAAAATATTTTGATACATAAAGTCTTAATTGTCTGTGTAAGATAATTGAAACATAAATAGGAAAGGGATCTGGAAAGTTATTGGACAAATACTTTATTTTTATCTGTATAAAGAGACTATAGAAATTAATAAGAAATTACCTCTGTGACTATGCGTTTAATACCAAGAGATTTTAGTGGAAATCCAAGGAAATGGCAGTATATGCACAAAGTAATCAACACAATTGTAATAACACAAGCAAAGGAGATGGTCAAAACAAACTAAAAACAAAATCTATGAAAATATGTTCAGTCTCATCAATAAATTGTAATGTTACAAATCCATGTGGCAAAAGTATCATGAGATTGGCGCTTAATCATTGCTGTGTCATCATAGTTTTGACCACTTTGGAATGTGATTTAGTAATATTGTATTAAGTTTGATAAAAATATTTCCATCTACTTGACCCAGTAATACCCTATCAGGAAATCTATCCTAAGCAAATAGTAATCCCAAGGGTAGGGAAAAAAATCTTCAAGGACGAAAATATTCATTACTGCAATATTTGTAATGAATCTACCTATAAACACAACTATATATCCAATAATAGAAATCATCATTAAGTATACCCCTTGAAGTGACATTATTCTACAAGCAGAGTGGTGGTTAAAACACCCTGTAGAAACACTATGCAAAAACATGAAAACTGTTTATAATGTGATGTTAAATGACTAAGAGCAGGTATAAAATTATATATAGATATAGATATTTAAATACATACTGATAAACAGTAAAAGATGCATCAGACAAATTACTGGAAGAAAATACACTAGCGTGGAACAGTAATGGATTAAGATGGTGGGAGTCTGGACATCTTTTCCATAATTTTTTTACTACGGTTATATGACCTTCATAACTTAAAAATATGTAAAGTAATTGTTGATATTGATAATCAATTATCTAAGTTTGTATAGACTATGTGGGTGTTCTTGTATGAGTACCACTCTACACAGAATGTTTTATTATAAATATCAGAATAAATATCATTGAGGCATTTGCATTTTCTGAATAACCTTGAGCTGACAAATATAAGAACACTTAAAAAATAGGGAAAGCCTGATAACCTACTTGAAGATATCCCTTAAATCTTTGCATGTCAAATAATCACTACTTAATGATCATCAAAAAGACATTTTCTAAGAGCCTGTGAGAAACAGCACTACACAATAAATGTCACAGAAAGACAATATTGTAGCAGCATATATGAACTGCCACAGAAATGAAGAAAACATTCTGTAAGTAAGCACTGAGAAATGATAGAAATCTTTTGAGTATTGGCATTCTCAGTGAGAACAAACCCCAGTCTGTGTCCCTGAAATGTTAACCTGTAAATAATTTAAGTTTATGTCTACAAAGAAGAAAGAGTGGGAGGAGAGAACAACCACAGTAATATAAAGGCTGCGGAGCTGTCCCGTGACCTGGTATTGACACTGCTGTGCTTGCCAGGCCAACTGCATGCCAGTAATGAATGATAACATCCACACCATCCACACACCAATAATGGTGAGGTTTACTCCAGAAAGGATCACTGACTATCCTGACACCATCTTAGGTGGGAAAATGTTTCAAGGCTTTTGAAAGAATTCAGGACTATAACTTGCAAAAATATTTTTCAATTCTGCTATTTCAAAAATAAAATGTCCTTGCTGGCTGGGCTAGATATTTGCTTTAACATTTTTCACTAATAGTTAGAATTCAATACAAATCAGATTCATCTTGAACTTCATTTAACAATATCTCATTAAAAAATATAACGGGTATAAAACTAGTATGGGAATGCTCTCTTTGTGTGATATTTAATAGACATTTTCCAAATATATACAACATTTTCTTGATTGTTTTTATATTTATATGGACTATCAGCTCTTTGTATTAACCAGATCCAGTTCTTTTCTACTTTTATCATGAACATTCATTCATTAAACCATAATTCAGGGAGCACTTAGTCTGTGCAAGCAATACAGTAGTGAATAAAGTTGACAAAGTCCCTGCCCTCTCAGAACTTACAGTTTAGTGGAAGTGAGAGAACAATTGAAAGTATACCAAAAGCTATATAAATACAAAGACTGCAATAAATGCTATGGGGGAAAAAAAAGACAGTATAAAGAATAGAGAAAGACAATAATGATTGGGAAAGAGCTCTCTGAGTTGGTGACGTTTGAACAGACATCTGACTTATGTAATACAGGTAAGGAACATTCTAGGCAGAAGGAAGAGCAAGTTCAAGGGTTCTGAAGTGAGAAGTAGACCACAGTGTCTGCAGCTGAGCAAATGGGAGGGAGAGTCAGAAGAGGTAAGTACAGAGAGTATGTTAAGGAGTTATTTGGATAGTATTGTAGTTTAAATATAACCGTTTAAATTTTTCATATGATCCCATCACTCATTAAATAGAAAAACACAAACAAACAAGTATAAAACTCCTGCTTTGCAGGAGATTTTTTGAGGGGGCAATTAATACATAAATAATGGCTATGTGGATTTCATCATGCTCTAACAAACATCCCCCAAATTCTAGTCTTCTATGCATCTTAAGAAATGGAGCCCTGTGAGGACTATACTTACCGTTTGCATATGCCAGATCATAAGGTTTTGCTGGACAAGGAGGAAATAATAAATGCCCCATAGTGTCATCAGATATTTTTGAAGTGGGGACATTTACATAGCAGTTGGAGGTACAAAGACACTGGTGTTAGAAAAGTCAGACATGTTTTTAAATAAGTCAGCATTTATTTAACATTTATTTTCATCAGAGCTATAGCCAGTTGTTCTCCAGAGATTTGAACCCTGCCAAATAAACCCCTCCAGGCTCACTTGGAAAGGCTTGCACACTTCTTTCCACGCCTGGTGGGCTCAGGATGAAGCACTACACTAGGAGCTGCCAATATTTATACATTCGATTCAGTTCTTTTATCTGGAAGTGAGACCACTCAGGGAAAGAGCAGCAGATTTTTAATATCTTGTTTCTCTTTTATGGGGAAAACACGTTATTTCTACATTCACTTCACTGACTTCCATCTAAACTGCAAGTAAGGTAGCTCCCAAGAGCACAAAACAGAAAAAGAAAATTTTCATGCCATGTATGTTTTAGGACTTTATAAAATATCCATAAATTTTAGAGCTCTAGTTTATTAATCTGCTATAAACATTGGGACACTTGGGGTGTCATTTTGAGTGTAGCTCCTTGCATCATCCTTTGGTGATGATTGTTATTCTTTGTCAGGATGTTAGAAGGGCATTATCTGCTTTTGTTAAGTTATTTAAAGTTCTGTGGGATTCAGTATAATAACTGTATCATAAAATATACTTTGCAAACTGTCCATATTTCTCTATTTTGATGATGTAATTCCTGTAAAATCCCACAGACTTAGCAAATTTGACATTGAAAGCCACCTTTTGCCTTTTTGTAATCTGGTATTAGTAGCCTTCAGAGCCTGCACAACCTGTTGTGAAAGTTGGTAATTAAACATTATACCAAAAGTCATGTCAGTGATGTAGAAAATTTACTTCTACAGAGAAAATGATAAAAAATAAAAGGGAAACAAATTTGAATATTGCATTAAATTACATTCTTATACAAATACAATTTGCAATAAAAATTAAGGTTTCAAAGAGCATACAATCCTTAATTTTGTATTCAGATACTTTACTTTCTGTCTGCATGCTATTAACTATTCAATAAACCTATTTACAACTTGCACAACCTATTTACCTCATTTTATATACGGGTATAAAGTATCTTTGAACACAGGATGAGCCATTAAAGTTTAAAACTATGATGAATTAGAAATTAATTCACTAACCTCTGAAGTGATATGAACTCTTACATCTCACATTGTTTCCCTACTAAGCTTAAATCATCCTAAAA
Source organism: Tolypeutes matacus (assembly GCA_026826555.1). NCBI lineage: Eukaryota > Metazoa > Chordata > Mammalia > Cingulata > Chlamyphoridae > Tolypeutes > Tolypeutes matacus. The sequence continues at coordinate 52,893,084 of JAKSZT010054487.1, forward strand.
CTTTATCCATTTTATCCTCATAGACTCCTTGAGAAGGTGAGAAAAAAAAGGCATTATTATCTCCATTTGAGTAAGAAGGAGATCCAATGTGACACTGACTGGCATATTATTTTACATTTACTACTATTAGTAGTAGAGGTTGAAATGAATTTGATGCATTTTGAAATGAAAAGCATTACAATCCATGAAAATAACCCATACTAGAGATTAAAATACAAGGAGGTGAAATGTAAAAACTCAATGAAGAAAGCTACTTGAAAGAGGTGAGCTTATTAAATTTTTTTCTTCCCATTTGCTTGATCTATCTTATTTTGTCTTTTATTTAAATTCAACCTGCTTTCTTGTCTTTAATAAAAGACCTTCAGGCTCACTTCTTATAAAAGGTTTCAGAGAAGTTTTAAGGAGGGATTTGAAAGGGGAGATGATTTTAAATAATAGGCATAAAATAGGAGAGTGTTTTTAGAGCTAAATACAGTGTGGAAAATTTCAATCTTGAAAGTGGGAATATGAAATTATATACTATAGTCTAAAGCCTTTCTAACAAGAATAATAGTTTAAAATGTTTAATGTGATTTTACCTTTTTTTATATTCCTGGGTATATGACCTCCAATCTCTTGGCCAAGGGCACTCATATCTCTGGGTTTGTATGTGAGGGATGATGGGGATAGAGGAGATGTTAGAAATATTGCAGAAGACATTCAATGAGAAAGACAAAAGTGAATGGTATATCCAGCTTTTGAAAGTCAAAATAGAACTAAGCAGGAAGACAAGGTATTACCTTGAAAGACAAGTTTTCAGACTTGTTTATTTCCTTCTTTATCATAACAGTCAAGCCTGCATGACCCATGCTCATAGAATTCTCACACAACAGAAAAGAGATCCTTGGCCAACATTAAGCCTTAGCTGAAATTTGGGAAAAGGAGAATAAGAAAAGAAAAGCTGGCACTTTCTAATTTGGAGAGTAGTGAGAAGGAGAAAGGAGAGAAATAGAGATGCAAAAGAGCATAAATAAGGTGCACTGATGGTTCCTTCTCTGGGCTATATAAAAGAAAGAGTAATGCTAGGGTAGCAGGGAACCCTTCACCCTTTCCTCCTACCACTCTTCATTTGAGAGTCTGGCAGGAGTTCCTTTTGAAGACTGTCTTGGTCCAATCTGAGGTAAATTTGGCTGGGCAGAATGGCCAGGCAAAAGGAGATGCTGTTATGTTGCTTTCCTGAACCACCCTTATTTCTAGAATTAGTGGTGAGTCTGGCTGGGGAGCTTGCCTGAGGGGGTTGTGGGAGTGATAAGGCATCTTTATACCAAGAGCTGATGACCTGGGACCAATTTAATCTCAGTCAAATTCGAGAGAGGTCTGTAGTAACAATAAGAACTAAGAGACTCCTAGTCAGCCAAGGAAGACTAATGAGCCTAAGTGCCACGGGGCCAGATCACAAGTTCCAGCAGCAACTCTGGCATCAAAGCCAGAAGGGTGTGCATCTTCCATGGAGGCAAAAACAGAGGAGACAGAGATCACACCCAAGATTCCCAATCCCCCCACCCCCCACCCCCTATGCCTTCAGATCATGTCAACCACAGCTTGCCTCACAAACTAAGACACCACCTTAGGGAGACAATCAGAGTGGAGGGGTTTATCTGAGAGCCTGGGTATTCTTATCCTACCAAAATGATAAGCATTATTTGAAAGGGCTATTTAAATTACTTAACCAACTTTTTAGTTAATTTTCTTTCCCATGAATCAGTGGCAAGGGGGACCATAAGAAAAAAAGCAGATTAGTTGCAGAAAAATGAGAGGAGTTACATTTCCTCTGCACATTCAGATTATGGTATGTGTGAGTTAAATTTTGCAATTCAATCTTACCTAAATGAAGACATAGAAATAAGACACGTTAGATTCATGTTCAAATATACATATAAATTAAATTATATTTTATGTATAATTAATAATATTTTTTTCCATTGATTTTTCAAATCTTCTACATTGGATAAACCATCTGATCTTTCATAACATTACATTTAAATAAAGGACAGATGTCTCAAAGACAAATTTCCATTGCTATTTCCCCAGGATATAATATAGCTTATCGATAAATATTTGAGTAAAAAGTTAAGAAAGTACCTAATAAGTGAATTCCCTATTCCTAATAAGGATACCAGAAGAATAAATATTATCAACAAGGGATCCAAATCTTCATTTTAATTTACTTCAATTCAATATGTATCTACTAGTTGCTGAAAGAACAGAAAAAGAAGTTTGGGATGGATATGGGCCCTGCTGTTTAAGAGCTTACAGTCTCATCAATGAGTGTAGATTCATAGCCTGAACAATATAAAAGTCAAGATTATGATACCATCATCAGGACTAGAAGATTCTGAGAATAGAGAATTGAGGGCTTCTGTATCAAAGGCCATCCAGGAAGGATGTAGGGAAGGAGAATCTCTGTAAAGTTGTCTTCAACTTAAAAATAAAATTGGATCATTAAATTGAGACAAATAGGGAGGACCTGGAGTGATAGATATAGATGAGAGTTTATCTTTAATCATACCGGAAATGGAATCTAGTTTCTTGAGTTGAATACCCAAGTGATGAAACCCTGGTAGCATGGCCCATGATGTATAGGAAATCAGGCTAAAAGAAGCAAATTCATTGAGAGACTATTTCAGTAGTTCAAGTATGAGCTGTTGATTTCTTAACTATAATACATCGTTGGAAGAAAATGAGAGGATATGTTAAAGAGGTGGTTACAGAAAGAATAAGCAGTTTGGATGACAAATTAAATAAAATAGAGTGGGGAACAGTAAGAAAGGCATTGTTGAGCATGGATAAGGAGAAAATAATAGGAATGGTAGATAATTAGAGGAAGCTGGTAAATTTGGCTTGGATGTGGATAATGTTTAAAACTGGTAATCGAAGCTCAGGCTATCACAGTCAGTTCCTTTAAATATCTGATCTGAAGGGGTATGACCTGTATTTGAATACTGTCTACCATTTATAGTAGTTTAAAAGAGATTTTCTTCTCTGAACCTCAGTTTCCTTGTCTCTTAATAGAAGCCTTCTTAATTGTGTTTTTCACAGACTCTTTAGGAACAGTAAAATTATATTTGAAAATGTTTAAAAATTGGAACATATTATACAAATGTATAAAATATTATACAAATTATTTCTCTTCCCATCAATCAGTGTAAAGTCAAGGGTATATGATAATGACGTTTTGTAATAGAGAGAAACAAAAGGATTTTGGACACATTCTAGATATTTGGAATTGCGTTTTATTTTGTTTTCAAGAATCATCAGAAAATACATAAGGTTAAAATACATAAAAATTAGAATTATGGTAAAATTCAAAATTAGTTCTTGACTATGGACATGAAGAAAATGTGTCTTCTTGGTTATTTTAGTAAGTCAAACTACTATTTCTTTGCCTTTGTTAGTTATTTCAAATACCTTCCATTCCATTGTTTTTCAGGTACCCAAACATGAGTTATTACTTATTTATTTATAAACAAAAACATCATGAGGACATATTCTACTCTCATTCCTCTAAGTATGCTTTTGGAAATTTTTTTGGTTCTAACTAAAGGCAATATGAAGAATAATATATATTATTCTTTTTTGGGGATTCTATAATACTTTTTTTCTTCCTCACTTTTTCTATATAAAAAGCACATCTTATACACTATTCCAAATTTTTGGTAAAAAATAAATAATATTCAATTAATATTTGAAGTATTCTGACTAGATGAATGTTTAACAATATATTATACAAATGACTCTAGTTTTAAAAATGTTAGTAGTCCTTTAATTCAGGACTTCTCAGAGACTTTATTAAGTTCTATTAGTAGGGGTGACACTAGTGACATAAACTCCCAAATTTCAGTGGCTTAACAAAATAGAAATATCATTCATGATCATGGGCATCCATAATGTTATCAGAAATAAGTGAATTAGCTACCCAATTCAAGGGCATTATCATGACACACTCACTCGTTCTTCAAGGTTTTGCCTTTAGGCATCACATATCATGTCTGCTAATAATTCATTGGCTAGAGCATCAGCCAGGAACTGTGCAGATGGAAATTTTGCCATCTTCAACTGTAGCTTTCCCAACATCCAGCTAGGAAAAGGGGAGTGGTCATGGAAGAGCACTACATCAGAGATTTGATAGGTGATGCTTGTCGTGGCACATATCACTGCCATTCATATTCCGTTGTCTGGAACTGAATCATGCAGCTGCATCTTGCTGAAAGCAGGCGTTGGAAATATGAAAGTGGTCTATGACAATACAAGCATTTCCCAAAGAATGCAGAAGCTCCAATTTTGGGTGGACAGTTAGGAAAAACTCTGAATGTCTCATCAGTAGAAACTTTAATACCACTGTGTAGCTCACCATGAGACAGCAGTGTTCCAGACAGAGGCTGCCTTCAGCTTGTGTCATGGAGTAGGAATGACATAGAGCAAAGTAAGAGTTAACCCCCAATGAACATGTAATGTGAGTGAAAAGTAAACATGTTATAAGAGATTTGGGGGTGGTTTGTTTTCACATGCATCTTAACTTAGCCTTCCCTAAATATAATTGATAATGGAACCCTTTTTCAGTGTATATTACCCAAGTCTATTGTTCCAAAAAACATAGTTTCAAACACATTTATTTTGTTTAATAATACAAATTAGAATCTATCTAAACCACTTGGAAATCTACTAGGGGCTCATAAGAAGTTCTATATTCACTACCTGTCCTTTTAAAACTGCATGTAGAAAAGTATTTTGTATAGATGGATGCACATATTACTATGAATTATAGTTCTAATTCATTCTTTATAATGATAAGTAACTTGCCTTTAACACATTATATCATAAAATGCACTTGCTCAAAATCCTTAAAACTGACCTGTTCCCATAAAATAGTCTGAACTCTTTAGCATGGCATTCAAAAGCTTCCGTAACTTGTGCTTACTTTACATCTTAAAACTTGCTGCTTTCTCACTATAAAATTTTGATGTTTGAATTTATATGTAAAACAGATGTTTAAAATATTTATATGTAAAGAAAATAAAAGGTGCAAATTTCCTAATATTCATTCACTCATTCAATAATTGTTAATGATTACCTACTATGTACCACATAATATGCTAGGATATAAAGATGTAGAAGATGTAGAAAAGAAATAGTCCTTCCCTTTAAAGAATTTGGACTTTCACAGGGATAAAGAGAATTAGCCAAATGATTACAATGCTAGAAGAAAGCACAAGGGTGCTATCAGAAACCATGGGAGACTTAATACAACTGGAAGCACCAAGGAAGGCATTTACCATTGGAAATGACAATTAAATGGAGTAGGAATTAGTCAGAAAAGATGGGGAAGACAATTCTAGGCAGACATGGAAAAAGGTGCAAAGGCAGCTCTCCTCCCAGGAACTGCAAATATTTAAGTATGACTAGTATACTAAGTCAGGAATATAGACCAGGAAGGAAGTGCTGGAGAATGAGTACTTGGCTAACAAGGAATTTTTTGTCTAACAAGCATCCATTTAAAATTCCCTCCTTCATTGCCCACCTCCATTATGAGGCTAGAAAAACTAGAAGAGTAGTTTTCCCAGGATTTCTTTCAAGTAGGAGTGGCCATGTGACCCAATTACGGCCAATGCAAAGCCTGTGAAAGTATTTGTAGGACTCCTAGCAATATATCTGTCCCTCCTGATAAAATGGCCAAGTGTGCCTAGCATCACCTTTTCCATTTTCTTCTAGTCTTGAATACAGATGTGATACCTAAAACTAAAGCAGTCTTCTTGTGCCTGTGAAGGTACAAAACAACATACTATAGAGAGAAATAAATAATAAAAGATCTTGGATATCAGATGACATTCTTCAATGGCTTCACCACTGCCTATGTCCATATATATACCCATATATTTTATTCTTACTAATTCAAATTTTCTATTACTTGTAGCCAAACGTATTCCTAACTGGTACAAGAAGTATGCAGGAGATGGTCACAAGGTCCTAATATGCTTTATTTTTATATTAAATAATAGTATAATGCTTTAAATACTTAAAACAGGAAAGTGACTTGGTATGAATTTCATTTTAGGAAAGTGAACTGGAATTATTGTGAAGTATGAGCATTAGAAAATGTTAAGATGAAACTAAGGAAGAAAGAACTAAACTAAGAAGAAATGATGGTTTCAAACTAAGAGAGTAATATTGGACATGAAGAGATGATGTCCAAAAAATATTAAAGAACTCATATCAACAGGATTTGATGGTAAGAAATAAAGGAGCCATGTAAAATTTCTAAGATATTTGGATGTTGAAGTGAATAGTGGAATAGGGAATACAGGAGGAAAAACAGTGATGAATCTGGTGAATTCACTATGGGAATTTTGAGTTTGAGATGCCCAAGTTACATCAAAATGCCATATGGATTTATGGTTCAAGAAACATGTGGTCTTAACCCTTAACAGAGGTGACAGCAAGTAGAATATGAAGAGTGAGAGAAGTGTATCATGTATAATTCTGAGAAAGACAAATATTTAAGGGAAAAGAAAAGGAAGAGATGCATTTGAATAGAGAAAGAAAAAAATGGCCAAAGAAAAATGGCCAAGGAGGACAGAGAAAGAACAGGACACAAAGAGATCACAAAGGCCGAGAGAGTTAAAAGAAAGGGACCATGGTCAGTTGGTCAAATTCTGGTGTTAAGTAAGTGTTAAATAAGTAAGATAAGAATGGAGAGTTGGATTTAGCAACCAAGAGATTACAGGTGACCTTGGTGGCAGCAGTTTCAGTGGAGTGTTGGAAGGCAGAAAACAGACTGCAGTGGGTTAAAGAGTTAATGTAAAGAGAGCAAAGTGTGACAGTGTAAGTGGACCATTCTCTCTTGGGGCTTGGTTGAGAAGAGAAGGAAAGGGGAAATAGCCTGAAGAGGATACAAAAGTGAGGGAGGAGTTTCAGCAAATGTATAGGCTGTAGGGATAAAGATCTTAAAGATGGAGAGATTAAAAATAACACAAAAATAAAAATAACAGAGAAAAGGGATAATTCCTCCTGGGAAGAGGATCTAGCATTGCTAGAGAGATTAACTCTGGGAAAGGGGAATGGAAACACTTCCACTCTATTGGTTGAAAAAATAGGTTAAGGATGGATGCAGATTATTTTTTTGGTCATGGTATCAGGGAACTGGGGAAATCTATCACTTTATTGGAAGGACTTTAGTTGGTGCTCAAGTAAATGTGTTAATGAAGTTATTTGACGGAGAAGGGGCAAAATTTCTGCTCCCATTAAAACTGAGATATTGACTGGCAAGAACTAGACTGTATTATGGATTTGGAGCATTTAAACTGTTCTCTTGGTTGGTTGGTTCCGACCAACAACAGATGAGTGATCCAGCCTCGCCACATCATCACCAGAATTTGGTAGGGTCTTTTTGTTTTTCGTTTTTTTTTTAATCCTTTCTGATAAATGTGTAGTGATACCTTATTGTGGTTTTTATTTGCATTTACCTTTTAGATGATATTGGATATCTTACTGTGTACTTATTTGCCATTGGTGAAATGTCTGCCCATTTCTTTTGCCAATTTTGTGGTTGACTTGTTATTTTGTTAAATTTTGAGAATTATTTATTTATTTTCTATATATGATCTTTATTGGATATATGATTTGCAAATACTTTCTCCAAGTCTATAATTTGTCTTTTCATTCTTTTAGTGAGGTCTTCTCATAGAACAAAAGTTTTAAATTTTGAGATCCAATTTATGAAAGTTTCCTTTAAGGCTATGTATTTTGTGTTAAGTCTAAAATCTCTTTGTCTAGCTGCCCTAGATCCCAAAGATTTTCTCCTATGTGTATTTTTATAGTGTTAAATTTTACATTAAATGTATGATCTATTTTTATTTAATTTTGTATAATGTATGAAATTCAGGTCAAGTTTGTTTTGTTTTGTTTTGTTTTGTTTTGCCTATGGATGCCCACTTGTTTCAGCCTTATTGAAAAGACTGGCCTTCCTCCACTGAACTTCTTTTGTACCTTTTTAAAAATCATTTGGGCATATTTGTATGGGTATATTTCTGAGTTCTCTGTTCTGTTCCATTGATCAATATGTATTTCCCTCTGCAAATACCACACTGTTTTGATTACTGTTGCTATGTAAAAGGCCTTAGCATCATTAAAGTGAATTCTCCCATTTATTCTTTTTATACCCAAGATTATTTTAGCTATTATAGAGCTTGTGCCTTTCCATGTGTTTTAGAATATGCTAGTCAGCCCTATAAAAAATTTTCTGGAACGTTAATAGAGATTACATTAAACTTGTAGATTTAGGGAGAATTATTATCTTCACCAGGTTGAATCTTCCAGTCCATGAACACAGTATCTCTCTCCATTTGTTTGGGTCTTTGATTTATTTATCAGCATTTTTGTAATTTTTAACATACAGATCTTATACATGTTTTGTTAAATTTATACCTAAGTATTTCATTTTGGGAGGAATTGTTATAAGTGGTATTGTGATTTAAATTTTGGTTTCCATATGTTTATTGTTACTATATAGAAATGTGATTGTTATATGTTGCTTTTGTATCTTGCAACCTTGCTGAACTAACATATTGGTTCTAGGAGATTTTTGTTTCCTTGGGATTTTCTAGGTAGACAATTATGTCAACTGCAAATAGAGACAGTTTCATTTCCTCCTTTCCAATTTTTATACCATTCATTTCTCTCTCTTTTTTGCCTTATTGTATTTGCTAGAACTCCCAGTACTAATCAGACCTGGGAGAACTGGCTGCACGTTCTTGGCTAAACCAGGAAATAGAAGTCCCAAGTTACTTAGTTTGTAAACATATTTTAAACACCTCTCTGTGATAACAGAAGAATCAGTAGTGGAAATGATTTCTAAAGTACAGAATTTGAGAAGGCAGTTTAAAAACCCAGACACATATACAAAGTTTAGTATTCGAAATCCAGGAAATAAAGTAGCATAGTAGAAGAAAACATGTGGTTGAAGAGTCAAACAACCTGGATTTGAAAGGTGTTTGTTAGCTGTCTATGCACTCTGTAAAAGAGCATTCAACTTGAAGGACAGAAGTGAGGATGAAATGTGAGACGCTCTGAACTCTATAAGAGCTCATCAAGCGTTAATTCCCATCCTTTTGCCGATAAAATCTCCATAACAAATGCAGTTATAAAATAAATAGAATTTATAAGGTTGGACAGGTTTTACTGATAAACTTCCTTCCCATTTTAGAAAAACAACAACAACAAAGAATCTGAAGTACAGAAAATTTATAACATATTTGAGTCCATTCAATTAACTAGTCACATAAGAATCAAGACAAGTCTTTGTCAAATAGGGGTTCCTGGACAATCAGCAGCTGCTTCAACTGAGGACTTGTGAAATATGCAATTTCACCTGCCATTTCCCTGACCTATGGAAACAGAAATCCGGGGGGCGGGAGGGTGTGTCTAGAAATCTGTGTTTTAACAAGACTTCCAGGTGATTTTGATGTCTAAGAACTAATGGGCTGAACACTGATCTGCCTGCCAGGATCTTTCCAATATACCTTGTAGGATGCTGCCTATTTTAAACTAGTGGATTCTTTCAGCTCAATTATGGCACTTAAACAGGTGTACAGAACCCATACATCATAGTGTGCTTATAACACATGGAAGAATCCTAAATTTTGGAATTCATGTCCTCTGCCACCTCGAGGGGGAAAAATCATTGCCTGGATGTATTCTAAACTTCTTTTCCTGCCAATATAGCCACAATGTAATCAATGTTATCCTGCAATAGTCTTAAGGGGGCAGCATTAATTGTTTCTACTGACCCTATTCTAGGCACTGCAACCTGTAGTTCAGCAACCCCCAGTTTAAGCATATATGTTACTGTTTTTGCAGCAATATGTAAATGCCATTGGAGAAAACCCTGAAGATTTCAGAGCAGAGCCCTTAGTTCTTTTATTTTAAGACTTCCTTCAGCCCATGGCCAGGATGTTTTGCCTCTGTATATACTTCCACTTCTAACTGAGGAAGTGACAAATCATCCATCGTCACACCTTTGACGGCTATAACAGGCCCAGCTTAGGGGAACATCCATTCCTTCCCTTAGAGTAGATACTGTATTCTTGAGACTCCCCCAAATGGCTATGACTAACTCCCTGGAGGTAATATGAGTGGCTGTTGGAAGGAACCAGAAGGAAAGTATATCTGCATCTCTGTTACTGCAACTTTATCAATAATTAATGTCCAAATCTTAGTGAGCTATTATGGCCACCCAAGGTTTTCCTATCTGGCCTGTGCACATATGTAATTTGATTGTTGTCAATCCACACTTCTAAAATACACTCCATACACGTAGTCCCTAAACATATCGGAGCCCACCCATTTTAGGGCCAGGAGATTTAGTCTGTGTATAGACTATTAGATGTCACTCCTAGATAGATGTGAGCTGGCAACAGTTATCATCCTATGCTCCCTCTCCTTGTTTTGACAGAGTACTGCTCCTAGGCAGTCAAAGGTGGCAGCTTTGTAGATAATGAAAAGCTAGAATCAGTCAAGGGGAGGGCAGAGGTTACATAATCCACAAAAGCACTGCCAGGTTATAGGCCTCCCCTTACTACTTCCTACACATCTCAAGAAGCTAAAGGAAGTAGGAGGTAGGAATGGGGGAAGCACTAAATTCCTATTATCCTATGAGCTTCCTCCACTTTGCTTTCAGTGCCCAATTCTTAACCTAATTTTGGTCATTGAGTATATTAGGAATCTAGGACTATTCCTTGAAAAACTTCATATAACAACTACTAAATCTCAAAATGTGTTTAATATTCTATAATTGTGTGGCCAAATGATGGAAAAAGAAATCTTTTCAGAATCTATCTTTATTTATATCAGGTAATATGGCCTGATATTAACAGTCTTGTAAAAATCAGCTCTTTGTGTACATGAAGACATTTCTTTAATATGTTCCTCATTATCATAGGTATTTGATAATTTCTATCTTTTGCAAAGTCCACCCCCCCAAACTATCCATACCTTTCGACACAATCCCAGGAATATGATTTGGCTTCTATAATATCTACTTATTTATTTTTGTACTGACATAGTAATCCACAGTTGTGGTTTTTTTTTCTTATTGTTTTTGCCTAATTTCCTGGGAATTCTTTAGGTTCTAGAAATTGGGAATTATGCCACTAATTTGAAATTCTTTAATGTATTCTCAGAAGACCTGGAATTGAGATAATGGAAATTTTCTAGCCTTCTTTATCCTTAAAGTCCAATTAATATTTTGATGTATTTAAGGTTGTTTGTCCTAAGCACAAACTCATCTCACTAATGTGGAAAGAAAATGGTAGCACTGACTTGGAGTTATCTTCTCATGCTCTTTTTTACTTTTTAAAATCAGTGCTAAACTCAAAGCTCTTAGATTAATTTGGGGGATCTAGATGGTACACCTTCAGGAGAGGAGGTTAGAGGCAGCATCTCTTGCCTACATTAGCTCTTTCTGTCCTGTAGATATCAGCTCACAGAAGATGGCTACAGCAGCTGCAGCCATCACATTCATTTTTTTTTTCTTTTTTGAGGCTCGAGGGCCAGGGATAAGGCCCAAGACCTCATATATGGGGGGCTGGTGCTCAACCACTGAGCCACATGGGCTCCCCTGAGTTGGTTTTTTCGTTTTCTCAGTTTTTTGCTTATTGTTTTATGAGGCACCAGAAACCATACCTGGGACCTCCCAGTGGGAAGCAGGTGCTCAATCACTTGAGCCATATCTTCTCCCTCACATTCACTTTTTTTTTTTTTAATTATGATGTAAGTACTTATTTGTTGAAATGTGAAAATGTTCAAAATATATTAAATTAAAAGTCAGATAACAAAGCAGCACATATCACAACATTTTGGGGGGAAAAAATGCCTATATATACACATACAAAAAAGTTTTGAAGGATATGCACCAAAATGTTCACAGTGGTTATCTCTGGATTACAGGATTATAAGTGATTCTTGTTTTTTTCTTTCTTATCTTCTAGTATTGTCACATTTTTAGAGAGAGTTTATATTAATATTGAAATTTGAGGGGAAGCAAATTTGAAAAAGGAAAATCTCACTAGTTTCTTGTTCCCATATAGTCTTCAGAAAATGGACAAAGGACAGCTCCTTAAAATAGTCATCTATCAGGATTAGCAAACTTTTTTGGTAAAAGACCAGACAGTGAATAATTTAGGCTTTGTGGGCCACTACTCAACCTTTGTTATAGAACAAAAGCAGCCATAAAAAATAGGTAAACAAACATAGATGTCTGTGTTCCAATAAAACTACAAAACTAGGTGGGCCAGATTCACATTCACTTTTTTTTTTACAAGAACACAGTCCTGCACATTCACTTTTAAATAAGGAAGAAGAAGGAATTACAAAGAATTAAAAGAGTGCATGCCAATTGAGTTGCTTCCTTTTAAAGAACTTTCCCACAAGTGCTACCAGGCTTCTCATTGGATCAAATGGTGTCACACCTGGCTGCAAAGAAGGCTTGGACATGTAATTTTTGTGGGTAAATACATTGTCACCTCTTCAAAATCAAGTTTGTGGTAGTAAAGAAGAGGAGAAACAGTACTGTGTAGACAACTAGCAAACTCTTGCAAAGCCAAAGTACATAACTTACTAAAAGATTACAAACCATAGATGTCATCTCACTTTTATGAAACAATTACTACTGAACTCATCTTTAATCTTAATTTTATCATGAAAACATGTTACTAATTTTGTTTTTTATTTGGCTAAAATTGGTGCTGTGCACTTATGGCAAATGATCTTTAAGTTGTCCATGAAAGCTACGGATTTGAGAAGCATTTTATTATAGCCAAACATTTTGAGGCCATTCATATTCTTAAAAATTTTAATTGCTTTGATGACTGTGGAGGATGCTCTAGTACTCTTGAGCTGCCATTTGGACAAATAGGGGACCGTGACCAGAGAGACATGAAGGAAAGATCTCTACCTATCTACCAAAAGGCTGTTTAGAGAGGACACCACCAAGAGTCTTAGGCTGAGGAAATACGGTTCTGACCAATTTGAAATATGTTCCACATAGACTCAGTTTTTTTTTTTCTTACTCATTATACCAACTGAATATTGATATAACTATACTCATTGAAATCCAAACCTAAAAATTATAGATTGTTAAGAATCACAAGTCTGGAGTTTTTTTTTATTATAATTATATCCAGAAAAAACTTTTCAGTACTCTGTCAGACGCCAAATTTATAAGAAATATGTAACAGGATCAATATATTTTGATATTCTCCAACTGGTAGATTATTTCTGTCTGAATTTATATGGCATTAAGGACCTGGGAAGGGGGCTGGACAATGCCACCCCAAGAAGGAAAATAACAGGACCAAACTGCCCCATAGAGGGTGACAGGACAAACCAGCCACTCTCCTTGCCAAAAGCCACAATTATCAGAAGCTCTGGTGGATGGGCAGACTGCATCAGTTTAGAGACTCACCTCTGAAAAGGAGCTGGACTTTGAACTCACTGAGTCATTACTCAGTAGAGACTATTTAAAACTTTAAGTCATTTTAATCTAGGAGAGACTCAGATATCACTTGGAAAGCTTTTGTTTCCCTTCAACTTTTAAGTGGGAAGGGAACAGTTATACAAGAATAGATTAGTTATGGAGAAATAGATATAGTTTCTTTGCACATCTGAGTCATAATGTGAGTGAATTTGCAATGCCACTATATAAATTATTTTCAAAATCTGGATGTTGGAATATTTCAGCTTAAGAAATAGCAGGGAAACGAATGTGGCTCAAACAATTGAGCTCCTGCCTACCACTCAAGAGATCCCTGGTTCGGTTCCCGGTGCCTCCTAAAGAAGACAGTGAGCTGGTGCAACAAGATGATGCAAAAACAAAAATATAATAAGAGGCACAGCAAAGGAAGGCACAGAGGTTCCCGGTGCCTCTTAAAGAAGATGAGCAAGACAGTGATCTGACGCGACCAACAGGTGCAGCAAGCTGATGCAGCAGGGTGATGCAACAAGGGACATGAGAAGAAAAATATAATGATAGACACAACAAAGCAGGGAATGGAGATGGCTCAAGTGAGTAGGCACCTCCCTCCCACATCAGAGGTCCCAGGTTCGGATCCTGGTGCTTCCTAAAGAAACAAGGAAGACGAACAGACACAGCAAGTGCAAACAATGAGGGGTTGGGGAGAAACAAATAAATAAAATATTTTTTTTAAAAAAAGAACAACAACAAAAGAAATAGCAGCAAATGTTTTCTAGTCCTATATTTGTTCAAATAATATTTATGTTGATATTACCATATGCTGAACACTACTCCAGAATGTTTTTTGATTGCATCAAGCTCTTGAAAGAATCTTTTTGGTTCTGTTGTAACATTTGGGTGGAGTTTTTAGACATGATCAAGAGTATATTAACTATTTCCTTCTTAAATTAGTGAAGAAAAGTACTGTAGTTAAACTTGTGGCAAGCCAGCATGAAACCAAATCTAGGTGACCTAAGAGTTTGATTTAATCTCCTCAAAGATCTGGCCTGGCAGGTCTGAGCACAATGGAAGATCACAAAGTTCACATTGACATCAGGCACTGAACTCCTGAGGTTTAGCCCTTTCTAAAGAGGCTATTTTCCCAACCAAGAAACATCTTTCTGCCTAGGTGCCCATTTGGCACCTACCCGCTTTTACCTCTAAAGATGGAGTGTGGTCATTTCCTGGGGTCCATTGCATGGTATTCCCAAGAAAGGTGTACCTAAGTGGTTAAGGATGACTCCCTATAAGATAATGAAATTTGGGGAGATAGTTCAACTTCTTCTTCCAGAATACACCCTATATTACACATATATCATGCAGTGCAAGTGGAGTTTGTATTTGAGCCAACTTCAAATGACAGATCAGGTTAGTCTTCTAATAAAATATGGACAGACTCAGCATTAGAAATCATGATATTTTACTCCTCAAGTAATACTAGCCTGAGGTTTTTCAAACACTGACTGTACTGCTGGCATACTCCAGTGGCAAAACTGCTTGAAATAATGAAAATGTATTTTGCTGAAATAGTGAAGAATCTTGATGAAATATTTATCTTATCCTTTTCTTGTGCTCATCTTTTCACTTGATAGGCAGCTGTGTGCTTACTAATCACGTCAATGGACAGCAGATTGAAATGACAGACATTGTGACTGCCATGTGACCATATTCATAATTTTCACTATTGCTTTCAACCTTGACTTAATACAATGGGATACATATTGGCTGTCATTTACCCTTGATTAAAGCCGTGCTTAAATTGGCATTCAGGTACAACTATTTTATTCACCTAGTGATACTTTCTTATTATATGCATAGCTGTTGTATCATTGGTAGTGATCACAGCACAACTTTTACCATTTATATGTAGCTCACAAAATTTTAACAAAATATAGCATAATATACTTATCAAGAGATGATCATAAGCTTTTATTTATAATCTATACATTAATGGTTTCATCTAAACATGAAATAATAAAGAAGCCTGGGAAAAAGTTTTATGGTTGGACCTCTTGGAAAGGCCACTGAGTGTGAGGATATTTGTGTCTCATTTGAAAGCTCTTTGTGGAGCATTCTATGCATATCAATCAGTCTTTCTCCCCAAAGGAGGCTAACTTAAGGACCCCATTTATAAAGTGGCCATGGTGGCAGAGATGGATATTACTTTTTTGCTCAATGACATGAGCTTACTCCTGCTGAGGCTGAGCTAAAAAGTCTGTAGATGAGTACCCAACTTCCCAATATCAGAAACCAATGTTAAATCCCAAATGGGATCATTCCCTACGGTGAACTAGCCAGCTACTTGTTGAAGAAATGAGAACTGCAGAAGATATGCGTATTTCCTTTGTTATATCACACATACAGGTATGTATTTATAGATAGATATATAAATATGTGATATAAATATAACACTTTTATATGTTGGGCAATTTTTCAGTCTCTTCCTTTCCCCTACTCTTTTATAGGAAATGTGTTGGTGATGCTTTACCATATAGTATGGTCCTTAAATTACAGACTATCAGGAAGCGGCTGTGGCTCAATCGGTAGGGCTCCCGTTTGCCATGTGGGAGGCCCCTGGTTCGGTTCCCGGGGCCTCCTGGTGAGGGCAGGCCCGCCCGCATGGCGTGGTTAGCTGACCCAGCGAGCACAAGCAGCAAGAGGGGGATAAATGAATAAATAAATAAAATCTTTAAGAAAAAAAAAAAATTACAGACTATCAAAAGGTGAAACTGAGCTTTCACATGAGACACAATATGTTTAAAATGCAAGGTATTAGAGAGGAAAAATCATAAAATAGAGAGAGAGTGTTATAACTTTGTGACTTTTGTTTGTTGAGGGAAAGTAGGTGTGTCCTTATTTGTATGAAGGATGGTCTTATCATATCAGGTGAAAGCATGATATTATTGCTATTGTTGGGTAGAAGGATGTTTATGGATGCTAAGTTCCCAAAGGAGTAGATTTACCACATTACTGTCTGTTAAAACCTGTGGTGGTTTAAGTTTATTTACCCCAGAAAAACATGTTCCTGAATTTAATCAATTCCTGTGGTTGTGAACCTATTGTAAGTAAGACTTTTTGATGAGGTTACTTCAGTTAAGGTGTGGTGTACCTCAATTAGGATGGGTCTTAATCCTATTACTGGATTCCTTTATAAATGGAGTGAAGTTCAGACAGAGAAAAAGCCACAGGGAGCAGCCAGAAGGTGAAATTCATTGGAACCCAGAAGAGAACTGAGAGGTCATGAGAAGCCACCATGTGCATTACCATGTGACAGAGGACCTAAGGACCAAGGATCGCCAGCAGCCAGCCCCAGAATGCCACAGTCTTCAGGGAGAAAGCAGGGCCTTGATGATGCCTTCATTTGGACTTCCTTTTAGCTTCAAACCATGAACAAATAAATCCCCGTTTTTTTGTTTTGTTTTTTTCAAATTTATTGATATATATTAATAAAGCATAAATCCAACCAAAGAGTAAAATTAATGGTATTCAGTATAATCACGTTTGTGCATTCATCACCCCAGTCACTCCCAGAGCACTTTCATTATTCCAATAATAATAATAATAAATAAACAAACAAAACTCATTACCTCTCAATCTCTCTATGCCTCGCCTGCCGTATATAGCTGCTATTTTTTTCCTTCCCTCTAGTGTATTAGTATTTATATTATGTAAAAAAAAAGCAGTCTTATATATGCAATATCATCCATATTCGTGTTTTACATGAGGTTTTACTATCTTATACAGTCCCATGTTACAGTTTTTAGCTTTCATTCTAGTAATATACATGACCTTAGACTTTCCTTTTCAAACAGTCATACTCATGCAATAGCACTGCTAGTTACAAACACCATGATATGCTTTAACCATTTCTATTCATTTCCAAAGATTTACAAACAACCATTTTAACAATTCTGCAGAGATTAACCTTCAGTTTTCCATTCTCTACTCTCCTATTTTCTGGTGACCTATATTCTAATTATTGACTCCATGAGTTTACACAGTATATTTAGTCCATAATAGTGCAGTCATACAGTATTTGTCCTTTGTGCCTGGCTTGTTTCACTCAACGTAATGTCCTCCATGTTCATCCGTGTTGTCATATGCTTCACAACTTCATTTCCTCTTATTGCTGAATAATATTCAAATCGTGTGTACACCACAATTTGTTTAACCATTCATCAGTTGATGGACACCTGGGTTGTTCCCATCTTTTGGCAATTGGGAATAATGCTGCTATGACTACCAGTGTGCAGATGTCTGTTCATTCTCTGCTCTCTTCTGGGTATATACCTAGTAATGGTATTGCTGGGTCACATGGCAAGTCTATATTCAACTCCCTAAGGAAGTGCCAAACAGTCTTCCATGGTGGCTGTACCATTCTACACTCCCACAAACAGTGAATAAGTGATGTTGAACATTTTTTATGTATTTCTTTGCCATTTGCATTTCTTCTTTGGAAAGTTGTCTTTTCAAGTCTTTTGTCCATTTTTTAATTGAGTAGTTTTTCTTCTTATTGTTGAGTTGTATGATCACTTTGTATATCATAGATATTAAACCCTTATCAGACATGTGATTGCCAAATATTTTTTCACATTGTGTTGGCTGTATTTTCACCCTTTTGACAAAGTCCTTTGAGGCGCAGAAGTGTTTAATTTTGAGGAGATCCTATTTATCTATTTTTTCTTTTGTTGCTCGTGCTTTTTGTGTAAGGTTTAAGAAACTACCACCTATCTTAAGATCTTGAAGATGGTTTCCTACATTTTCTTCTAGGAGTTTTATGGCTATTGCTTTCATATTTAGGTCCTTGATCCATTTTGAGTTAATTTTTGTATAAGATGTGAGATAGGAATCTTCTTTCTTTTGGATATGGCTGTCCAGTTCTCCTAGCGCCATTTGTTGAATAGACTCTTCTGGATCAGCTGGAAGGGCTTGACCGCATTGTCAAAAATCCCTTGACTGTAGATGTGAAGGTCCATTTCTGAGTTCTCGATTCGGTTCTGTTGATCATGTGTCTGTCTTCATGCCAATACCTTGCTGTTTTTACCACCATAGCAAAGAAATATGTTTTAAAGTCTGAAAGTGAGAGTCCTCCAACTTCGTTCTTCTTTTTTAAGATGTTTTTGGATATTTGGGGACACTTACCCTTCTGAATAAATTTGATAATTGATTTTCCCACTTCTGTAGAAAAGGCTGTTGGGATTTTTATTGGGATTCAATCTGTAAATCAATCTGCATAGAACTGACATCTTAATGATATTTAGTCTTCCAATCCATGAAAGTGGAATGTCCTTCCATTTATTTAAGTCTTCTTCAGTTTCTTTTAGCAATGTTTTGTAGTTTTCTGAATATAGGTCCTTTATGTCCTTGGTTAAATTTATTCCTAAATATTTGATTGTTTTAATTGCTATTGCAAATGGAATTTTTTTCTGATTTCCTCCTCAGATTGCACATCAGTAGTATATAGAAACGCTATTGGTTCTTGCATATTAATGTTGTATCCTGCCAATTTGCTGAACTCATCTATTAGTTCTAGTAGTTTTCTTGTGGATTTTTCAGGAGATTCTAGATTTAGGATCATATCATCAGCGAATTGTGAAAATTTTATTTCTTCCTTTCCTATTTGGGTGCGTTTTATTTCTTTATCTAGCCTAATTGCTCTAGCTAGAACTTCCAGCATAATATTGAATAGCAATGGTGACAGTGGGCATCCATATCTTGTTCTTGATCTCAGCAGGAAAGCGTTCAGTCTCACCATTGAGTACTATACTAGCTGTAGGTTTTTCATATATGCACTTTACCATATTAAGAAAGCTTCTTTCTATTCCTATCTTTTGGAGTGTTTTTATCAAGAAAGGGTGTTTTATTTTGTCAAATGCCTTTTCTGCATCAATTGAGAGGACCACGTGATTTTTCTTCTTCAATTTCTCAATATGGTTTATTATACTAATTGACTTTCTTGTGTTGAACCAACCTTGCATAGCTGGTATAAAACCCACTTGATCGTGTTGTATAATTCTTTTAATGTGCTTTTGGATTCTGTTTACAAGTATTTTGTTGAGGATTTTTGCATCTATATTCATTAGAGATATTGGTCTATAATTTTCTTTTTTTGTAGTATCTTTATCTGGTTTTGGTATTAGTGTGATGTTGGCTTCATAGAATGGCTTTGGTAGTGTTCTCTTCTGTTCAATTTCTTGGAAGAGCTTGAGCAAGATTGGTATTAGATCATCTTTGAATGATTGGTAAAATTTACCTGTGAAGCCATCTGGTCCCAGGTGTTTCATCTTTGAGAAGTTCTTGATAACTGTTTCAATCTCTTCACTTGTAATTGGTTTGTTGAGGTCTTCTATTCTTCTAGGGTCAGTGTAGGTGGTCTGTGTGTTTCTAGGAATTTGTCCATCTCGTCTACATTATCTAGTTTTTTGGCATACAGTTGTTTATAATATCATCTTATGGTCTCTCATTTCTGAGGAGTCAGTGGTAATGTCCCCCCTCTCATTTCTGATTTTATTTATTTGCATCTTCTCTCTTTTTTTCTTTGTCAGGCTAGCTAAGTGTTTGTTGATTTTGTTGATCTTCTCAAAGAACCAACTTTTGGGTTTTGTTAATTCTCTCTGTTGTTTTTTTTTTGTTCTCAATTTCATTTATTTCTGCTCTGATCTTTACTATTTCTTTCCTTTTCCTTGGTTTCGGATTAGTTTGTTGTTCTTTTCCTAGTTCTCCCAGGAACTAGTTAGATCTTCAATTTTAGCTCTTTCTTCTTTTTTAATGTAAGCATTGAGGGCTATAAATTTCCCTCTCAGCACTGCCTTTGCAGTGTCCCATAGGTTTTGATATGTTGTGTTCTCATTTTCATTTATCTCAAGGTATTTGATGAATTATCTTGCAATTTCTTCTTTGACCCACTGATTATTTAAGAGTGTGTTGTTTAATCTACATATGTTTATGAATTTTCCATTTTTCCATCCGTTATTGATTTCCAGCTTCCTTCCGTTATGCTCAGAGAAAGTGTTTTGTATAATTTCAATCTTTTAAAATTTATTTAGACTTGACTTTTGAGAAGGCTCCACGAGCACTTGAAAAGAATGTATATCCTGCTGTTTGGGGGTACAATGTTTGGGGGTACAATGCTCTATGGATGTTTATTAGGTCTAGTTCATTTATCATATTATTCAAGCTCTCTGTTTCTTTATTTATCCTCTATCCAGATGTTCTATCCTATACTGATAGTGGTGTATTGAAGTCTCCAACTATTATTGTAGTCATCTATTTCTCCCTTTGGCTTTTTCAGTGTGTGCTTCATGTATCTTGGGGCATTCAGGTAAGGTGCATAAATATTTAGTACAGTTATTTCTTCTTGGTGAATTTCCCCTTTTATTAATATATAATGACTTTCTTCATCCCTTATAACAGTTTTGCATTTGAAATCTATTTTGTCCAATATTAGTATCACTACTTCAGCTCTTTTTTGGTCACTATTTGCATGGAATACCTTTTTCCAACCTTTCACTTTTAACCTGGTTGTGTCCTTACATCTGAGGTGGGTCTCTTGTAGACAACATTTAGATGACTCATTTTTTTTTAATCCATTTTATCAGTCTATGTCTTTTGATTGGCGGAATTCAATCCGTTAACACTCAATGTTAAAACTGTAAAGGTGTTACTTACTTCATCCATTTTGTCCTTCGGGACTCTGTTGTCATATCATTCTATTGTCTGTCTTATCCTTTAGTTTACCCTTCCTAATAATCATTTCTAAACTCTTCTCCAAATCTGTCACCTTTTTTTTTTCCTCTCATGCTGCAGCACCCCCTTTAGTATCTCTTGCAAATCTGATCATTTGGTAATATATTCTATCAATTTTTATTTGTCTGTGAAGACTTTGAACTCACCCTCATTTTTGAACAACAGCTTTGCTGGTAACATGATATTTGATTGAACAGCCTAAGAAATTAAAAGAATATCTCTACAAGCTCTCTCCTAAATCATATAGGTTTGATGATGGAAAATATATTTTTCAGACTCCCTTTCTAGCAACAGTAGATTCTTCTGGTATGAAACTCTTGCTTGAGACATGACAGGTGAAAGAAAAGCAGAAGTCCCTATTTCTCCTCTGATACTAGCAGACAAGCCAACCATATTAGCTTTATCAGAAAGCAGACATGAGTTCTTGCAGGGGCTTTTAGGCCTTCTACTGGAAATCATTTTGATGCTTTGACAGCTGAGATCATAGGTGGTGATTTCCCACAATTTCTGTAACTTCCTATTTTTCTAAGAATATTGACAGCTTTCTCTAACCTTCATCCCCTGGCATTTCCACATGTGTTATTAACATCTAATTCCCTTATTAAAAAACTTCTTTTTGAAATGCTTAGGTGTTTTCTCTTTTATTGATTAAGACTATACTGGTATAAATATTAAAATCACATAATTTTAAAATATTAGAAAGATGGGTATGGAGTCTTACTTTTCATGCTTATCCCACAAGCACAATAAGACAAATAAGCATGCTTCATATAGGACTGTATAAATCCTGTAGGTACATTCTGCCTCCCCACTGTGCTATTCTCCAAGGGTCTTGATTTGGCTTGTGTTGGGGATCAAGTCATGAACCCCACAAAGACATGTTTAATATTAATCCACATTCCTGTGGATGTGAACCCATTTGTAAATAGGACTTTTTGAAGAGGTTATTATTAGTTAAGATGTGGCCAAATTGAATTTGGGTGTATATTAACCCATATTACTAGAGGCCTTATAAAAAGAGAAAATTTGGATGCACTCAGTGAGTAGAAACCAGAAACAGTAAGAAGCCAGAAGTCCGCAGAAATGAGAGAAAAGCCACAGGAAGAATCCAGAAGGGAGAGAAGCCAGAAGTCAGAGAAAACCACAAGAGAAGACCAAAGACATTGCCATATGGTGTAGGACTGCCATTACCAGAGTGTTATAGACCTGGGGGAGAAACCATGGCCTGTCAAGACCTTGAAGTTGGACTTCTAGCCATCAAAAGCTGAGACAATAAATTCTTGTTCTTTAATCCCAAACATTGTGTGATACTTGTCATAGAATACTGGCAAATAAAGACAGTTTGGATGATGACTCTGACCTTTCCCCAGCCTTTACCAAAAACTCCTTTTTTTAAAGGAGGTATCAGAAATTGAACTCAGGACCTCATACATAGGAAGTAGGCACTCAACCACTGAGCTACATCTGCTCCCCCCTTTTAAAATTTAATTTAATTTAATTTTTTCCCCAAAAACTCTTAACATCATCACAAGTCAATCTACAGCCCTTGGAACCATTCTTCTTTCATTCTAGTACACATCTGGAATGGTAGTAGCATGACATGAGATCTTTGACTCTTCAATAGAAGTATCATGTCCATGACACACCTCAAATTGCCCTCAGATTCACAAATGTCCAATATCCTGGATAAGCCCACACAGAAAACAGTGCAGGGTGCTCTAATGTTTTCAATCCCAGAGTACAAGAACAGAATCTCCTCCCAATATCTTGTTAGGTTTCCAAAGGTTTCCTTTAGTTTTTAGATATTTTCAGTGGACCTGTGAGGAATTAACCATTTGGGATAGTGAGGTTGTGGCAGATCAAAGATAAGTGGCATAGATAATTTTCCTGCTAGATAACTACTGGACAGTTATCTAGCAGGAAAATTGGTGTGCAAACATGGTGGAGTTTCCATACTAAGACCATAGTGCCCTCAGGCTACTTGCCTAGCACTCTTTCTTCTCACTTTTCCATTCAACACCATTTTTTCCAGATATGCCAAGAGTCCTGTTCTGTTTTTGTTTTTCCTCTTTTAACACCTTTATTGAGATATAGTTCACATACCACACAATTCACTCATTTAATGTATGCAATTCAATGGTTTTTAGTATATATACAGCATTGTGCAATTATTACCACAATCACTTTCAGGACACTTCCATCACCCTGAAAAGGAACTTCTTACCCCTTAGCAATCATTCGTTATTTCCTTCCAGTGACTGTCCCCACCATTCAACCCTAGGCAACATTAATCTACTTTCTGTCTCTATGGATTTGAACTATTTGGAAATTTAATATAAATGGAATCATACAATATGTGGTCTTTTGTGACTGGCTTCTTTCACTTAGCATAATATTTACAAAGTTGATGTATGTTGTATGTACTAGTACTTCCTTTTTATTGCTATATGATATCCCATTGCATGGATATACTACAATTAATTATGTTAGACATTTAGGTTTCTTCGACTTTTTGACTATAATGAATGCACAATGCTGCTAGAAACATTTGTGTAAAAGTTTTTGTGTAGATGTATGTTTTTATCTTCCTTTAGTATATACCTAGGATTGGAGTTGTCTGGTAATATGGTAACCATGTATAACCTTATGAGTAACTGCCAAACTGTTTTGCCAATTTGCTGCATCATTTTACATTCTAACCAGCAATGTATAAGTATTCCAGTTTCTCTATATTCTCACTGACATTTAATATTATCTGTCTTTTTGGTTATAGCTATTCCAATGGTTGCACAGTACTATCATATTGTAGTTTTGATTTGCATTTACCTAATGGGAATGGCATTGAGCATCTTTTTCATGTGGTTTTTGGCCATTTGTATATCTATTTGGGAGAAATGTCTGTTTGAATTCTTTGACCATTTTTCAATTGGGTTATGTGTCTTTTTATTGTGGGATAGTAAATATAGTTTATGCATTCTAGATACATATCCTTTATCAGATATATGATTTGCAAACAATTTTTCTTCTTCTGTGGGTTTCTTTTCATTTTCTGATGGAGTCCTTGAAGCACAAATTATTTTTATTTTAATAAAGTCTAATACATCTCATTTTTCTTTAGTTGTTTGTGTTTTTGATGTCACATCTAACAAACCATTGCCTAATGAAAAGTCATAAAGATTTGCCCCTATATTTCTTCTAAGAGTTTTATAGTTTTAGCTCTTTTGAGCTAATGTTTTTTATATGGCATAGGGTAACAGTCCAATTTCATTCTTTTGCAGGTGGATATACACTTGACCCAACACCATTTGTGGAAAATATTATTTTTTCCCTTAAATTGTCTTGGCCCTTGTTGAAAACTGGCTGACCATAGACACATGGGTCTCTTTGTGAATCAATTATGTGCCATTGATCTATATGTCTATCCTTATGCCAGTACCATACTGTTTCAATTACATAGCTTTGTAATAAGTTTTTAAATTGGGAAATATCAATTTCAATATTGTTTTGGCTATTCAGAGCTACTTGAGATTCCATATGAATTTTAGGATTGGCTTTTTCATTTTTGCAAAAAGGTCATTGGAATTTTGATAGGAATTGCATTGAATCTGTAGATTGCATGAACACAAGATGTCTTTCCATTTAGGTCTTTAATTTCCTTCAACAATGTTTTATAGTTTCCAGAGCATAAATTATATTCAACTTATTGAATGTTTCATTATTTCTGATGCTATTATAAGTTGAGTTGTTTTCTTAACTTCATTTTGGGAGTCTTCATTGCTAATGTATGGGAATTAATTTTTGTGTTTTTATCTTGTGTCCTACAACTTTGCTGAACTCATTTATTAATTCTAATAGATTTTTAGTAGATTTCTTAGAATTTTCTATATATAAGATCATGTCATCTCTGAATAGAAATAGTTTTACATATTTCTTTCCATTTGGGATGCCTTTTATTTCTTTTCTTGCCTAATGCCCTGGCTGGAACTTCCCATACAATGTTGAATGTAAGTGGCAAGAATGGACATACTTATCTTGTTTCTGATCTTTTATGGAAAGCCTTCCATATTTCACTACTAAATACGATGTCAGCTGTGCATTTTTCATAGATGTCTTTTATTAATTTGGGGAAATTCCTTTCTATTCCTATTTTATTGGAAATTTTTGTTATCAAGAAAGGGCTCTGAATTCTCTCAAATGCTTTTTCTGTCTCTATTGCAATTATTTTGTGAGTTTTGACCCTTATTCAATTGATATAGCTTGTTAGATTAATAATTTTTGGATGTTAAACCAACCTTACATCCTGGGATAAATTCCACATTCCTCTTTATATGTTTCTGGTTTGTGTTTTCTAGAATTTTGAGGCAATTTGAGTCTATATACATGAAATATTGGCCTGTAGTTTTCTTTTTTCATCATATCTTTGTCTGGGTGTAGCATCAGGATAATACTGGGCAAATAAAATCAGTTAGGAAGTGCCTTCTCTTTTCCTATTTTGGGGAAGAGTTTGTAAATAATTGATATTGATTCTTCATTAAATGTTTGGTGGGAAGTTTACTAGATAAGTCATTTAGGCCTACACTTTTCTTTCTAGAAGTTTTAAAATTAATGATTTGATCTCTTTAACAATTAAATCTATTAATATTTTCTGTTTCTTTTTAAATCAATTTGAGTAGTTTATGTCTTTCTAGGAATTTGTCCATTTTATCTAAGTTATCTAATTTTTTGGCATATAATTGTTCATAGTATTCACTTATAATTCTTTTTAAAAAAATAATTTATTGAAGTATATCATTCATACATGAACATACATAAATTATAAGTGTTCCGTAAACATCATGATCTTACAAAACAAACATGCATAACATCATACAGGGCTCCCACACATCAACCCCCCAACAAACACCCTGCATTGTTGTGAAACATTTGTTAACAAATCATGAAAAAGCATAGTCAAAGTATTACCATTAACTATAGTCTGTATCTTCCTCCCCTATACATTTTTTAAAGGATTTATTTATTTATTTATTTATTTATTTACTTTTATCCATTTTTACCACTCCCCCACCCCCCGTTTTTGCTGTTTCTGTGTCCATTCACTGGGCAACTCTCTGTGTCCATTTCCTGCCCTCTCTTCTCATCCTTCTCCTCCTGTCTTCACTGGGATTCGATCCTCGGAATCTCTGAAGTGGGAGAGAGGCATCCTACCGCCTGCACCACCTTAGTTCCTAGTTTTTCAGTGCGTTTCATCTTGGCTCTCCCTTGTGTCACTCTCCTGTTAAGTCATCATCTTGCTGCGTGGCTCACAGGGCCTGGCGGTGCACTCGTAGACAGGGCCTGGTGGCTCACCTGCTCGCAGGGCCTGCCGGCACACCTGCTCGCGGGGCCTAGCGGAGCATCCACACACGGTACCTCGTGTACCATGCGCCTTCTATATTTTTCTTTTTTTTAATTTTTACCGAGAAGTCCCAGGGGTCGAACCCAGGTCCCTCCATATGGAAGACGGATGCCCAACCACCCAAGCCACATCCATCTCCCTGCTATATATCTTAAGATTGACCAAAGATACCCAAAGTTACAGTCTTTTCCCATACAGGATTAAATAATAATTTTATAATAAATAAAATTTTTATAATAAATCAGGGTTAGTTTATCACCAACATTCTAAAAATCAGACCTAGAAGAGAAAAACTAGGTCTGGGGACACATGCATGGTTTCTAATATAGCAAATGTTTAGCCTACCCTGATTATCACAAAATCAGGACAGCAAGAATATGTGCACCTTTATAATTATTTTTATCTCTGTAAGGTTGAGAAGAAAGTGTATTTTTCAGTTTGTAGGGTGGATGGTAGTATAGATTTCTTTTAGCTCTAGTTGGTTTATCACATTGTTTCCACCTTCTATTACTTTCTTGATTTTCTATCCATTATTGAAATAATAATTCATTATTCATTCCATTATTGAAAGTGGGGTTTTGAAGTCAGCAACTATTATTGTTAAATTGTGTATTTCTGGGAGCAGATGTGGCTCAAGCAGTTGAGTGCCTGCCTCTCACATAGGAGGTTCTGGGTTCAATTCCTGGTGCCTCCTAAAGAAGACGAGCAAAACAGCAAGCTGACGCAATGGGCTGGCATGGAAAACTGATGCAATGAGCTGACACAACAAGATGATGCAATGAGGAGACACAACGAGAGACTTAACAAGCAGGGAGTGGATGTGGCTCAAGCGATTGGGTACCTCCCTCCCACATGCAAGATCCCAGATTCAGTTCCCAGTGCCTTCTAAAAGAAGACAAGCAGACACAGAGAGCACACAATGAACAGACATCAAGAGAAGACAGTAAGCACAAACAATGAGGCAGGGGGGAAATGAATAAATTAATAAATCTTTTTTAAAATTGTCTATTTCAGACTTCACTTTAGTCAGTTTTTGCTTTGTGTATTTGGGGCTCTATTTTAAGTGCATATATGTTTATAATTGTTATATTTTCTGAATGGACTCTCTTATCATTACAAAATGTCCCTCTTTATCTTTAGTAACATTTATTTTTATCTATTTTGCTTGATATTAGTATAGCCACTTCAGCTTTCTTATGGTTGTTTTTCACATGATATGTCTTTCTTCCATTTTTCACCTTAAACCAAAATGTATCTTTGAAGGTTAAGTCTGTCCCTAGTAGATAGCTCTTAGGTGGACCTTGTGGTTTTGTTGTGGTTTTTTTTTTCTCTATCCAGTCTGATAATCTCTGCCTTTTTGATTAGATTGTTTATCCATTCATACTTATTGCTATTATTGATGTAGTTGGATTTACCTATGCCATTTTACTTTTTGTTCTTTTATGTCTCATCTCTTTTTTGTTGCTCTGTTCTTCCTCTATTGCTTTCTTTCACATTACATGAATATTTTCTAGTGTAATTTTAATTCCTTTTCTGATTTCTTTTCTATATGTTTTGATTTATTTTCTTAATGGTTCTTTAGAACTTATAATATATATTCTAACATCAGAATCTGCTTCAAATTTATATTAATTCCAATGAGATATAGAAACATTACCCCCATAAATTTATATATTTTAGTCCATATTTCTATATACATTTATATATGTTATGAACCCAAAAGTATATTGTTATAATTATTAATTTGTATAATTTTATGTCTGTTTTTTAAAAAGACTGAAAAAAGAAAAGAAGGCGAGTATTATTAATAGTTTTTGCTATAATAATCTCCATATACACCATTTCCAGTTCTCTTCATTTGTTCCTATGGATTCAGTTTACCATCTGATGTCATTTCCTTACTCCAAGAGCTGTTATTGTCAAATGTATTACATTTTTATACATTGTAGGCCTAACAATATAATTATACGCATATTGTTTTATAGAATTTCTTTTTAAATCAGTTGGAAAAAAATAGAAGGAATATGCTAAATTATTTTCTTTTATAATCTACATGCACAATTAATCTAACTGGCATCCTTTGTATTTTCATATGGATTTGAATCATTGTCTTGTGTCACTTGCTTTCAATCTGAAGAACTTTTAGCATCTCTTGTAAGGCAGGTGTGCTAGCCATTAATTCTATCATCTTTTGTTTATCTTGGACTGTCTTCATTTTAAAAGATTATTTTGCTCAATATACAGTTCTTGACAGTCTTTTTTCTTTCAGCACTTTGAATATGTTATTCCATTACCACCTGTCCTCTATTGTTTCTGATGATAAGTCAGCACTTACTCTTTTTGGGGTTCCCTGTATGTGACAAGTCATTTTTCTTTTGCTGCTTTTAAGTATTCCCATTGCACATATGGTGGTATTTTTAATGGCATACTACATTTTCTGAGGTTCTCTTCATTTTTCTCCATTCTTTTTTCTCTCTATTCTTTGGATTACATAATCTCTTTATCACTCTATCTATATGTTCACTGATTCTTCTCTGCCAGTTCAGATGTGCTCTTGAGTACCTGTAGTGAATTATTTATTTCACTTATTATACTTTCAATTCCAGAATTTCTATTTGTTTCTTTTGTTCTAATTTATATGTCTACATTTATATTTTCTACTTAATGAGACATTGTCTCCCTATCTTCATTTACTTCTATAAGCATGACTTCCTTTAGGTTTTATTTATAATGGTTGCTTTGAAATCTTTATTTGCTAAGTCTGATATCTGGACCCCATCAAAGGGTAGTCTTTGAGACTTGCTTCTGATCCCAGGAGAGCTCATCTTAGCTATCTCTTTCCCTTGTTAAACTTCTAGCTGGTCTTCTAGCTGGTTAAGTCCTCAAACTTAAACTTTCATTCTCTGTTCCAAATAAAGCCCACACCCTTGGGGAGATCTACAGAGATATCTGTTCTTATGCCCTGTGTCTCCCCTGGACAAAACCTCTCTGATGCTACTTGAAAGATGGGAGCAGGGATTGTGGCCCGCTTCTCTCCAGATGACAAACCTATTTTATGAAAAAGGCACTATGCTAGGGAAGCAGCCCCTCATTTTCTCAGATTGCCTCTCATGGCATAGACCTTATAAGTGAAATGGGGTGGGGATGATCAGGGTCCAGTATTTTTGGCCTATCAAACCTAGGCTAGAGTTTCCGTCCTAAAACTGGGGTCTGGGTGAAAGAAGAAAGCCCTAGAATACTCAGGCCTCTTGCTTGGAATAGAGTTTCTCCCACATAGAACTGGAAGTGATTAGAAATGCAAGCTATGGGGAAACAGATGTGGCTCAAGCAATTGGGCTCCCATCTACCATATAGGAGGTCCAGGGTTCAATTCATGGGGCCTCCTGGTGAAAGGCAAGCTGGCCTAAGGGGAGAGCTGGCCCATGCAGAGTGCTGGCCCATGCGAAATGCTGGCCCATGCAAGAGTGCTGGCCTGTGTGGAGTGCTGGCCTGAGTAGAGTGCTGGTCTTCACAGAGAGCTGGCACAGCAAGAAGATGCAACAAAAAGAAACAGAGAAGAGCGACAATAAGAGACATAGCAGACCAAGGAGCTGAGGTGGCGCAAGAGATTTCCCACTCTGGAAGGTCCCAGGATCAGTTCCCAGTGCCGCCTAAAGAGAAGCCAAGAAAACACAGAACACACAGAGAGCAGACAATGAGTGCAAAACAATGAGGGGGAGGGGGAGAAATAAATAAATCTTAAAAAAAAAAAAAAAGAAGAAATGCTAGCTATCCCCTTTTCCCCTAGGAAAAATCATAGCCCTAAACTGTAATTTTGGAGGGAGAACCCCATCTTTTTGGCAACAACTGCCAGGAGTAGAGCTTCTCTTTTGATGAGTTAAGGTAAGGAGCAGCCCAAATGCATGACAATCTCATCATTCTTACCAAGACTTTATTACATTTTATGGAATGAATGTTTGTCTATTTGCTTCATGGCCTTAGAACAATTATCAGAGACTTTAGAAGAAGCTCATATAGATATATTTTATATAATTTTTATCAATTATGTTTGTTACAAAAGGAGTCAGTTCATTCTGGATATGTCTCCTCAGCCCTATTCTATATTGTTTCACAATATCTTTTGATTTAAAAAAAATGAGGAAAACTGGATCAACCCTTTAAGGGTTAAATAATTAAATATTTAAAACACAAATATCTACTCTTTATTCCTGGGAGGAAAGAGATTATATCTGTATTTCATCTTAGGAAAGATCTCTCCTGCTTCATGACAGAATAATATAACACAGATAAGTCCTTTTAAGCCATAAAAAAATGAGTAACTAAATAAACCAATAAGACCAAAAATGATTGTGCCTTCATATAAGAAGAGGGTTGACTGTCCTTATGCATATATTTTCTGAAAAAAAGCAGCAGGGTAGGAGATAAACTCCAATTCAACCCCCAATACACCTCAAGAAAAGCCCAAGATCAGGTTATGGGTCATATCTTTCCATTTTTCTTCCAGTGGTAGCTGGTTGGTTTAAGCAGAACTGCAGGGACAATTTCGGTATTCAATATGGAATGTTACACATTTTCCAATCAGGTGGATAGGGCCCCCACATTTGTGGTCAATGGGCTTGTTTAGTAACAGTCATTCACAGGAGGCAGAGCACAGGAGGCAGAAAAGGGATTAAATCCTAATGCTGATATGTTTTCTCAGATTTGCTAAGAGGGATGCTAATGGATAAGAATAAGTGAAGCTGCACTTCCAGAGAACTCCTATTTATCCAAGGAGAAGGAAAAATTAGAGCACAAATAAGAATAGCATCTGGTGACACAAATACATATTATACTTCTCCTTATGGAATATCACAAAGATTTTACCAAGCAAAAGATTTAACAAGGTGACAATTTGGCTTTTCCACTAGAATTCCATGGAGGATGAGTATTGAGAAAGGAAAAACAAAACCAGAGTGAGAGACAGACAATGTCTCTAATGTGTTGCACAAACCTGAGAGATAGAGTCATGTAATCATATGTTTGAAGTGCATGTGTGGGTCTGATGATTTGGGGAGAGGGATGATGACTCAGATATGAAACACGAACTGGGGCACCTAGGGCCAGTGAGTAGACTGATTTTCAGCAGGTACCAAGAGTACAATACTCTGGAGAGATGCAGATTTCAAAAGAATTTTAAAAGCTTTCTATATAAACCACTGCAAAATGCCTTACAGCTGTCTGAATTAGAATTCATTCGGTAAAACAGAAACCACGTGAGTTGTTTTATCAGAGATAATTTAATATAAGAGATTGATTAAGAAGATATTGGTGTGGGGTGTCAGTGATGGGGGATGCATGGAAGGAAGTTCACCTGGGGCATACCTATAAGGCATATGAATGAGTTCAAGTGTTCATGGGGCATTGTCAAAGTAGGTGGAGATCCACACAAAAACCAAAAGATTATCGAATTCCCATCCTGGAGAATTCTGCCACGTTCTTTAATGGTAGAGCAAGAACCCACAGAGTACAGGGGCAGTGACTAGTGAAGAAGGATGGACCATTGACGGGCCCTTGATATTGATGACAGTACTTAAGAACCTTTTCTTTTGAAATTGAAACTTAGCCTAGTATTATAGGTTGCCTAAGAGTTACCTCCTGAGAGCTTCCTTGTTGCTCAAATGTGTCCTCTCTCTAAGCCAAACTCAGTATATAAATGCATTACCTTCCCCCCCAGCATGGGAAATGACTCCTGGAGATGAGCCTCCCTGGTGCTGAGGGATCACTACTAAGCATCAAGTAGTAATGCAACTGGAAAAAGACCTTGACCAAAAAGTGGAAAGGGTAAAGACAAATGAGTTTATATGGCTAAGAGACTTCACAGTGAGTTGGATGGTCATTCCAGAGATTATGATTATGCACGTCTCAGCAAGATCTCATTTACTGCCACAGTATATTTTGCCTCAAATAGTGGGGCTCCTAAGGGCTCTGGAGACCTCCAGATACTGTAGGCAGGGCTGACAGCTCATGAGTTTGGTGCCCCGCCAGTGGACCCTACTTTGTAATTTATGCTCCCCAGTGTGACAGAGTTGGACTAAGTTGTGGTTTCCCTACACATGGCTCTTCTGCCTCTTCTATTTGAACCTATAGTTAGTACTAGAGTTGATGGGTATATGTCCAAGAGACTTAAATCTTTGGGCTTTCCATGTGCCAGTGGGGCCCTGAATCTCAGCAGAGTTGCAACACCTACTCTCCAGTTCATTGGACTCACCCAAGAAAACTAACAAGGAGATGATGATGGGCAATAACCATCCCAAGGAACAGAGAGTCTACAACTGTAAGCAAGATAGTCCCCTCTGTCTGCCTCATGGGATCTAAGGCCCCTCTCAACTACAGGCAGAGTGGGCATCACCATCCCAGAAACCTCAGGATTGGCAAATGAACAATGGATTAGAGTAGACATACTGTTATTCTACTATAGACTTATTGTGATCCTAGCAATGGAAGAACTTTTATCATTGATGTGGAGGCAGTGGCCACTGGATGTTCTGAGGGAAGGGAGAGGGAAAACTAGGTGTAATATGGGAGCATTTTCGGGACATTGAAACTGTCCTGAACGACGTTGCAATGATAGATACAAGCCATCATATATCTTGTCATAACTTACAAAACTGTGTGGGACAGTGTTTAAACTATAATGTAAACTATAATCCACACTTAGTGGTAATGCTCCAATATTTGTTCATCAATCTTAAGAAATGTACCACACTAATTTTTAATGTGGGAAAGTGTGGGAGGGTTAAGGAGTGGGGCATATGGGTATCCCCTATATTTTTTAATGTAACATTTATGTAATCTAAGTATCTTTAAAAAAATTTTTTAAGTACACACACACACACACACAGACACACACACACATATATATATATATATATAAAAGAAGATATTGGGGCCCTGACAAGGCAAAAAATGACCTCTGAAGCAACACAGGGATAGAAACTGCAGGAAACAACTACCCTCACTAGGGCTGGTGGAACAAAGGGAGATGGTGGGATCATCAGAATTTCAAAGCTAAAGGAGGTGCTCCAGGGTTCCCATCAGAGCTGCAACCCAGACCTCTGAGAGCAAGGCACAGCTCAGCTTGTGCTGGCATCTTAGTATCAATGAGTCTGATTCTGAGAAAGGCAGAATAATCTCAAAATTGAACCAAATGTTTTTGGAATCAGGGGGAAGTACAATTTGGTGGGGTGGCACTGACAGGAACAGCAAGTAAATAGGAAGGAATAAGTTATTTCTTTCCCTTCCTGTCTTTTAGCTTCCCCCTCCCCACCCCATGCCTACCTATTGGCCAAACCTAACAGAGAGCAAGAGGACAGAGGAGAAACGTAATTTGCAAAGTATGAGTCCAAGCATCACAAAGTCAACTAGAAAAGATTGGTTGGAGCTGAGAGATAATTGCTTAATCATTAACTCATTCCCATTTAAGAGAACCATGGTAAGGGCAAATATTTTTTTCAAAAGATTTCTGGAATCATATTTGTGTGGTTATAGGATATGTTTATGGTCAGAGACAGGTCTCAAGATGGATAAGCTATCAAATTTTAAAGTCAGGTTAACACCTGTATACCCTGCAGACTTATCTGGCCAAGATATTAAAAATTCCCGACTATGGCATAATTAATCCTATATAATTAAATGTCTTTATTCTCTTTCAGTGGTGTTATACAATTGCTTACCTAGAAGGTTACATGATCAAATTCAGCACTCTGCTTCCCTCTCCTAACGGTAGCTTTCTTCCTTCTCACAATGTTGGACTTCCATGTAAACCCAATGAATAAAATGCAGGAGCACAAGCATATGGGGGTTAAAGTCTATCTGCTCTTCCATAAATCTTCCTAGAGTGAACAGGCTGAGGGTTTATGACAAGCTACACGTCAAGACTGGAAAGAATAAGTTTTTGAAACAAGATTTTGTTGTATATCAGGGTTTGCCAAGAGGCAGTTCAGATACCGTTGGTGCTATATAAGAATATTTTAGATGGCGCCAAGATGATACTTCAGCTTCACACATCAGGTGCTGATTTGAGCCTCAGCATTTACACTTCAGTTTCAGGAGGACTATCTCTGAAGCCTGCATGTACCTTGTTTCCATCTCCCCTACTATTATTTGGAAATATATAAGAGTATAAAAAGAAGAAAAAATTGCCCATAAATATAAAAATTTTGGAGAATGTTCTTCAATATATACACCTTGTGTATATATATACATGTATACATACATTTATACAAAGGATGCTATAGTTGTCTGGAAGGAACTGGACAAAAGACAGGCTCAAGTAAAGAAAGATTGTTGCTGTACAGGCATCTAAGCAGGGTGGGTGCTCTGTAAATTTAGGTACAAGAGTGTGGAGATACAGGCTGAAGCAGTGCATAAGAGAAGGGAGCCTGTAATCTGTAAGTATGAGAGAAGAACAGGGAAAACTAAACCAAAAATCCCTGTGGCAATGTGCTCTAATAGTGCTGAGGAAAACAAACATGTCTAATACAAAATTTCAAAATTCTTTGCTGATACATATCTCCTATAAGGCCTTCAGTAAAATCTACATTACTCACTAAGATTTTTGATTAGTGTTCTTTAGAACAGTGGTCTTCAAAATTTTTGTACATATACTCCTAAATGAATTCTAGCCCCCCCCAAGATGGCTCCCTCGTCTGTTTGCTCGTTGTTTATGCTTGTTGTCTGCCCGTTGTCCCTGCTCACCGTTTTTGCTCGTTGTCTGCCTGCTTTTTCTTTAGGAGGCACTGGGAACCGAATCCAGGATCTCCCATGTGGGAGGCAGGTGCCCAACTGCTTGAGCCACATCCACTGCCCTCCAAAATGAATGTTGAACAAATACAAACCCCTTGAACATTTTTAAGTTCACATCAAACATTTTGTTTTACTCAAGTTTACTTTCAAAACATAAAATTTCATACAAATGGCAAGTATTGACATTTTAAAATAGAATAGCTACCTTATTCTTTTATTGTATCTAATAGATTCTAAATATAATAGCGATTTGATACTTAACCATTATCCACTAACAAAAGTCATGAAGAACTTCTTTAATAGCGAAAGGGGTGGTGAAAAAAGACAATCCAAACTGTATCTCAACTACTGACACAGTTTGAGACAGTTTTGCTTTAGGAGAGCACACACACACAGGGAATTGAATTCATTTACTAATCTCTATGCCTTCCTGGAGCAAGAGGCAGAGAGGACAGATATTGAGATATAGGTATAAATTCTTTCTTTATTTCTTCCTTTCTTTTTCCTTTTCCTTCTTTTTTATTTCCTACAAAAGTGAGAACATACTGTATATATAGATTTGGCTCCTACTATTTCCAAATGGCATTATTTTAGGTTGTTGAATATTTTTCCAGCATATTTTTATTATTTTACATTATTGTACTATGCCATATTAAGTATTATTTACTTAATTATCAATACTGAGACAAATGCCATTTTTTGATATTATGTTCAGCACTGCAATGGCTGTTTTTGAACGTCTTTGGCTTCATTTTGTGTTATTGTTAAATTAGTTTAATTAATGTACAATTACTGACTCAAAGACTATAGGTGTTTTAAAGGGTCTTGGTTTTAGGGTTAAATTGCTTACATTCTTGCCAGATAAGTTTGTATGCTGACCTGAGCATCTTGGATAAGACTACATATTCAAGAGCCAGATTTCCTGGATTTTAATCTTGGTTCTATCAATTTCTAGCTGTGACCTTGGACAAACTATTTAACCTGTCTGTACTTCAGTTTCCTCATCTATAAAAAAGGATAATAAAAGTGCTGATTTTTAAATGCCTGGGACATTGTAAGCACTTAATTAGTGTTTACTGTTGAATTGTTGTTCTCTAGTATATAATGTCATGTCTCTGCTTTCATTATTTCTCTTTGTTTTGCTTTCAACAGTTTGACTATGATGTATCAAGAAAACTATGGTGGTTTTCTTTCTACTTATCCTAGTTTGGTCCATTGAAATTCTTAGAGTTTTTCAAAAATTTGGAAAACTTTTCTGCCATTATTTCCTTAAATATTTTTTCTGCTCCTTTCTCTCTCCATTCCCCTTCTGGGACTCTAGTCACATTTATTTTGTACCACTCAATATTGTCCATTAGGCCTCTAAGGATTTATTTTATGCAATCATTTTTTATTCCCTTTATTATTTGGATTAGATGATTTGTATTGATTTATCTACAAATTCTTTGATTTTTTCCTCTGCCATTTCAAATCTGCTATTAATCCTAATTAGTGAATTTTTCATTCCATTTATTCTAATGTACATTTGAATTCCCGTTTGGTTCTTCTCACACTTTGAATTTCCCTGCTGAAATTTCCTATCTGTTTTCTTATTGATGCTATATTTCCTTTAATTCTTTGAACATATTTGCCTTTATTTCTTGAATAGAATGTATTTATAACACTTAATTTGAAAACTTGATCTGCTGTATCAGACATGTGGGCCCATTCCAAGTCAGTTTAGATTAACTGGCTTTTTTTCCTGAGTATGGTTCAAACTTTCCTGTTGTTGTTTTTTGTTTTGTTTTGTTTTGCTTTGCTTTGCTTTGTTTTTCCCTTCTAATAATTTTGCATTGAAAATATACGTTGGTTTGTTCTTCTGAAGTTTGTTGGATTTCGTTTTTGAAGAAGGCAAATTTGCCTGGACTCAAAGAGCAAAATCTGTCTCCCTCACAGTATGCATTAGAGCTGATGACTCTAATAAGTGTTTTTGTCTTTCAGCTGCTGCTTTCTAAGCCTGGCTCCTCTGGTTATCTCTCCTGTGCCTCTGTAGTAGAATAGTCACTCACAGATTTGGACAGAGTTTATACTCAGGTTTTGAAACTTATACTCTTTGCTGTTTCCTTACTTCTGGGGTTGCCTCCCTAAATCTCCAGTTGCTCTGCCAGCTCTGAGTTCTGCTCTCTGAAGCCTTAATCCAGTAATGCTTTCATTATTTGCCAAAGAAGCTGTGTGTGTGCCGGGGGATGCACTCAGTCCAAGGTGAAGCAAACCTGCAAGTTCATTAGGAGCTATACTTTTTCAAGGATATAAACTCTCCTAATCCCCAGTTTGTGCTTGCTCTTTCAGGCTCACTCTGATCTCCTGCACACTAGCATAGTTTAGTAATAAGCCAGCAATTTGGGAAAAGTATATCCTCAGATTTTGTCATATGAAATTTCCAGGTCTTCTGCTGCTCTAAACTCCCTGTCACTTTAATGTTGTGGGGTTTTTATTGTTGTTTGTTTGTTTTTTGGAATCTGATATGGGAGTATTAGAGAGCTTCCTCAGACAAGAAAGCCACAAACTCTCAGTCTTGCCCAATACAGTGGTACTTTTCCTATAATTAATATTTCTCAAGGTTCTGTTGGCCATTGGATGCTTTCTGGTGCCTTCAAATAATTATTTACGGGATTTTTGTCCAGGTTTTATCATTATTATCAGTGGAGGAATCTCCTGACCTTTCCATGCCACACTGGTGGAAGTCATGCCCAAATAAGTATTATTAGATTATTTAAAATGTTTGCTAATTTGATTTAGTAACTTGTTCTTTTAATATTACAGCTCTCTTTGCTAATGTGATCGAAAATTTTCTGTATGTTTATTTACTATCTGCTTTGTTCAGTTGTAAATAATTCATTTCCTTTGCCCATTTTTTTCTTCTAGAGTCATTATTTTTCTTATTGATTTAAAAGAGTTCTTATTACTAATTATCCATTTGCCCCAAATCTTTGAAAATATATTTCCATGTTAGTAATTTATCTCTAAATTTTGTTTACAATATGCTTAACATATAAGTTGAGTTTTAAAGATCTGACATCTCTACAAGCATCCATCTTTTTATCCAGGGGCCCTGTTTATCACTCCATTTGTTTGAATAGTTGTTTATCTATCCCAGTCATATTATGAATTTTTAGTACAGGTCTCATTTATGACATTTTAATATTTTCCTTTATTCTAATTGCTTGATAATTTCATATAGTTTTCCACTACAACTCCTAACTGGTTATTGTTATTATATAGAATATCTATCCCTGCCTCATAAATTTCAATCATTTTACCAACCTTATATATATGCATGATCTCACTTAATACTCCAAAAAATACTAATTTTGTATTTTGTTTGAAATATTTCAGCAATACAAAATACATGGATAATGATATAATGGATACCCATGTACACACCATCCACTTATATTAAATATTACACTGTGAATCTCCTTTTTTATATCATTCCCCTCAGTCCCCACAATTAACTACTCTTTTGAATTTGGTGCAATGTGAGTATAGATCATAAAAATATATAATATAGGTTTAACTCCTTAAATGCATATATAAATGGTATTATTCTATGTATATCCATCTGCATTTTAAAAATTTAATATTATGTTTTTGACATTTTTCCATGTTGATACATATTTTCCTAGTTCATTCATTTGAGCTACTTTATAGTATTATTTGCATACATATATTGCATTTTTATAGTCTCATGTTTATGTCTTATAGGTTACTGTAAATCTATATTATTGCAAACATTCATATACATTTTTGCATTTATCTCTGTGCACAAGTGCTAGTGTTTTTCTAGGATATAGTCCTAGGAATAGAATTGCTGGGTTTTAAAATATGAACATTCAACATTACTAGATATCAAAAAATAATTCCACTCCCACTAACAGTGTGTGAGAGCTCCCATTTCTCCACATTTGCCAATGTTTGGAACACTCAGACTTTAAGTTTTGCCAATCTGATAAATATAAATGTAATTTCCTGATTTTTAGTGAGGTTGTACATCTTTTCAAATGTTTGGGATGCATTATTTTTTCCCATCTATGAATTGCTTTTTTACACACTTTTTCTCATATTTTATGAGGCTCTCTGACTTTTCCTTCTTGATTTCTAGCAATTTGTTATATTGTCAGGATAAAAAATTCTTTTTTGATTAGACATTGCAAGTATTTTCAGATTTTCTTTAGACATTAAAGAGGTAGTATTTATCAATTTTTTCTTTGAGATTTATTCTTTTGATTTCTACTTTAAGAAATTTCTATACCAATGTTTTATAGATATTGACTACTGTTGTATTTTAGTGATGTAAAATTTTTATTTTATATTTATCTCTTTTATTTATCTGGAATTATGTCTTCTGGAGTATGGCAAGTGATCAAATATTATTTTTACATATAGATAACTAATCATCCCAACACCACTTATTTAAAAATCCCCTGATTTTATATGCCACTTGTCATATATAAAATTTCCTTAGATATATACTTCTTCTTGTCTTTATCTTATGCTTCATTGGTATTTTTGTCTATTTTTGTACAAACAGTACACTGAATTGACTATATTGCTTTATAATAAGTCATTTAGTCATTAAGTCAGGGTAGGGCCTTCCATCTTTTCCTTTTTCAAATTTGCCATGGGTATTCTTTGTCTTTTGCTCTTCCTTATAAATTTGTATACTCATTTTATCAAAGTAAAAATCCAGTTGAGATTTTAAAGATAATTTCACAATCATTTATAAATTAATTTAGAGTGGATTGTGACCGTTGAATTTGGTGAATCCCACAAAATATTATGTTTTTGAACTAATCCATTTCTGTGGGTGTGAGATATTTGATTACATTAGGTTTGCAATCAAATGTCAATGTCAAGGGACATTAATTAGATCACTTGATTAGATAGCTTTTTTTCGGTTTTTATTAATTTATTTATATTTAGTATTTGTCAGGATTATTAAATTTGCATATCAATTTATTAAAATAGTTAAGAAACACAAAAAATTAATGGACTTATTATATTATGCACTGATTAAATTGCTTTTGATTGGACTACATCAATGAGGCATGACCCAGATTGGGTCTCTGTCCTTTTATTGGAACCTTATATAAATGGAGACACAGAAAAGAGAGACACACAGCAAAGGGAGCTCTGCAATTTTGATCTGGCTGTGTGAGAGAGAGGACTTCAGGTTCACCTACAGCTGTAGAAAGACAGAGAAGCCCAGAGAAGCTCAAGGAGATGAGGCCCAGGGAGAGATGCCTGATTGCCCACAGCTGAGCTCCAGGAGAAAACAGAGAGAGACCAGCAGACCTGTCATTTTGTGTCACCATGTGGCAGGACTTCAGGATCTATTAGAAGCTGACCTTTGGTGAGAAAGTATCCCTGATGATGCCTTGATTTGGATATTTTCACAGCTTTGGAACTGTAAGCTTTTACCCTAATAAAATTCCCATTATAAAAGCCAAACCAGGGGAGCAGATGTGGCTCAAGCAGTTGGGTGCCTGCCTCCCACATGGGATGTCCTGGGTTCAGTTCCCCGTGCCTCCTAAAGAAGACAAGCAGACACAACAAGCTGATGCAATGAAGTAATGAATGAACAGACACAGCTAGCAGCGAGCAAGTGTAGCTCAAGCATTTGGACATCCACCTCCCAGATGGGAGGTCCTGGGTTTGTTTCCTGGTGCTTCCTAAAGAAGACAAGCAGACAACAAGCAGACACAATGAGCAGAGACAACAAGCAGACACAATGAGCAGAGACAATGAGCAGACACAGTAAGCAGACAATGAACAGACAGATGAGGGAGCCATTTCGGGAGGCCAAAAAAAAGCCAACCCATTTCCAGTATATTGCATTGGCAGCCTTTGGCAAACTAAGACAGTGATTAACACATTTTCTCATCTATGGTACCACTACTTTGCGTCTTGCAATAAAGTTTTATATTTTTGCAATAAATGTCTGTATTATCTTCAATTATAGCAATTCTTATATTGCATTCATTAATTTCACAGCAA
The DNA here is from genome assembly GCA_026826555.1 of Tolypeutes matacus. Taxonomy (NCBI): domain Eukaryota; kingdom Metazoa; phylum Chordata; class Mammalia; order Cingulata; family Chlamyphoridae; genus Tolypeutes; species Tolypeutes matacus. The sequence continues at coordinate 52,934,588 of JAKSZT010054487.1, forward strand.
TTAATCATAATTAATTGAGCATTAATTATGTTTCAGACACTGTTCTTAGGCATTTGGAAACATCAGCTTATAGAAAAAGATTCTTGTTCTGAGGAAACAGACAAAAATCAATTTAAAAAAGTAAGTAAATGATAGGAGTTTTGTCCCAGTATGGCTGAATAAGTCTGTAACTGCCTGGCTCACCCCAAGATAACAACTTTAAACACTAGGCAACAGTCAGAAAACAAGAGCGTTCTGATAAGGCTGCAACATGGACAAACCTTGCTCCATGGCTAATATTTGGTGTATTTTTCCATACACCCCATATTATTAACAAAATATATTAGTATTGAACATTTGTTATTGTTCATGAAAGAATGCTCTCATATCTGTACTGTTAACTACAGTCTATCATCCACCACATGGTTGTGGTATACAGTCCCATGCTTGCACAATCCATCCAAGGTATATACTCAGTGGCTCTCAGTTTCATCAGAGTTGTGCAATCATAATGAGGTGATTATATTTTTAATGTTATTAATATCACTGAATTGTGATATTAAATTCACTTAAAAGTAGTTAAAATGGTAAACTTTGAGTTGTATATATGTTACTACAATAAAAAGTTATATATAAAAAAAGTTCTATACAAAAAAAAGAAAAGAAAAAACCAACTACCTGAAGCTTCTGGAGAGAGAAGAAAGCACATGGTTTCTGGAAGAGACTCAAAACTTGAAAAAGAGAATAACACAGGATGAGTTTCCTGTTACATCTTTTAGCTTAAGGATAAGATAAAACAAGCTGAAAATGGCTCCACATGGGGCAGCTAAAACTCTGATAGACAATCTATAGTCGTTTTTAAACTGAAGAACAGGAGACTGAGTTTGTGACAACCACAGTTGCTGGAAAGTTAAGAGAGAAAATGCTAGAAAGAGAAGACTCGAATTTAACAACTCTGCCCAAATCTCTGATCACGTAAGTGCACTCATATTGTAAGCAGCTCAGCAGGGTGAAAAAAGAACTGAACTTGGATTGAGCTGCAGTTTTACAAGTAAATTGGCTACTGAAACATAAATATCAGTATTGTTTAGAGGTATTAAATAGAATCTAAGCCTCCACAAAATATCATCGATGGACAACCAGCAAGATGGTGGCAGAGTAAGGAGCTCCTAGAGTCAGCTCGTGTTACCGGGCAGTTAGTAATCACCCAGAGCTATCTAAAGCATCTGTTTGGGGGCTCCAAGAGACCAGAAGAGCATCCTGCATCATCCTTGAAAGAATGGAAGGAGGAGACTGCCCATCTGCAGAGAAGATTTGTAAGTAGTGCACTCCACACTGTGGAGGCCGGTGCCCATCCTCCACTGGAGGCACAAGCCCCCTCGGGAATTGGAAGCTCTACTTCCCAAAAATGGGGGAGGAAGAAATTGTTGGGCACCAACTTCAGCTATGATTAGTAAATTCAGTGCGCTAAAGTTTAATCCTAAGAACAGCTAAAGTTTGAGTCTGTCCAAGTCAGAATGAGGCTAGTAGCTGCCATTTTTAACTCCATCTTTGGCAGGAAGGGAAGCAGGGCAGACTGAAAATCACAGTGTGGAGGGACCGGCTTTTTTCCACCCAGATCAGACTGCAGCCCTAGCCTAGGCTTCAGCTCTACCTCTGGCAGGGAGGAAGCTAGCGGGACCTGCACCAGCCTCTCCAGGTAACTGCAGGTACATTTGGCTGGCACAGACTGAATAGTCAGAAGTTTATGAGGGCAAATATGGTTACTTTGGACCCTCATGACATAGATTGCTGCCCACATCTGCAGCTCCATCCCGACCCAAGGCAGGGGAGAAAGGGGCTTGAAGTTTCATCAGTCTCTCTGGGCAACTACAGTATAGACTTGCATGACTTGGATTGTTACACATGACTGTGGCTCTGTCCCTATCCCTGGCAAAGGAAAAATGTGGGAGAAGCTTCATCGGTTGCTGGGGTATTGCGGACAGCTTGAGCCTCCACAGCTTACAGCAACAACTACATCCTCAGCTCCTATTTACACAACCAGCAAGAGAGAAAGGGCAAGAAAGCCCTAAACTAAAGAGAGAAACTGCACCCAGAATAAATACTCTAGTAAGCCAGATGCCAAGGCACTAACAAAAAATTACAATCCACACCAAGAAACAGGAAGATATGACCCAGACAAAGGAACAAGATAAGCCTACAGATGACATAAAGGAGTTGAGACAACTAATTATAGATGTTCAAACAAATCTCCTTAATAAATTCAACGAGATGCTAAGGAGATTAAGAAGACATTGGATGAGCACAAAGAAGAATTTGAAAGCAAATATAGAAAAATAGCAGATCTTATGGGAATGAAAGGTGCAATAAATGAAATTTAAAATACACTGGAATCATATAACTGCAGATTTGAGGAGGCAGAAGAAAGGATTGGTGAGATTGAAGAAATGGCCTCCAAAAGCAAACATACAAAAGAACAGATGAAGAAAAGAATGGAAAAAATTGAACAAAGTTTCAGGGAACTAAACGACAGCAGGAGATGTGCAAACGTACCTGTCATGGGTGTTCTAGAAGGAAAAGAGAAGGGAAAAGTGGCAGAAGGAATATTTGAAGAAATAATGGTAGAAAATTTCCTAACCCAATTGAAGGACATAGATATTCATGTCCAAGAAGCATAATGGACTCCCATCTAAATAAATCCAAATAGACCTACTCTGAGACACAAACTAATCAGAATGTCAAATGCCAAAGACAAAGAGAGAATTCTGAGAGCAGCAAGAGAAAAGCAATGCATAACATATAAGGGACACCCAATAAGATTAAGTGCCGATTTCTCATCAGAAACCATGGAGGCAAGAAGACGGTGGTATGATATATTTAAGATACTGCAAGATAAAAACTTCGAGCCAAGAATCTTATATCCAACAAGATTGTCTTTCAAAAAATGAGAGACAGTTTAGAATATTCACAGATAAACAGAAAACTGAGAGAGTTTGCAACCAAAAGACTGGCTTTGCAGGAAATACTAAAGGGTATGCTATAGTCTGAAAAGACAGGAGAGAGAGGCTTGAAAGAGAGTCTAGAAATGAAGATTATATCAGTAAAAATAACTAAAAGTCTCAAAAGAATGGTGAAAATACAATATTACAGATAAAACCCAAAGGCCAAAATGGATGAAATAAGAACTGCCTTTACAGTAATAACATTGAATGTTAATGGATTAAACTCCCCAATCAAAGAAACAGACTGGCGAAATTGATAAGAAAATATGAGCCACCTATATGCTGTCTGTAAGACCTTAGACCAAGGATATCCATAGATTGAAAGTGTAAGGCTGGAAAAAGATATTCCACACATGCAGTAACCAGGAAAAAAAAAAAAAAAAAAGCCAGAGTAGCTATACTTAAATCAGATGAAACAGACTTTATAAGACACTAGTATTGCTCAATCTAAGGAAGAAGTCAGGAAAAAAAATCCAATTACAATAGCAATTAAAAGAATCAAATATTAGAAATAAACTTAACCAAGGATGTAAAGCACTTGTATTCAGAAAACTACAATTCATTGTTAAAAGAAATAAAAAATGGCCTAAATAATTGGAAAAACATTCCATGCTCACGGATCAGAAGACTAAATATCATTAAGATGTCAATTCTACCCAAATTGATATACAGATTCAATGCTATACTGATAAAAATTCCAAAAGAATTTTTTAAATGGAATACACGATTATCAAATTTATTTGGAAGGGTAAAGGGTCCCAAATAACCAGTAACATCTTAAAAAGGAAACGTGAAATTGAAGGACTCTCACTTCTGGACTTTAAATCATATTACCTTGCTACAGTGGTAAAAACAGCATGGTACTGGCATCAAGACAGAGCAATGGAACCGAATGATGGTTCAGAAACAGACCCTCACGTCTATGGTCAAGTGATTTTTTTATTTTTTTATTTAATTTAATTTTTTAAAAAAGATTTATTTATTTACTTTACCCATTTTAACCCCCCCCTTCCCCATTTGTTGTTTTGTGTCCATTCCTGCCATCTCTTCTCATCCTTCTCCTCCAGTCTTCGATCCTGGAGATCGCCAACGTAGGAAAGAGGTGTTCTGCCACCTGCGCCACCTCGGTTCCTGGTTTTCAGAGCTTTTGGAGCATCTCGTCTTGTCTCTCCCCTGCGTCTCTCTCCTGTTACGTCATCATCTTGCTGCATGGCTCACGGGGCCTGGCAGCCCATGCGCCTTCTATATATATTTTTATTTTTGTTTTTGTTTTACCGGGAGGTCCCGGGGAACGAACCCAGGTCCCTCCATATGGCAGACGGACACCCAACCATTTAAGCCACATCCGCCCCCCGATGGTCAAGTGATTTTTGACAAGCCTGTCAAACCTACCCAGCTTGGGCAGAACAGTCCATTCAACAAATGGTGCTGAGAGAACTGGATATCCATAGCGAAAGGAAAGAAAGAGTACCCTTATCTCACACCTTATACAAAAATTAACTCAAAATGGATTGAAACCCTAAATACAAAAGCAAAAACCATAAAGCTTCTAGAAGAAAATGTAGGAAAACATCATCAAGACCTGGTAGTAGGTGGTAGATTCTTTTTTTGTTTGTTTGTTTTTTTACCAGGAGGTCCTGGGGATCGATCCCAGGTTCCTCCATATGGGAGACAGATGCCCAACCATTTGAGCCACATCCGTCCCCTGTGGTGGGTTCTTAAAGGAGATAAGAGGAGGACTGAGATGGACTATTGATGCTTAATGTATGTAGAAGTTTAATTAACTTTACTGTAAAAGTGTGGAAATGTATAGAATTGATAGTAACAGATTATAGTAAGTAACAGGTGGTTTATAAATGGGAATGTGGCTGGAAAGGGTAGTCTAGGGATGTAAATGTCAATTGAAAGCTAGAGAATAATCTAGGAACTGAATAACAGTAAACCCAGAGGTGGATGAGAATTGTGGTTGATGGTACAGATGCAAGATTGTCCTTTGTGAGCTAAAGAAGACGTACATCACTATTGCAGAGTGGTGGGAATGTGGAGAAGCATGGGAAAAATACACCCAGAGTGACCTATGGACTGTGGTTAAGAGCAATACTGTAATATTCATGCATCTATGCCAAAGATGTACTGTGCTGATAATGGGGGAGTATGGAAAAAGTGTGCCAAATGTATGCTATGTACCGTGGTTGGCGGTAACAGCCTGATATTATCTCATAATTTGCAACAAATGTTCCACCACAGTATGGTGTGTTGATAGGGGGTGTTGTATGGGAATTCTACACATGTGCATGATTGTTTCGTAAGTTCACAACTTCTGTAATAAAAATATATTTTTAAAAAATAATAGGGTGGTTTGGGGGAAAAATACACCAAATGTAAGATATGGACTATAGTCAGTAGTAAGATTTTGATGATATTCTTTCATAATTTATAACAAATGTCTCACAACGATGCAAGGTATTGATGGTAGGTTGATGTATGGGACCCCTGTATGATGTTTGCTTTGTAAGTTCACACATTTACTACACACTTATTGTTTATGTATGTTCATGTATAAATGATATAAATAATAATAATAATAATAATAATAGGGTGGGTTGGGGGAAAAAATATCATTGACAATGCCCATGAGATGGTCTAAAGTTACTTGACATATGGAAACCCCACTATCTTTCTCAAGTGAAAATCAGTCAATAGAAATCAGCCCTAAAATGACCCAATGTTTGAATAAGGAAACAATAACTTTAAAGCAACTATTATAAATATGTTCAATAAAAGCAAAAATAGGAAAAAAATAGGAAATCTCAGAAGACAAATTAAAAACTATGAAAAGAATCAAATGGAACTTCTAGATGAAATATTCAATATATGAAATAAAATGTTCTTTAGATGTTGTAACTGCATAATTAAGATAACAAAAGAATGTCTTCAAACTTGAAGATAAGTCAAGAGAAATTATCTAATCTAATGTATAGAGAAAAAATATGCTTGAAAAAAAAGTAGAACACCACTTGTGAGACAATATTGGAGTCCAAGAATGAGGTGACAAAGAAAATAGGGCAGGCAAAATATTTGAAAAGCTAGTGACTAAAAACTTTGCAAGTTTGGTGAAGGCCACACATATATAGATTCAGGCAGCCCAGTGAACCCAAGCAGTATCAGAATAAAGAAAACCATCATGAAAACCAAGAGTAAAGAGAAAATCTGATACAATTTCAAAGATCTCTGATTTCTCATTAGAAAATATGTAGTCCAGAAGACAGGGAAGCAACATATTTAAAATGATGAATATAAATCCCTGGTAGACCAGAACTCTATAACCAGTGGAACTATTTTTCCTGGAATAAAGAAGAAATAAAAACATTTTCAAATAGCTGAAATATTTTAATACAATATTAAAGTTTATCACCAGCACATCTGCACTATAAGAAATACCAAAGTAAGTTGTTTGGTATCAAAGGAAATGATACCAGATGAAAACTTGGACTTTCAGGAAGGAATAAAGAGCATCAAAAATGGTATCTAGGGCGTGGGGTATATGGGAAACACCTATATTTCCAATGTAACTTTTCTGTAATCTAAAACTTCTTTAAAAGTAAAGTTAAAAAAAAGAAAAGGTAACTATCTAGATAAATATGAAAGACTTTTTAATTTTCCCCTTAGTTTCTTTAAATTACATAGGGGCATTTATTTTTTTTTAAACTTTATTTTGTACATTAATAATTGAAAATATAAACAATAAAAACTAAAAAGTAAACACATATGAAGAAATACATTTCTCAATTAAATGTACTGAATACATATAATTTTTTAAAAAATCAAATAATATGTTACACAATATATTTGGTTCATAGTAACGCAATCATACAGTATTTGTCCTTTTGTGTCTGGCTTGCTTCGTTCAACATAATGTCCTCTAGGTTCATCTATGTTGTCATATGCTTTATGACTTCATTTCTTTTTACAGCTGCATAATATCCCATAGTGTGAATAAACCACACTTTGTTTATCCATTCATCTGTTTATGGACACTTGGGTTGTTTCCAACTTTTGGCAATCATGAATAACATTGCTATGAACATTGGTGTGCAAATGTTTGTTTGTGTCACTGCTCTCAGTTCTTCTGGGTATATACCCAATAGTGGTGTTGCCAGGTCACGTGGCAAGTGTTTGTTTACAACACTTATACACACTATATTCAACTTCTTTACCAACTGCCAAACAGTCCTCCACAGAGGCTGTACCATTCTGCATTCCCACCAACAGTGAATAAGGTTCCTATCTCTCCATATCCTCTCCAACACTTGTAGTTCTCTGTCTTTTTAATAATGGTCATTCTGATAGGTGTGAAATGCTATCTCATTATAGTTTTAATTTGCATTTCCCTAATCATTAGTGATGTTGAGCATTTCTTCATGTGTTTTTTTGACATTTTTATTTCTTCTTTGGACAAATGTCTATTCAAGTCTTTTGCCCATTTTTTAATCGAGCCGTTTGTCTTTTTATTATTGAGTTGTAACATCTCTTTATATATCCTAGATATTAAACCTTTATCAGATATGTGATTTCCAGATATTTTTTCCCATTGAGTTGGCTGCCTTTTCACCCTTTTGACAAAGTCCTGTGAGGCGCAAAAGTGTTTAATTTTGAGGAGGTCCCATTTATCTATTTTTTGTTGTTGCACATGCTTTGGGTGTAAGGTCCAAGAAACCACTACCTACTTCAAGGTCTTGAAGATGTTTCATAGGGGTGTTTAAAGCAAAAAATCATAACGTTGTCTGGTGGGGTTATAATGTACATAGATTTAATATAAAGGATAGAGGTATTAAATAGAACTACATGGTTTCAAAGTTCCTGTATTTATGTAAAGTAGCTCAATATGAACTCTAAGTAGACTTATAAACAGATAAGAATGTGTGTTTTTATCCCTAGAAAAAACACTTAAAAATAATGCAAAGTGGTATAGCTAAAAAGTCAATAGATAAATTAAAATAAAATTCTAAAATATACTCTTCATTTTCAAAGAGAAAATTGTTTGTTTGTGTAAACAAAGGAGGTCAGTAACCTTAGATGGCCCATAAACTGTCTCCCCGATTTACATAAATTCTAATATTTTATAACATCAGGATGCTAATGAATAATTGGGGTAAAGTTTGCAAAGTTTCTTTCATTAATAAACATTAAGGGGCTGAACCGGGGTGAGTCACAAAGTTAAAATCATTATCAGAGATCAGGTATCTAGGAGAAAGGGATACTCTATAAAGGTCAGCTGCAAGGTTTTTCTTATGGATATCAAAGGTTCAACAGAAAGATTCATAGACAAAAGTAAGCCCTGTCTGAAATAATCATTTTAATAGCAGGTACAGTGGCCATAGACAAAGGTAAGATCCACCTGGAATAATTATTACAATGGCAGGTTTTTAGTCAGAAATGGCCCTATATAATGGGTGAAGTCAGAGTTTCAGTAATTTCAGATATCTACCTTTGACTATTTTATAATTTACTGGAAGTAAAAAGGAACCTATATAATAATTTAGCAGTCATAATTATTTGTTTCATTTTATCCCTTGGTTACAACTCCTGTTTTGTAAAATTCCCAATCTTGGGGATAATCTGGATGTTGGATCTTTCTGGCTTCTTCATGCTGAAAAGGGGCATCAACATTATGGGGTAGAAGAATGAAACTGGTTGTCATTCTTGACCTCTGGGTTCCAGGGCTTATCTGGCATAGAAATAATTCATAGACTTTCTGAAAAATAAACAATAAGTAAATTGAGAATTATAGGTTTAAAGTAACCAAGTTGCATTGGGGAAATAATTTTATAGCCTTTTATTGGATAGAGCATCGAGTATTCTTGGGGCTTTGTACACTGTGACAATTTGTACTACTTGGCTGAAACCTGCATAAGAGTAACCTCCAGAATGACCTCCAAATCTATTTGAAATCTCTTAGCCATTAAAACTTTATTCTGTTCTATTTCTTTTCTCCCTTTTAGTCTAATCCCATAGTGTCAGAGAGGACCATCCCTGGGAGTTGCCAAGTCCTGGGTTGCCAGGAAAACATCTCTGGAAGTCAAGTCCCACATTGCCAGGGAAATCTCTATCCATGGAAGTCCTGTCCCACATAGTGGGTAGGTAGTGAGAGTTTGGCTTAGAGAGGCAGGCCACATTTGAGTAGTTGAATAACAAAGAGGTTCTGTAGAGGTGACTCTAAGGCATTAATTGTAGTTAGGTTTAACTTCCTCATTACAGAAATAAGTTTCATGAATGCAAGCCTGCAAGGGCTCAGCTTACTAGCATGTTTCTTTTTTCACAGGTTTACCTTGCAGAGTTCTACTGTTTCAATAAATTGGGAGCTCCTATTGTTTGAGAGGGTAGTAAAAATTTCTGAGATATAGAAGTTTAATATCTTTCTGTTTTCCCTAGTCCCTTAAGGACTTTGCAATTACCTTTCTATCTTATGCCTAAAACACTTTGAAATGCATTACATATTACAACAATTCTGCACAGAATATCATGATGTCATTAACTATTTTAGGTTCCATGTTAGCTGTTCTGTTTAAATAAGCTGACTAGACAGGTTAAATTCGATAGTGCTCCACAGAAACTTAAAGAATTTTCTCGACAAAATAATATTTTTTTTCTTTCTGGTCCCCACAATTCTTAAAGTTTTAAAATACTTATATTACCTTTTTCCCTTGTATCCTGATTCTCCTTAGTCTTTAGATTAGCCTAATTTACCTTTTAATTGAAGTCTGATTCTTTTTAGTTTCTTTAACTGTGGTGGTCTTTTAGAATTTTTTTTTTTTTTTTTTTTTTACTGGGAGGTCCTGAGGATCGAAACCAGGTCCCTCCATATGGCAGACAGACGCCCAACCATTTGAGCCACATCCGCCCCCAGACTTTTTTTAATGTACTTTTTAAAATGTTTTTTAAAAAGACACTTAGATTACATAAATACCACTTGAAAAATTTAGGGGATTCCCTGTATGCCCCACTCCCTTGCCTTCCCACATTTTCCCACATTAAAAAAAACCTTTATTAGTGTGGTACATTTGTTACAATTGATGAACCCATTTTGGAGCATTGCCACTAAGCGTGGATTATAGTTTACATTGTAGTGTACACTCTCTCCTGCACACTTTGTAAGTTATTACAAGATATATAATGGCTGTATCTGTCATTGCAATGTCATTCAGGACAATTCCCAAGTCCCAAAAACGCCCCCACATTTTTCCCTCTCCCTCCCCTCAGAGCCTCCAGCGGCCACTGCCTCCACATCAGTGACAAAAGTTCTTCCATTGCTAGAATCACAATAAGTCTATAGCAGAATAACACTAAGTCTACTCTAGTCCATCATTCATTCTCCAATTCTGAGGATTCTGGGATGGTGATGCCCTCCGCCTCTAACTGAGAGGGGGCTTTGATCCCATGGGACAGATGGATGGGACTATCTTGCTTGCAGTTGCAGACAATCTCTGTTCCTTGGGATGGTTTTTGTCCGTCATCATCTCCTTGTTAGTTTTCCTGGTGAGTCCAATGAACTGGAGAGAAGGTGTTGCAACTCTTGGTGCCATTTTCCCGGAACTGGTCTTTTAGAATTAAAGCTGCTTCTTCACCACCTTTAGAGTTGGTTAACATTAGTTCTGAAATCTGGGTATCATACTGGCACTTAAAAATTCTAGGGAGCTATTAGGTGATACACAAAGAATAAAGCATCTCAAGACTTAGAAATAACACTTAGAGATCAGAGCCTAGGATTAAATGTGACTGCTGCAAGAATTTTACAATCTAGTAATTTCCTTATTAATATTTTAAATGAAGCTGTTTCTAAAGGTCATTAACTACAGACTATAGTAGAACTTTTGTTTCATTTCACCTTTACACTTTTACTAAGATTTTTTAATCAAAAGGTAAAACATAACTTATAGACTTGCCTTGCTTCTCCTTTAAAGTCCCTTTTGTTGAAGATAAGCTGATTGCATGCTCTTTTAGAGAAGCACTGGAGCAGAACAATGTAACCAATAATGGATTTTGTTGTTTTCCTAACATATCACATATTTTAAAGAATAACTAAAACTATAACCAATACTGTTATGCAGATCAGTATTAGGATGAAATATCAACCTTGAGAACTCAAGTTTTTAAGAATTTTATACAACCCCTAAATATATAAACAGGTTTAACCAAGAGAGGATTAGAAAATTCCTTCAATTTTACAATAGTTCCCAAACATTTCTCATGTAACTCATAACTTAAATGGATTTTTAAACATTTGAAGATATTATACTTCGATTGAAAAATGAACAGCTTTTGCACTATTCATTGTAAGGTATTGTATTAGTCAGCCAAAGGGGTGATGATACAAAATACCAGAAATCTGTTGGCTTTTATAAAGGGTATTTATTTGGGGTAGATGCTTACAATTACCAGGCCGTATAGCATAAGTTACTTCCCTCACCCAAGTCTGTTACCACATGTTGGAGCAAGATGGCTGCCAATGTCTGCCAAGAGTTCAGGCTTCCTGGGTTCCTCTCTTCCTGGAGCTTGTTTCTCTCCAGGCTCAGCTGTCCTGTTTTCTCCACTAGGCCAGCTGTAGACTATCAAGCAACCAGCTCTGTCTCTTTCCCCAGGCTTCTGCTATGTCTAAGGAGCCATCTTAATTCCTTTGTGTTCTTCTGTGTGTTCACTTCCTGGGCTCCAGGTCAAAACTCAGCATCAGAACTCCAACCCACTTCTCCGCTCTGCCATATAGTTTTATCTGTGAGTCCCTGCCTACCAAGGGGGTGGGGACTCAACATCCTACTGATGTGACCCAATCAAAGTCCTAATGATAATTTAATCACACCCAGGTACAGACCAGTTTACAAATATAATCCAATATCTATGAATGCCGTTTGGCATTCATAAACAACGCCAAACTGCCACAGGTATACAGCATTCACAAATACAATGCTGGTCATTTGAAGAAATGTAAATATTTAATTTTTCCTTCATGTTTTCTCTCTTAGAAAGATATTCTTTATAAAAAAGAAACTTCAGCAGTACCAAAGAGAAAAAAAACGATTTGCCTAATAAATTTACGAAAATCTAAGATTTCTAATGGAATCAAGATTATCTTCCCATTACCATCGTTATCATAACCTTAATATAATTACATGCTTATTGGAACATTAATTTCCCCACCCTAAGAATAGAAACTTCAGAGCAGTAAATGTAATATGGATCCTTGCACGTATTGTCTGAAATAGGCAGTTAATTCTGGATTTAATATCGTTTTAGAAATATTATTTCCCATAGCAGTAAATGTAACTACATATTCACAATCATCTTAGGACATAAATACATACTGTACTTATGCACAGCATTTTATGAAAAACCAGTTTTTTTTTTAAAAAAAGGAAGTTTAACACCTTAATAAAAATTCTTATCAGAATAAAATGTGATTAAAATTTAAAACATTGTCAAGATAGCATTCCATTTTTCATATATCCTATAAAACAATTATTTTCAAAAGATGTTTGTAAAAATAATTTCATTAACCAAAAACCAACAAATTTCATCATCTTAAAGATTTAACAGACTTAATGTTAATTTATTAGTATCCATAAAAACCTAGGAAAATTACAGCCAAGTAGAATAAAATTAAAATAATGATAGTTCATGTAAGAAATGTTTTCTTTCTTTTTTTTTTTTACTCTATAGGAGGTTAAGACCACTTTGTTTTCATGATAACTTAAAATTATAAATAACTTCAGAAGCATACTATCAGGATCTGGAGAATATATTATAATTGTTTTGTTTCAATCAGAGTTTAGAAAAACCTCTTCATAGCTTTCAAGGACCTTTAGTTACTGAAATCTGGCCACTGGGTTATTAATTACTCTTATCTCAAGGCTGTTAAATTTTTTTTAAAACAGGGAATTACAGGACAAACTATGAAAAAACAAGGTTTATTCTGTAATACCCTCTCTGTCCCTATCATTTTTAATTTCCAGGCCTTATAGACAGAATTCTAAACTAAACTCACATCTCCCCCATTTTTCCACCCCCAGCCCTACCCTCCATAGCTCCCTCAACTGGTTTTCAGTCAAGGTTAGGAGAAGGTGCTAGCGGGGCAGGGTAGGTGAAGGAGCCTAGGAAAAAAAATTTTCTTCTTCCAATTGTTTCTGTATTCAGATTTTTATATGGCCTTTTTCATCCTGCTTAGCTTTTCTTATTTGGGGCTCCAAGAGTACTCATTTACATATGTGTCTGTATATGTACTTATTTAATTTTTAGCAATTTGAATAGAACTCTTTGGAGAATTTTCATTTGCTAATTTGATATTACCATCTGTAGGTATGAAAATACACATTCAACAAATAGACAGACACAAATAGAGAGGTAGACACACCAACAGAAAAAGAAAACTCACTAATTTGACTAATAATTCTCACTCTTGGTATAGTTGTCTCTAGGCTTTCCATCACTCCATGTAGCAGTTTGATATTATTTATGAATTCTAAAAAGGATTATGTTTGTAAACTGGTCTGTTCCTCTGGGTGTGATACCCTTTGATTATATTAGATTCAGCTGAGATGTCTTTGATTAAATTATGTTAAGATTAGGCCTTTGATTCAACCAAGTCAGTAGGGTGTAACTCAGTTTAAGTCCCCACCCCCTTGGGACACTCACTCAAGAAGACACACAGAAGGCATCACAGGAAGAAAGAGAGCTCTGTAGACACAGCAGAGGATCCTGTGGCCTTGGGAAGAGAGATGAGCCATTTGCCTGATAGTTTGGAGCTGAAGAGAACAGAGCAGGTGAGCTGAGAAAGCCAGGATGTAAACAAGCCCTATGCCAGCCAAGCTGAGATCAGAAGAGGCTGAACATGTGGCAACTGACTTGGGCGAGAAAGTACCTCTTATGGTAACTTAAGATGGACTCTTTAGGACCTGGTAACTGTAAGCTTTTACCCCAAATAAATACCTTTTATAAAAAACCAAAGATTTCTGGTTCTTTGCATCCGTACCTCTTTGGCTGACTAATACACTCCACATCTCTTTTTTTTTTTTCACAGCTTTTAAGATCTTCTCCGGGATCAGTGTTGCCTGTAATACACAAACTTGCTCTTGGAAACACTTTTATATATTAAAAAAATGAAGAAAAAGCTGTCCAGTATTATTCTGGCTAATATGTTATTTAGCAAGGGAGGAATATTTAGGAGGCCATGTTTTAAATGTTTTGTTTTAATTCAATATTAAATCCCACTCCCCCTTTCATTCCAGGTTTCTGTTACCACCCAGCTATCCTTGGGACTTTCAAATTCCTTAATACCGCCAATCGTAGTACCTTTTGTTCTAACCTGCTCTAATTGACCTTCTTCACTAGAGTTCCGTGTAGTACCTGACTTTTCTCAACTTGGCCTTTAAGGAAAGCTGAGGGACTTTTCCTTAGTTTCTGCACTACTTCACCTAGATTTCAATTACACCTTGGAACAATTAAACTTTTTATCCTGGAGGTGTTTCCCGGAGGAGTAGAGTCTTTGCTGGCTCAGCTGCTGATTTTAGAGAAGCATCCTGGCCAAATTGAGATACAGGATTCTTTTCAAAAGAGCCATTTTCTTCCTGATTCTAAGTTATATTGAGGCTGACCTTTGCTACAGGAAAAAACTATTTCCTGCTTTTTCATATGCTCATGGCTAAGATTTTCCAGTCTTTCAAAATACAGCCTAAAGGGCTACGTTTAGGAAGGCTAGTAAAATTAGAATTAACCATTTTAAAGAATTTCATTAACCAGTAATCAGTTAGGAATAGTTAAGCAGTATAAATGCAGTTAAATGTTAATTTAGCAGTTTAGACCAATACTGACCACTACCATATCTAAGTAACACACCTCATTTAACAAACAGGTACTTAACATTTCCTATATTCTGGATTACTTTTCAGGAATATACTTAACAGACAGACTTAAGGTGGGGACTTGAATCCCAAACAAAATGGTAACCCCCCCCTAAAAACAAACAAAACAAAACACAACAACAAAACAAGAAAAGGTGGAGAGGCCAGAGCAAAGGGAATTGTTCTGGAAGCAATTTAAGGGGACTCGAACTGCCAAACCAACTTCCCAATCCACTTCTACGTTGGTGATCCACTCATCCAGTCGATGTCCGGGCTCAGGGCTGAAACTTTCTCTCTTTGAAGCTTTAAAGTGCCTTTAGGGCCTGGAGTTCCAGCAAGGTAGGAAGAACCTGACTGTTGAGATTTTAGACCAAGAGGGTCTAGCGGCCGCAAAAAGCTCAACCAATGTGCCTATCTCTCACACTGGGGCCCCAGAACCTCAAGCAGTCAGACTTCTTCAGGGACCCCTTTGCACTTAGTCCCTGCTTCGTCACCAAATGCGGGTTACTTCTCTCTAACACACTGTAAAGACCGATTTCTGAGACACTGAGGTTTCAAAGAGAGAGTTTGTTTGTGCAAACAAAGGAAGTCAGTCACCTTAGATGGCCCCCAAACTGCCTCCTGAATATATATTCTAATAATCCAAAAGGAAACAGAAAAGGAGTAACAGAAAAAAACAAAAAACAGAGGAGACAAAGATAAAACCAATAATAAAATGGTAGACCTAAGTTTATCCACATCAATAATTGCATTAAACATTAATGGAATAAACAAAAAGGCAGAAATTATCAGAATGGATAGAAAGTAAAATCCAGCTATGGGTTGTCTATGAGTGATACACTTTAAATATAAAGACACAGATAGATTGTAAGTAAATGGATGGTAAAAGCTATGCCATGCAAACAGTAAACAAAAGTTCTGGAGTGGATAAATTAATAACAAATAAATAAATGATGTAGTATGGTACAAGGATATGAATATTGAGAAAATAAAGAAAAAAGTAGAATAGAGAATGAGTGGTTGGGATTATCAAGGGGTTATAATTTTAAACAGGTTGGTCAAGGTACCTCATTTAAAACTTGACAAAAAACAACATGGGAAGCTCTGCATGGTTAAAATGTAAGAAGCAATCAAGTTCAATTCCTAACCCAAATATACTGCTAACACTGATGGTACTACTGATGATGATGAAAAGCCTGACCTCCAAGTATTTCTTCAGTCATTGTATAATTAATTCTGTTCTTTGTATCATTCACTTGAACTTCTCTGGTTGTTCCAAATAGCTTAGAGAAGATCCCAAACCCATTATCTCAAGTTGTAAGAGAGAAGCTGGAATTACTCCCCCATCAAGACTATAATCAATGATGGAGAGGTAATTCTTTCCAAAAAAATCGATTTGGGTAAGAGGAAAAGGAATGGATGCTGTTACAGGAAAAAAAAAAATAGCCAAATGTTAGTAAAGATTTTCCTCCAGGTTTAATTCAAGTTGAGGAACAATTTTTGAACACTTAGTATATGTCATTCACAGTGCTGGGTGCTGTAAATACAAATATGAAGAAGAAAAGAACTCTAGGGGCAGTCATGCAAAGAGGCAACTATAATATTCTGCAATAGATGTTATGAAGGTATATATAAAGTGAATGGGAACAAAAATAGAGGACTTCTACCTGGGAGAGTAAAAGGAAACTATGGAGATGTGCCATTAGATAAGTCATGAAGTATGCACAGGTGCACATATTAGGCAGACAAAGAAGGAAAGTGGATTGAAGGCACGTTTGGAAGTGTGAACATACAGTGAGTCGTCCAGAACAGCCCTACCAGGGCTTGTTTGCAAGAAAAGTTTAGAAAGTTAAGATCGGATTAGGGTAAAGAACCTTAAAATGCTAAGGAATCTTTTATTGTAGAGAAATTATCATGTTTTAAATCAGGGACGTGACACCATCAGATTTGTGTTTTAAATTATATGTCTGGTAGACATCTGAAGGATGAGTGGGTGAAAGAGCAGATATTGAAACTAGTATAGAGACTTTTGTCATGGTCTAAGCAAGATGTGAGTTCTGAATTAAGGATGGGTACAGAATGTTCTTTTGAGACATGTTTCTTAGCTAGAGCTAGCATGATGTTTATGTAAAGGGAGGTAGAAAAAGGCTTTATTTGTGAATCTGAATTCCCAAGTTTGGACAATGAAGTGTCCTGTGTTGCTACTGACTGAAATAAGAAAGGCAAAAAGAAAAGCAGGTTTAGGCTGGTGGTGGGGAGAGATAGTAGGAATGATGAGTTCCCATTTTGAATATATTGAGTTTGAGGTGTTTGTAGGATAGAGAAAAGTATATTGTAAATAAATAGGGAAATTGGCATTCCAGAGTGAACTCTGACAAGAAAATATAATTTGAGAGTCCTTTCTGAAAGGATATTAATTAAAGTCATCAAAATAAATGGGACCATCTAGGAGGAGCATAAAAAATGAGAAGAAATGTGGGCCAAGGACAAAATCCTGGGGAACACCAACACCAAAAGCAGATAAAAGGCATCAGCAAAATAAAACAATAAACTCAGTAAGAGGAAAACCAGAAGAAAATGAAAGCCACATGAGAATTTACATTTTTAAATAAAGAAGGCTGAAAAAAATAGAGACACCAGAAATAGAAACAGTACAAATGGGAATTTAATAGGGGAAAAAAATTGAGGGAGGAGAGGAGACAACACTATATTATTTAAAAAAAAAAAAAAAAAAAAGAACTACCACCTGGCTATTTGGAAAAAAACATTGGAACCCTACCTTATATTTTATTTTACATCATTTCTGCTCATATCCTGTGGGCCAGAGACAAGTCATATGTCCCTCTCCCTAACTGTAGAGAGAATAAGATATGCAATTGACTTATGTTCCCAGGAAGAGAAAACAGTGTATTGAACACATAGCAGGGACTCAGCCAGTGTCCACATTCTATTGGCAAAAAACGTGTTTCATTCTTCCTTAGGCATGTGAAACAAGCTCATACCCAGCCCTTCCTCAAAGGAAACAGCCTCATGCTCCTCCATTCATTGCACCTTTCTTAGGACCCAGGATCTGTTCTCTCCATCGGGTCTATATGTGCCTCATGGTCAGGTGACCTATAAACTACAGTTATCTGCACCCCCACCTCGCCACCAAACAGTCTGTATATGATAAACATTCTCCAGTGAAAAAGGAAGAGCAGGAGATAGACAGCAGTCAGTGTTCTGGAGTGATTCTGAAATAACACCAGGAAGATACTCTTAGTGTCCCACACCTCGGGCTGGGGGTGGGAAGGAAGGAAGAGATTGTTGAATTAGGCCCTGATTCCACTCCCTGGGAGGAATTCCTTTGTCATTTTTTTTTTTTTTTTTTTTAATGACCCCTGGCTATGTTCTATGGGAATCTCTTTCTTGTCATTATTCCTGGCCAAATCTGAATGAGTTTGTAAAGCCTATCCTCCTTGGAAACTCCATAGTGTTTAAAAGCTGCTGCCTGCTTGTGGGAGCACAAGAATTAATTTTAGTGTTTGAATTAAAAAACAAAGGCGTTTTTCAAGAGGGGCTGTGTGGTTTCCTTGGCAGTACAGTTTCTTCAAAAACTTTATAGATTTTTTATCTCTTTGCTTCCAGCCAGTTCCATGTAGCCATTAAACAGATCCAAGGTTATGTACTAAAAATAATATTCAAATTTATTTTACAAGGTTGTCTCCATATCTTCATGCTTCTTTCTCATGTAACTTAATGGGGGGCCACTGTTGGGTTTTCTGAACAACTGGGGTCAAGTCACACCCCTATTCTAATCTTTGCGGAGTTAACTGGACAGTTTTTCCCTGTGCTTTTGCCATTCAATTTCTTCGTAGTTCAATCTTTAGAAGCAGTGGGCTTTCCAACCTTGAAAGACCTTGAGTTTCTGAACTCTCTCTTTCATTTCTCCTTGCAAACTGACCAATCCTTCCCTGAGCTCATTTTTTCCTTTGTCATACTTTGTGAAATGCAGCTAATAACAAGCCACAAACTAAGGCTCTGAAACATTACAAAATCTAAGTAGAGATGACTAGTAGGCATGCAGTCTTCCTTCTGTGTTAGAGCAGCAATAGTTTTACCAAACATTTTACCATATTCCCAGCCTGAAGTATCAGTTTCCTAATCAGATGCCATCTATCCTAAAGCTTTTTATTTTAGAATTTGCCTCGGATTTTAGGAACTTGTTGGAGCAGTACCCCACTTCAAAGTCACAATTTCTATCTTAGAGTGTAAATCCACCCCAAAAATCTCAGTAGCTTAATAAAATACACTTAAAATAAATTATTAATTCTTTTTTTTTTTTTTTAATTCTTAATAAAATAAAATTACTCTTTCCACGTGAAAAATCCTGCCTTCATTCCCTCTTCATCCTGGTGAACATAACTGATAAAATCAGAGCTTGGACTATGGTAGGTGCAAAAGACAAACTTAGCTGTTATTATCTTATTGATATCAGGAGTCACAGAGAGTTACAAAACCAAACAGGCAGAAGACATTGTGTTGGGCAATAGTAGGCAATGTTTTGAAGATGGTATTAGAAGAGAGATCCACACTAACCCATTAATGAGGAATATTTTCATTACAGTAAGTATTTTTTAATTTACATATTTACATAGTGGTTGAAGGCTCTTATAAGTCTTTTAGTGAACAGGATTTAGGTATTTATATAAGAAATCAAATATGCATTCCTTACTCTTTTGGTCATAATTTTACTCTGTTAATACATAGCAAACTATTCATATTGTAGTTTTCTCAAGAGAACTTTCAGCAGCTTTCTATTGACCTGAGTTCAAGAAACCCCCAGTTTCCTGTGTATTGTAATAAATGGTTAGGCTCTAACAGAGCAAGGAAAACAAGGTGAGCAGAGTTCACCTTTAAAAAGTTGGGTAAGGGAAGGTTCTTTCTGTGTTATACCTATTTAAAAACTATGGTATCTTAAAAAAAAATTTTTTTTTATGTCTTTCTGCCTTCAGTGAACTTTATTTATTTATTTTTTATATATATTTTAAAAGATGCTTAGATTACATATATGTTACACAAAAATTACAAGGATTCCCATATTCCCCACCTCTCACACCTCCTATAACATCCCACATAAACACCTTTCATTAGTGTGACACATCACCTGCAATGGATACACACATCCTGGGGCTTTGCCACTAAGCATGGACCATAGCTCACATTATAGACCACGCTCTCTCCCACACAGTTGTGCATTTTATATGCTAAGTAAAATGGCCTATATCTGTCATTGTAATGTCACTCAAGATAATTCCCAAGTCCTGCAAAAGCACCTGTATTACAACTGCTTTTCCCTTCCCTGCCCCAGAAGTGTCCAGTGGCCACTGGCTCACCCTCACTGTTATAATTTCTTCCATTGCTTCCATTATGTCTACAACAGAATACCATTAAGTCCACTCTAGTCCATAGCTCTTCCCCCAATCCTGAGGAGTTTGGGATGGTGATGTCCACTCCACGTCCAAGTGAGAGGGGGCTTATATCCCATGGATACTGTGGATGGGATTATCCTGCCTGCAGCTGCAGGCTCTCTCCATTCCCTGAGATGGCCATTGTCCATCATCGTCTCCTCACCAGGTGACTTGGGTGAGTCCATTGAGCTGTAGAGTAGGAGTTGCAGCTCCACTGAGATTCCAGGCACATCTGGAACATGGGCAGGCTAGAGGCTCCAGTCTCTGGAAGTACACCTATGAACTCCAGGATCACATATAGGTTTGAATAGAAGGGACTGATGGACCATGTGCAGGGAGGACTTATTTGAGTCCAACCCTGTCACTCTCAGGAGCACAGATTGCAAAGCAGAGCCCACTAACAAGGCATCAATCTCTGGAGCTATCCCCCCTTATATAGGACCTGGGTGTCTCCAGAGCTCTCAGGAGCCCCTCTGTGTGGGGTGATATACAGTTTGGTGTTCTATGGTGTCTTTTAAAAGTCTTCTATTGCAGAATCACTTCACATAGTTAAATAAGATTTAAGCAAATATGAAAAGAATGAGATTCAGGAAAAATCATTGAGGCATTCATTTAATTAAAATCAATATCTTCATCATTTCCAGTGTTTATTGACATTTTGTATTGTTATTAACTTGAGTACTGTGAACCTTTGATTTTATTTACAATGTGGTGAACCATAAACCTGTAGCACTGTTAAAGAAAAATTAATACATGTTTTAGGCAACAGATACTGCCAAATGCACTATTCTTACAATCAGATTGTTTTATTGAGCTCACATGCTGAACTAATAGTTCAGGTAAAAGGTGGAAATATACAGGTTTGTTTGTTTTGCTTTAAACTATATACTTACTTTTATTTACTTTAACTAAAGTATCATCATGAAGGAAAGCAGGGTTGGCCTGAAGCCAAATATCTGAATAGTTAAAATTTAACATGTCTCCATTTTGCTCAATTTTTTGTTCCTCTCACCTTTTATCACCTCTCTTCCCCAGAACACAGTTTTTAACTACTGTCATCTTGTTTCTAGCTGCAACTTCTCTTTGTAATGCCAGCATTTAGAAGACTGGATGGTACATTACAAACACTCAGGAGATGTGCTTGATTGAATGAATGAGTGAATACATGAATGAGTGGATTATAGATTCAAATCCAACTGTGTATGCAACCAGCACTGCCTTCTCCTTAATGTTCAAAATCCAAAATTAATTCCCCCTCCCCCTTTTTTTTCTCCACTCCTTTCAGTGATTCCAATTCATCTAGTCATTAAAATGTAAAAAATATAATTGAAATAATTACCATTATAATATAAATGTGTGGCCCTCTCAAATTTATTTGCTTTTAATTTTAAAAAATGTCTATATTGTAGCATTTCAGCCAATGTGGTAAGAAAAATTAGATTAAATTATTTTCTTGACTCGTTTTCCAAGGAGCAAAGCTAGTCCTGAGAAGAATGGGCTGATGCATAGCAATACACAATATAAATTTGCTGATTGATGAGAGAAAATGAGAATTCAAATGCTAGGCTGTTACCTTAAATATCTGGGTTTTGTTATATTTCGTTGGAAAGGGAAGTTTTACCCCATCATTAAAAAATAGGAAACTTCTCAGCATTTTCTGATATTCTCATCTAAGTAATTCATATTGATAAGGTTAAGTTTTGATCAAAGAAGATGATCGGTGGGGAGTATTTTCCTGTTCCATTCATCAACAGCTGACAATTTCCTACCAATCTGGGGAAATAGGGAAACAGAATGTGGTGTGGCAAGTTGTCAGAGCAGATTTTCACAGAAAAAGGAGATTAAAAGTTAAATAAGTGAAAAACTGGCTTTGGAATATAGCTAAACCAAAACTATTATTGGTTTTATTTATTCTGGTCCTTAGAAATTCAAACCTTATTATATTACCAAGGGAATATTTAAATGAGATTTTATAGTCTTAGACATGAACACCTAGTCTGAAGTCATGAACTAAATTTCCTTACTGATTTTTAATATTTCAAAACCTCTGCCAAACATTCTAATAAGCATCTATATTATGAAAATCCTAAGCAATACTCTGTACTGGATTAAACTCAAGCCATATTTCCTACAACTGCCAAGAACATGGCACAAGATCATGTTCTCTTTATCCAGACATCTGGATTGGGAATTCTGAATGGGACTTCTTCCAAAGACACTATTATTTGGGTCTTTTCTGTATATAATTCCTCACCATATTAAAGAAAAAAGGATAATAAGGAAAATACATTTTAATATTTTGGCAAATTGTCAACATTATCAAGAACATTTTAAGGCCTGTGAGCACTACTACTATTGCTCAAAGCAAATATTGAGGCAAAGTTTCTACTATTTAAAAATTCATAGTCTAAGATCCAGTTTTTAAAATTACCATCCAGAATTATAGTCATAGAACTTAGAGCCTGAAAAAAAGTTATGATCACCAATGTGAACATAGAGGCTAAGTCATCAAAAATTCCCCAGTTGGATGAATCAAAACTATAATCCTCTTTCCTGATTATTAACTGAGTCCACTGTCCATTTGTTTAAGAGCCCAGGACTCTTAAAAGTCCTCTATTAGGAGAGCCTGAAGGGCATAAGAGAAACTCAATCAGGTTTGCAATCCAGCAGTGCATGTTTAGAATTCCAGGTTCTCTAGTCACTGTGTGAACTTGATAAGTACACTTTACTATTCTGTGCCTCCGTTTCCTCCATGGCAAAACTTTTATCTTTTACAGGTTTAAGTTTGTCGGACCAAATTGCTGACCAAGAAACAGAACAATCACAGCTATCCTTCATTTCTACTGCAGTTCACTATCTCTAACAGTCCTGGTCTCTGCATGGTTCCAGCCATGCTTAGTTTTATAAGAAGGCAGGATACATGGGGTGGTTTAGGTACGGGGACTGGGTATCAGTAGGTTTTAAAGTATTTTACAGTCCTCAGAGCTGTTATTATAACACAATTCCCTCAATGTATATATTAAGACAAGGAGAAGAAAGATGTTGAGAAGGCATGAGGGTGTGAAATTCAACTTTTGACTATCTTACATTTTGTCCTAGAGTCAGTCTTCTTCCAATACCATAGCACCTGCTCCCACAGAGTTTTGTTTGTTTTGCCTGTTGAGTATAATATTAGAGTTTGTGCATTATATTTCATATCAGCCAGAAACTAGAGGGGCAAACAACTATTTAGAGGAAAACAAGTGGAAATATTTGAGCCACATGTGCCTTTAAATAATTTTAAAAGTCTTATTTTGTATTGCTTTGTTGTTTATTGATGTTGGTGTTTTGATGAGAACACATGTTGCAGTTCACTAAGTATGGGAGTACTTTCATGTCAGTATTATGTTTGTTTTTTAATAGACTTTTTAGAGCAGTTTTAGGTTTATGGAAAACTTGTACATAAAGTACAGAGTTCCCATATACCCCTTACACAGTTTCTCCTATTATTAGTATGGTATATTTATTACAATTAGTTAACCAATATCAATGCATTATTAACTGAAGTCCATACTTTATGTTAGGGTTAGCTCTCTGTGTTGTACAGTTCTGTGGGTTTGGACAGTTGCATAATGTCAGGTATCCAACCTTATATCACCTTACAGAATAGTTTTCACTGCCCCCAAATACCCTTTGTCACACTAATTTATCTACTCCCCCCTTCACCTCCCAACACTGGCAACTACTGATCTTTTTGCTGTCTCTATAGTTTTGCCTTTTCCAGAATGTCATTTATGGAATCATACCGTATATAGCTCTCTCTCTATATATATATATGTATGTTTTAAAATTAGTGTTAGAGTTTGCAGACTTGCAGTCTAAAGTCAGATTATGTCTACAGGTTGCTCTGTGACTAGTAGAGTATTTATACTAATTGTATTTAAAAGAGCCTTTAATAGGGATTTGCGTTCTCCAGGTGTCCTTAGCCCTCACCAATACCTGTACTTAAACCTGGATGACTTCTTTTTTTTTTTTTTTTTTTTTTTTGCATTACCTGGGTGGTCCCTGGAAGCATTAAAGTTATCAGGCCCTGGGATGGGCATTACTGGTCAGAGGACAGACCAAACCCAAACATTTGTTTCCCTTTCCTCCTGAGAAGCAAGTGTGATGACAGAAAAGGAAAAACCTTAAAGGTAGAGAGGATGGGAAGAGGCCATCTAAATTATCTGTAGACAACTGATTCAAACAACTTCCAAAATATGAAAATGGGAATCTATTAATGTGTAAGGCAGAATAAGAAAATAGTAACCCAAAAGCCAAGATTTTGAAAGTCAAGCTCCACTCCACCTTGAAGGTCCTTTGGGAAGCAGATAGGATCGCCTTTGTTATATGCAACAGAAACCCATTTACAGTGGTTTAACAAACCAGGTGTTCCCTGCCCCATAACCTAGTGAGAATTCCAGAGTCCTTTCAGAACTGTTACACTGCTAAAGGAAGTTATCAGACCCCTCTTCTACTTTTTAACTATAATCCACTGTTTTCATGATTTCAAAATGGCTGTTCTACATTCAAGCATCATGTCCCATTACAGATATAAAGAAAAGGGAAGTCCAAGAAGGCAGATCTGATGCCAAGAAGAAAAGGTGCATTTGAGATGAGTCTAACCTTTTGAACAAGAACATTTTAATCTCATCCAGGAGATTCCTGCTTGCATTTTATTGGTCTGAACTGCAGCTCATGGCCAAACCTAGCTAAAACTTAATCTCAGAAATTGAGTATTTTCAAATGAGCATCTTGAACCAGGTCAGGGTTCTGTTAGTAGGAAAAAAGAGAAGAAGAATTTGAGGAATTTCTCAGCTAGTAGTTATATAGTACTTTCTACATGCCAAGCACTTTACATATATTAATTCATTTAATCTGACAATCCTCTTCAGTAGATAGCATCATCTCCCTTTTCAATATCAGTAAACAGAAGCACACAGACGTTTAATAACAGGTATGAGATTACATAACTAAGAGGTGGCAGAGCCAAGATTTGAACCCAGGTACTCTGCACACACAACAATAGTACTATTTTGCATGTCTGACACATTTAAGAAGCAGATATTGAAGACACCATGTACTCCTGAAAGTGGGATGCAGGTGGAATTGGAAACAAAAGGATTTGTGCAAAGTCTGTATAAGAAGTAAAGGTACCCTTAGGGATACAGAATGGCATCAAACTTCTCAAAACAACACCAGAAGCTAGAATCAATGAAACACTGTGTTTAAAAATTGAGGGGAAAGAATTTCCAGTCTAGAATTCTACATCCTCCCAAACTATCAATCACATATGAGAGTGGAATGAAGTCATTTGCAGTCTTGCCAGAGTCTCAAAAACTTGACCTTGTATATGCGTTTTCTCAGGAAGCTACATGAGAACTTACTTTTTTAAAAAAATTGGGGAGAGGATTGTAAAGCATGGGAGAGGAATAAGGTATTATGAAAATCCGGAATCCAATACAAGACAAAATCAAGGGACTTCCCAGAACGATGATGAAAAGAAAACTGCAGTCACAGAAAGCAATTAGTCAGGAGTAGAGCAGAAGGAGGGAAGACTCCCAAGAGGACACCTTCAAGGGTGAAAAAATAAACTGTTGGTTTATTTCATGTCTTTGAATGTACTAATGTGATGATATTGTTTGAATGTATTAGAATGGTGATGAAATAGTGATAGTGCATAGAAACCTGAGAAAATGACAAAGAAAGTGGTGATTAACTCCAGGAGATACCAAGAGGTGAGTCTAAAGGAAAGGTACTCATCATATGCTATGTGGATTAACTGCTAATAAAAATATAAATACCAACTTTTGATTTAACAAAAATTTGGATAAAGTATGTGTTGCTAAGGGGAGGTGTAAGACTGTTAAATCTTCAAATTTTCATACTAGAGAGTCAATATAATCAAATAATATCTAAGCTAATAAACTTTACAAAAGTAGGAAAGCAAGTTATTTAGAAATCTGGGGTAAGTATCAGAAGAATCAGCTAAAAAGAATTGACAATGATTTTACATTTGGGAGCAGGAATTGTCATTGGGACATGAAGTGGGATAAGGGACTGCTAGTTTTTATTATGGGCCTTGGAAGTCTATTTGACCTTTAAATCTATGTACACCTATATGCTTAATTAAAATAAAAAATTTTTAAAGGAATATATTTATCAGTCATATTGTGTAATTTTCATTACAAGATAAGTGTTAATGTGATATAATTATTTTTTTCAGCTTCTTTTAGTTGATTCTACTATCAGTATGCCCTGACATGGTTATTCATAATCCTGCATCTTCAGTTCATTCTAAATTCATTCCTAATGCCTTATTTGAATATACTTTGGCAAATAGATAGAGACAAGGATAAGTGATTTGATTATGTCTTTACCATAGCAAGTGTTCTAAGAAAAGTGTAATTTCTTGTTTTGCATTTAAGAATTTATGGCCAAAGTTATAGTTTAGAAAATAAAATTCACTACAGAAGAGTAAACATTATTCATGCAAATTGTAACAGCATTCATAAAATTTATGGACAAGGTAATCTGTTAGATGGTTATTCAAATGTGGCAAAGTAAAGTTGAATGTAAAATCAAACATCTGGGGCCAACATCTTCGTGATCTGAGGGTTGTGCATGTGCATGTCAATTGATCATCATGCCCTTGTGGAACTCTGACTTTGAAAATACTAGGCTTTTCCCAGAACTGACTTATGATGGAAGTAAATGTCCAAAGTCAACAATTGATAACATTCTGTCTCCTATTATGTCTATTTTGCATTTCTAAGAGTGCTTTTAAAAAACTTTTCTGTAGGAAAGTAGAAAATGTAGTTAGATTAATATTTCTAAATATTCAAAAATTCAGCCATACATACTGAAGTCAGAGATAGTTAATTTTCATCTTAGTTTGGTCTTTTTGGCTTGAATGAAATTGGAATCAACTAGTGCTAATTTAGGCCAAAAACATTACAAGAAGGAAAAGTGGGGAGGACTTTATTTTAAGGAGACATCAGTATGTCAGTGACCCCCAGGGTAGAAGTGCCTCCGCAGCCTATGACAGGGCTGGACAAACAGGATACCATCTCAGCGGGATACCATCTCAGGTTCCCATCTCTGCTTCTCTCAGGACATTTGTTTTATTTATTTTTCTTGCGCGTGATGAATTCTCTCTGTTTCTCTATTCACATGGTGACACCCATGCCGTAACTCCTGAGGTTTTATATTTCCTTCATTCAGGAGGTCAGCTGGATAAGGAATGAGATGCTTGTTACTTAGTCTAGATTCCACTCCCCTTGGTCCACTCGTTCCCCCTTTAGGAGTGTGAAGTCATGTTGTACAAACATGGCTGCCATGTCCTGGACCTGTGACTCTGGGGATGAGGACTGAGAGTGGTAGAAGTCTCCAGATGAGGCACACAAATTCTGAACTTACTTTTTCTATAATTCAGTAATTACATTAGGACCTTCTAGCTGGGGATATAATTCTGAAAAAGACAGATATGTTTCTTGCCCTCACAAACCTTACTATCTAGTTAGGTGCAATGGGGTTGGGAGGGCGCTGGTGAGGATGAGATTTATGGAAGTAAATTGCCAAATGCAATACAATACAATATTCAATATTATGCCAGGGAGAAAAAAAAAAAAAAAAAAAAAAGGTGCTATGGAAGTAACTGAGAAGAGATATCTCACTCAGACTTGGGGGTTAGTGATATCTTTCTGTTAAAAAATGACATCTAATCTAAGACTATAAAGATGCATAGGGGTTAACCTGGTCAAACAGATGAAGATCAAGTATAACAGAAATGATGACCAAAAGCTTAACTTCCATGTAGACACGTGGATGATGTTGATGGATCCAAAGCAAAGTAATATTAGAATACTGGTAGTGTATTGGTTTGTGGTACCACCAAATCAGACCTTGAGACAAGATTTTGTGTGGAGGGAATTTATAGGGAAGTAATGCCAGGAAACAAAGTGAGAAAGAAGGGGAAGTGAGATAGACAAGAGAGAAAAGCTAGTTAAGAAAAGCCATTACGTTTTGAGCACATCATCAGTTTGGGCAACTGGGGGGTCAGTCTTACTGGGACCCTCTGGGAAAACCAGTGCAAAGTATTTCAGAATTGCCCTCACCCTGGGAGAATGGGGGACCAGGGCATTTATCCACTGACTCATCCAGCCTTTTGGGAAGTTCCCCAACAGTCTCAAACTCCCACATCTCTGGGCAGTGCCTGAGAACAGTATGTAAGTTCCTATAGTGTGGGAGAAAGCTCTCAGGCCGAAAAGAAGAGAGATGTAGGTCCTTGGCATGGGAAGCCGTTAGAGTCCTGGGTCCTCCTTGCACCTGAAAAGCACTAGGTGGCCAAGGAGATATAGAGCAAGGACCCAATAGCATCTGCTACATGTGATTTTTTTTTTGTTTTCCAGGAGCACATTTATATTACTCAGGATTCTTTTTAATTGCAAATAATAGAAAAGCAACTTGAGTTGGGTTAAACAAGGAGAGGAATTTATTGGCTCACATACCTGAAAAGTCCTATATAGGTGAATCCAAAGGCTCAAACTATGACACCAAAAATAAGTCCTCTGTTGGTATCATTCTTATATATTCTTCCCACAATGATGGTGACCAGCATTTTCAGGGCACCTTCTCCAAGTGTAGGAACCCCAACAGAAAAACAGCACATTTTCCTCAGTGGTTTAATGAAAAAGTTCAAGAGATGATTCACAGGAACACTTTGGGCCATTGAGCCAATCACTGTATAATGGCATATGGAACATTCTGATTGGTCAGGAGCTGGAGAAGGCCACATGTGCATCACATGATCAAATAGGGTTGAGGAAGAAGAGTTCTTCAAAAAATGCCATAGCGTAATTATCAGAAGAAGGCAGATAAAATCAACAGATGTCTACTAAAATTTGGGGGCTACTCCGTTAATATTTCTTTTACACTTGGAGGTGAGTTATGCATTATACAGACTTAGCAACAAAGAAATGTGTTGTTTCTTAAGAAAGTCCATCCTGATTGTCTTCTATTAGACTAATAACTTGACATAAAGGATGACCATAAAGAGTAAGCCTCAAATCATCTAGATTTTGGTTTTCAGCATATCATAAAAATTTACACATAAAGAGCATCGTGATTATTAACCCATATTGGTTCACAAGGTTTTTATTTTGCAGATAATTGTGAAAATCTGATGAATTCAATAGAACCACTCCTTTGAAAATTACTTTTATATACAAACTTCTTTCAAGAGGTCGGCAGTCTATATGAAGCACAAGTTAAACCCCCTGATTTAGAATGAATGAACGTTTTCAAAGTATTTGGATCCATTGCAAGTAAACAGACCTTCCCTTTCATAGTTATAAAGTAGGAATGTCATTTAGATGAATTTGTTGATTTTTAAAAAACTGCTGAAATTATAAAGATACAGAAATACTAAATACTATTTTCATACTGCATTCTTGTTCAATTCAGTTTCACAATCTTAGTTCAAAGGAGATAAACTGTATTTAACTCTGGTGAAGGTACAAGGGCAAAAATTAAGTCTTTCTGAAGCTTTTGGATACTGTTTGCTCCCATAATAAAGAAGGCAGCTTGCTGCCTAATAAGATGTGAACTGGGAGGTTCTGTTATCAATTTGTTGATCCCTTAGTGGAAAAAACACATTTTCAAAACAAATCCAACAGTAAGACATACATGAATACAATCCATTTACACTGAGAGTGCATTCCTGTACTATAGACAAGCCAAATAAAGTAAGAATTTTTGTATAGAAATTTATTCCTTCTACTTTGCCTTCCCTAAATAATATTTTGTTCAATAATTAAATATAGCTATGTTGGTAGGAAGCATTTATTGATTTCTCTGCCTTTTCTATAAAAATATTATAAACAATCATAAATTACTGAAAATGCTAAAATGCTAAAGTTGTGGGGTTCTCAGAAGAATACAGGATGCCCAGTTAAATGTAAATTTCAGAAAATGTCCAAATATTGCAAGAGACTTATTTATACTAAAAACTACTTGGTTTTATCTGCAATTCAGATTTAACTGGGCATCCGGTATTTTGGCTTGCTAAATCTAGAAACTCTACAAATTTGCAAACAGTTATTGCTTTATGCATTTGTTAATAAATACCTGATTTTGCATATTGAGGTATTTTTGGTACTGACATCTCATTTTATTGTTAGATATGTTTTCTAGCTAAAATCATCATTTAAGAATATCTACAATTATATTTTCATTTAAATTGTAATAGAATATTTCAAGCTTATCTCCATAAAAATTTCCACTCAAATCTTTTTTTTCACTCTGAAAGAACTTTATAAAGAAAGCTAGACAGAGGGAGATGTTTCTTTATTTCAGCTCGATCTCAGCTCAATTCTTTTGGCATTTGAGAAAACGTTAAAAGTTGAATTTTTTCTCCTTTTAAACTTACACTTTATATGTAATTTAAAATGATTTACCTTTGAAAGCAGAAACTTTCTAAACAAACCATAATGTAGATGTTAAATTGGTGAGTCTAGAATATGAATAATTCATTTTTAAGTAAATGGGAAATTATTTTGTGCTGTTACTTATACATTTTCACATTTATGGTTAAATAGTAATTTGCTATACACAGGGTATTCATTGTGAATTGTGGTTTTCAATATCACAGACACATTTGTTGCTGTGGTTTTGCAATATCATTCCCTGATGCTTTTCTCAATTGTGGTTTTCATAATCATTGTTTGATGGTCGTGTAGCTGTGGTTTGGGGCTGCTATTTCCATTTGCACAGAGATAATTGCTTAAAGGCTCTTGCTGTTTTTTTTATTTTATAACCTTAGTGGGTTAAACTGGAAAAAGAAAAATTGAACCTTAAATATCATTAACATTCTCATTAAAAATGATGAGAAAACACAAAGTGTAATAGTACTCCTTAGTTTAATTCATTCATATGGACTATGATTAATATATATGCGTATTTACAAATTTATATAAACGAATAACTATTTCTAATAATGTAGTCTGGTTATTTTTTTATCAATCTTGCCTTGAATTTCCTGACTTTTGCTTCTTTTTGCTTTTAAACTGAATATATAGAAAGAGAGATAAATAGAAAACTGTTATATTTTGATTCCAATGGGCATTCCTTTGGGTGATATAAAAAGTCAGTTCTGTAAAAAGATCTTTAAAAACCATAGTACACAATACATCAAAGTCTAAGCACACCAATTTAACCGTAATGAATTGAAGATGTAGGAGGGAAAAGTCTGTAGTTCTCTGCATTCAACAACACAAACACAAATAACCCTTCTTTTCATGGTACTCAAAGGCTTTAATTTGTTGGTTCTTCAGGGTAGGGACTTTGTCATTCAGTGCATTTTCTATTGCAAATGACTATGTATTCTTACAGCCTTGTATGGTAATAGTACTAATGGTAATGTAATAAAATTCACAATTGGTCTTCAGTTCTGTATTAAGATTCTCTCAGCCATACCTTTCACAAGGCAACTCGTTACACCTTCCAGAAGATGTCCTGATGGGGTTATAAATGACACTGATTACAGTGTCTCTGGCACACTGAGCGGCCTGCATTCTGCTCAATCAGCCCAGGCTCTGCGCTGACCCCCAGACCCTTTTAGAGTATTGAATTTGGTGGAGCTCACACTAATGCTAGTCAACTAAACAAAGGGGGACTCAAGTTCACATCAGAATGAATGATTTCACATCTTGGGGGGAAAGTCAGCAGTATTTGAGGGGATATGTTAAGGACAATGGGGTTTATTAATAAATACTAATTATATAAAGCAGCCAGTTCCACTGTCACTTACATAGAAACTCCTTCCAGCCCACCCTGGAGAATATTTTTAATACTCAGTGTATATGAAACTATTAGAAAGTAAGCTAACTTCACACAGCTTAACTTGGCCAAAATAATAACTATGCAAATCACCTCAAAATTTGTTCTTTTGGCTTGCCATTTCTGACATACTACACATACAATAATTGAATAAGAATGAAACAAAACTTTAGAAGCTAAAGAACCATGAAATAGTTATTCGGTCTTACCTGCTTGGGAAATTATGGCAAGATCAAATCTTTTATTAGTCGTTTGCTGCTTCCCTGTGGCAGAAGAACTAAAAGAATTAAAGGTCTTGGGGGTGGGTGCGACTTCATAACTTCCACAGACTTCCTCAGAGTTAGTATTCTTATTAAAATGGTTCATTTCCCACTAATCACCTAGCCAACGGTCCTCCTTTTTAAAAATTCTGATTAAAAAGTATCTGCCTGTCTCCAAACTCGCAAATTTTACAATCTAAAATGGAAACTCTAGATGAAGAAAGAGCACTTTCTGGACGCCGCTCAGCACCCCCCTTGGCGCGGGCCAAGTGGGGGATGGTCCGTGTCCGCGGTAGTCTCCAGGGAACCTTGAGAGCAAGGAAATGGTCTCCTGAGAGTCTGGGCAGATGAGAAGACTTAACTCGCCCCAAGATACAAAGTTGGCATTTGTGATCAGCTGGCTCTCGCCGAGGACTCTGCCAGTGGCCTAACCTTCCTGCCAAGAAGCTGGAAGGGCGGGGGTGGGAGCCAGGGGAGGGGGCGGCATAACTGGGAGCTCAAAGTTTATGGAGAGACTGAGATTTCTTTGTGCCCTTCTGGACGGGCAAGGCGTGGAGAGGACTGTAGGGGTTCGTCAGAGGGGGCTGTTGGAATAAGTTGCCTGGGAAGGGGGGAGGGGTGCTCTGGCCGCTGCCCAGCGTTGACGCGGTGACAACTGCAGAAGGTGGCCCCCTTCCAAGCTCTCCCCACGCCTCCCGTCCCCCCTCCCCGTCCCTTTTACCCGCCGCCCCCGCGCTCCCCAGCACCCCACCCGACCGAGGCCCGGGCCCTAGTTTGCATCCGGACTGGCTTTGGATGCAGCCAATCCTCCTTTTGCTGATGGAATAGTCTCCCCTCCCCACAGCCCTGGCGCGCCCCTCCTTCGCGCGCCTCGCCACCTCCCGCGGCAGAGAGGGAGCTGCGCGGCCCGGAGCGGCGGCGGCGGCGGCGGCGGCGGAGCCGGAGCATCTGCCCCGCACGCCGGGAGAGAGGAAAGCGAGCGCGCTCCTCCTCCCGCGCCCTCCGCCCCCTCTCTCCCCCTCTCCCCGCTGCTCGCTTTCCCTTCCCTCCCTCCTTCTCTTCCTTCTTTTCATGCTTTTCCCCCTCTTTTCCCTTCTCTCTCTCCCGGTCCGTCCGTTCGCTTGTAGATTCCCATTCTCTCCCCCCATCTCTCTCCCCCTCCCCTCCTTACTGTCACACTCTCTGCGCCCCCCCCCCTCATTTGCCTGCTCATCTCCAAACGTGGATCCGCGGCTCCCGGAGGAGCCCAGCGCCCGGATCCCGCGCGACCGGAGCACCTGGAGCCCGGCCGGCGGCGGCCCGAGCCTGGCCAGCGGCGGCGGCGGCGGGAGCGGAGCGAGCCGAGGGAGCGGCAGCCGGGACCGCGGGCACCGCGCGGGCCCCAGGGGCAGCGGCCGCCGCCGAGATGTCCCGGCGAAAGCAGAGCAAACCCCGGCAGATCAAACGTAAGTTTGCGCTGGGGGCCCGGAGTTGGTAGGATTATTTCTAGGGAGGGGGGCGCACGGGCGGGGTGGGGGTGGGGGTATCCGGGGATATTCGCTCTTGGTCCCGGGCGATTTGTCAAACTTTGCCTGAGCAGTCGGACAGACAACTAGAGTCGTAGACAGACAGCCGGCCAGCCCGAGCGCTGGGGAAGACGAGCTGCGAGGAAAAGCCCACTCTTGCTTGGTTCAGCCTTCGCGCTCCCGGGTTGCTTTTAATTCCGGCCCCTGCAAGCTGGTAGTTCCCGCTGCTTTATCATCGAGGCTGAGGAGCAGCCCCGCTCATTTGCACGCTTATTATTATTGTTCTTGTCATTGTAGTTGTTGTGATTGGCTTGGTGCTACCCTTGGGAACCCCTTTCAGTGAGAACTTAGTTCTCAGGAAAGCTGGTCGGCACATCGGGGCGTGGGAGGCAACTTCCCCAGGCGGTGGAAAACCTGTGTCTGGGTCTCCATCCTGGGCGGTGCCAGAGCCACGCCAAACCCGAAGCGAAACAAAAAGTAGGTGTAAAAGTTCGCGCCTCCGCCGCGGGCGGCCGTGCGCCTCCAGCCTGCAGACGCGGGGCTTGCTTCGGGCCGCTCGCTCCGGGGGCTCAGCGACTGTCCGGCTAGCGCCGCCGGGAGACCGCGGAGCTGGGGTTCGGCTTGCCTTGACCCTGGAGGCGCGCGGAGTCCTGGCTGGGAGGGGCCGCCGGGTCGCGTCCCAGCGCGGAAGCTGTGAGTTCAAGACCGTCGGCGCGCTGGAGAGCGCGTGGGCCGGATCCCCGCACCCCCTCAGGGCCCGAGCGGGGTGCGAGAGGCACCTGTCCGAAACAACATACTCTTACAGCTCAACTCGGTCAACTTTTGCGGGGTCTGGGGAAAATTCCTTCAATAGTGTTTTTTTTTTTTTTTTTTTTTTTTTTTTGGCCTAAGACTTGTTTTCAACGCTTTGGCCGAAAAGAAGAGAAAGACTTATTCGTTTATTTATTTATTTATTTTGCCAGCCGCGTGGTGCGTCCGTTTCTTCGTGCTATTTAGAGTCTGGCAACTAGTCTAAAACTAATTATCCTGTAATTCCACTGTAAGGCTGTAATAATATCTTCCTCCCTTACCCCGCTTGATTATTAACCATCCTCACCCATCACCAAATGTTGAATATTCTATTTGGTGTAGGTTAAAAATGAATCTTAAAAATCAACTTGTCCAACATGAAATGGGGACCAGGTTCTTTTAAACAGATTGCTGCACTTAAGTCTTAGATCTTTATATATGTGTGCAATCCCTGCCTCTTAGAAATGACTTTCCAGCTTTTATTTAATGGGTTTCTTCTTTTATGCCTCTGTTCAGTCTCCAGGATAGGCACCTTGGGTGAAAGCAAGGTCTGGACTTCACTTTTGGCTCACAGCACTCTTAATCAAGTGGGGGTATATTCTTTGAAGACTTTCACCTTGCGATTGTTCATGATTTTAACTAATTGCCTTCCAATTTTTAGTACTTAATGGAGCGGGTGCCTCTGTTTAAATGTTGCATTTTTTAGTACAAAACTTGCTTATTAGAAGATATGCTTATAAACATTATTAGATGAGAATGCTTTTTAGTTTATGACTGGCATGTTAATAAATAATTAATATTAATCGATTGTATGGCACAAAGACCATCTGATTCTACTTTGGAATACTTTGTTATCTTCTCAACTAACTGCATTAATTTTTTTTTTCTTTCCTTCTATGTCCACCTCATGTAATTGAAGATTAAAGCATTGGAACTAATTGCTGATGCTGCACTTGTGTTATATAGGTCATAAAACATTTTAGTGGCTTATTTGAAAGCTATGATTTATTAACTATCAAAAATGCTTGAAAGTTCCCTCATTTGAAAGTGAACAAATATTATATTTATGTATTTTTCACACAGTGATCATTGCCCATTGATATTTGCATACATATGTATTGTGAAAATACATGGATTTTAGTATTTTATTGAATTTATTTGAGGTCACAGTGATAAGTTGTGCAAATGTGGGCATGTCTTCTACCCATGCCCTGTTAAAGAAAATGAAAAATTAAAGATATTTGAATTATTACACTAGAACAATACTATCTAATAGTTTGTTTTTTGGGGGGATGGGGGTGGGGGGTGTTTAAATGTGGTTTGATGAACTTTAAAGTAATTTTGGTTGCAGTCACTCCACTTTGTCTCCTTTTGCCTGTCCAGGCATAAGAGACAGTATTGCAGATGGAGAAGTTTGTCTTGCTACTCAGGGTCATGCCTGTGATAGATCTCACTCTCCAATTTTAGGGGTGCATGAGAAGTGCAGCATTTTTTACTACATATAATAATATTGCTTTTGATATTCTAGATCAAATTTAAGTTTGGAAAATATCAGAAAGAGATGTTCTGTGAAACAGAATTTCAAACCACGAATGAAACTACATTTTAAACTTG
Organism: Tolypeutes matacus; assembly: GCA_026826555.1. Lineage (NCBI taxonomy): Eukaryota > Metazoa > Chordata > Mammalia > Cingulata > Chlamyphoridae > Tolypeutes > Tolypeutes matacus. The sequence continues at coordinate 52,970,931 of JAKSZT010054487.1, forward strand.
GAAGCCTCCAGAATTTGAAAAGAAAGCTTTGGCACTGTTGATAAAACATACCACATTTAAAGAAACTATGACAAGAAAAAAAGTCAGCTTACACCAGAAACTCTGAAGACAGTCAATTTAAAGGACAAAAAGGTTGTTGGGCACAGTTTTTTTTTTTTTTTTTTTCTTTTACTGCATACAGTTCCCTGCTATCTAAAATTGTGATTTATGCAGTATTTTAATATTTTGCTTATTCTTTCCCCTTGGGTGCTCTCCGGGCAGCGATAAAAAGGCGACGCTGAAAGAGCACCATTAATTTGCTATGATGACTGGCCAGATAAGAGGAGATAATGGGAAAGATAAGCGGAGAAGATATACCATCAGAAACCCGATTATTACCATTAAAATTCCAGCCCAGCAATCTGCAGAAGCCTGATAATTCCTTCTCCGTTTCCACCACTTTGGATGATAAGGCAAAAAATAGTCACTCAGTGCTCCTTGATTAGACTGCCTGGATTTCCTGATAATACAGTGATAAATTATGTATTTTGCCCCCATGTTTTGTCCCAAAATTCAGACTTTTTTTCCTATTCCAAGACTATATTTTCTACTCTCTCCTCAGAAGCTTTCTCTCATAAGCTATTATTGTAATCCTGGTTTGATAAAAAGCCCTGATAGGAGGGGAGGTGTTTGGTGTGGGAGCCATATCATGCTATCAGCCCATCTCCCCGCACAGCTGCTCGCTGTTGTTGTTTTTAGCCTTATCACCTCCTGCCAATATGCCAATAAATTGCCCAGATTGTTCTCCATTCTGGGGCTGCACTGCAAAATTTATGACAGAAATGATGATTTTTTTTTCTTTTACCAATGCATCTCTTTATGATTAGCAAATGTGTTGTGTGTGCAGTTTTATTGTTATTTTCTTCTTCAGTATGTTGTCTCCAGTAATGTGTTTACTGACCTGTATGTCCCCAACTTCAGTCACACTTAAGTATATTGGTTATGGGGTGGAAAAATGATGGATGTCAGATTTTTGTTGCTTTTGTTCTTTTTTGCAGATGAGTTTCATTACTATTTGCTTCCCAATAGTTAATGTAGATGTTGAAAATGGGCAAAAGTAACTCAAACACTATTTTCATGTGAGATTAAGAAAAGGCACTCTTCTTTATACCATTGCAGTACTGTTTTCATAAAACTTTTAGATTGCTTGAACGTTAACATAAACGTTCAGTCTGGACCAGGCGCCAAATAATTTGTGGTGAAGGAAAAGGAAAGGCTGAATTAAGAGGCAGTTTTCTTTTTTTCCAGAATAGAAGCAGCTATTGGGAATTAATATCCACTCCGAAAGTAAAATATTCCAGGCTAAGAATAATCTTGTTAGTACTTGCATAGAGGGGCTTTTGCAGAAGTTGGAATCAGTTCCTGTCGAATAAATTATCTTTTTATTATTTGAGATGATCTAACAAATTCAGGCCGTATAAATTCCTAACTTGCACGTTGTCGTTTCAATGTTTTAAGCAATTTTTAAAAAGCGTATATAATATTAAATGCTTTATTTTGAAAATGATTATTATTTCTAACTGAGAATGATGCATATTAAATTTAGTATTTAATATTTGTCAGTGTGAAAGCCTGATCTTTATAACCTTACATTTATAACCTTAAAATTATACTATGTGAAGTATTGACACTGGTTAGTTCCCTTTTTCTACTGTGTATATGTTTAATTTTTTTTTTTTTTAGTATTTATTGTATTAAACTTCAGTTCATAATTTTTGAACTATCTGCTGTATTATCATTAATATTATTTGTTAAAAGGGGCTTGAGAATGCTACATATATTTGAAATACATTGATCACTCTTATACACAGCTGGTATGTCTTGCTTTTCACCTGCCAAATATTTGGACTGGTTTTTGCTTTGAAACAAATTTTTCATTTCTTCTGAATTTTAAGGATAATTTAAGATGCTTTTATTTGTTTAGTGATACTCTTATGTCAGGGATTTTATTTTCTACATTTTTGGCTCACTGTGTAACATTTCGGAGGACCTATTTTTACAGTGGCCATGAGAAAAAGGAAAGTGTTTCTGTATAATTACTTCAGTTATTTTATTAATGATATAAAATGATATCTATTGTTTGTAAGATAATATAGAATTAATTTATTTGCAAATTAGAAAATATATCAATTTCTGATAAACTAAGTGCATATTTGGCATTTTAAAAAACTAGACAAATTTTAAGATGGCTAGTATAGTAATCTTGGGTTTTGGAGTTAAAGAGAACATTAAGAAAGTTTACCTATAAAGGTTCATTTATCATGAAATGAGTTCTTTTCTTTTTAAGTTCATTATAATCAACATTGCAGATGTAAATGCACTAGCATTTTCATCCCTAGTTGCTATAAAAGAATTTAGTGCTAAAACCTAGTGAAATGACTGGGAATTCAAAGAGCAGCTCTTATGTTTCCCATTTCTAGTAACCTTCTGAAGTGTTAAATTGTAAAATTATGAAGTAAGAAAAAAAATGAAGTTTAATATTATAAATTACACTATTTTTAAATGGACAAAAGTTTGAACTTTTCTGTAAATTGCAGGTAGAGAACTTAAGAACAATGTAATTGTATCGATTCACTAACAGCGGGTGTAAACGTCTCTTTGAATTTCACATAAGAGGTCAGTGTTCGTTTTAGACAATCACAAGGTTACTAATGTCTTTTAAATTAAACATATTTTATCTCCTGAGCTTTTAAAGTATAGACATAGAAAATATGTATGACTTGTCATGTTTTATTTAAGATGGTGCTTATTAAGTTGTGAAGGAAAACAAAGCAATTAGGTAATTTGCTTCTAATATTTACATTCTGCTAATTTAAAATTTTATTATATGTTTAGGGGTTAATGCAAAGATTTATACCTTAATGTGTTTTAGGGTAATTTTGGGGGTAAATTAAAATATTCAATGATTGTATCAATTGTTTAGCCTATATCTATATCTTTATAGTAATGTGGATTAAGTTTACTTTTCATTACAGTTAAGGTAACTTCTATTTATGGAATATACCAGGTCATTTCTTATCCATGTTATATCTGCTCTTTGAGAACTATTTAAGGATGAATTCACTCTTCCATCAAATGATAAAAACAAAGAAATGAAACTCTGACTAGTCTATTTTGCTATTAGTTATTACCACTGCTAAAAGTTTTGAGAGAACAAGGTTAAAGCTAATGTATTAGCGAAAATGAGGTGTTTAGAACTAGCTGTATGGATTTCCAGTATCACACATTTTAAAGTCACACTCTTTAAAATATGTAACATTTGCTAAAAAGGTATCAAATGGATAAAATAATTTTATTCATTTTACATTCGGTAATTAATTTTTACGTTTCAATGTAAAACTCCTTCCCAAATGAGTCTTCCTTCAAAATAACTAAATGTATACTCAGGTTTTAAACAAAGTGATACCATTTAGAGGAAACATTTTGATTTTTGGCTAAATTATATGAAGAATCTAAAAATGGTTTGATCTGGGAAGAAACTATATTTTTCAGGAACACTTTTCATTTTTAATACAATCTTTGTTCAGGAAACCATGAGTGACTGTGTTAGCTTTGGAGCCCTTATCCTCCAAGTTGTGCTTCCTTAGAGTTTTGTTGCTTTCCCAATCCTAAAGGACTAGTAGGACATTTTAGAAGAACACTGCAGATACTTTTGAAACCCTGTCTAATTTAGTGCCTGCCACGGTGTAAAATTATCAGTTCATTCCTTCCCCAAATGAATAGCTGAAAAGTGGGTTACTTCAGTAGCAGAGAATGTTTCCACCATAGATAAAGTGGTAAGTATGTATCATTCAATAAGGTTACATTTTAAAAAGCTGAAATGTAATTAAATTAATAAGCTTAGACATGGCAATATTTTGCATTCTAGAAAGAACTATTCCTTTAAAGGTATTAGCATAAAGATAGCACATTTGTTTATTATGCTTCCAAATCAGCTCCTAGTATCTCTGCCACAGGTAACAATTGACTTTTCAGGCTTCAAGTTAATAGCCTTGTCTCTTGCTTGTAGGGATCAATATTAGTATTAATTAATCACCATTATCGGCACTAGGATCTGGTTCTATTTGTTGTTACATCAGCAAAATATCAATATAGAAAGTGGACTCTCTGATCGTCATGGCAACTTCATCTCTTGGGTCAAAGAAAGTTTATCTTATCTGTGCATAGAGAGTGGCAAACTGTTTAGGGATCTAGTTTGAACTCTAAGAACATTGATTTAGTTTTTGTTTGCGAATAGAGGCTGAATTCCAATCACAAGGGATAGGTAAGATTTAAATATTAATGCCAAGAGGCTTGTCTGAGGGTGTCATACCATTACTATCAGACTTTCTTTTTGAGATGACAAAAAGGTAGAGAATTGTCTAGTCAGGATTATTTAAAGCCTTAGTAATTTTTGCTTTTAATAAATACTTCTAAAAATGAATAGATAATAATTATCTGGTAGAATTAGTTTTGGTCAAGATTTCAGGCATCAAAATGAAAAGCTATTATTTCTTCTCTTTCTTCTTTTCTTTCCTGGTCGTTTATTAAGAGTACACACTAAAAAAAACAGTACTTTTGAGAGCCAGTTTTAAGAAACACCATCTTGTCTTATGATGGTGTGAGATAAATGCTCTCATATCTGAGGGGAGAGAGTTTTTGCTATGTATTTTCTGGTCCAAGGCAGGAATTCACTGGGAGTATTATAATATTAACAACTGTTTATGCCTAATAAGGGAAATACTAAAGCAATAAGCTGGTGATATATGTCTTTGAAGAATGTTTGCAGAGATAATAAAGGATCATAAGTTCCAAAAGTCAGGAAACAAAATGCATGCCATTTTGCTGATTCCTGTAAGATACACCGATCACTTAAATTGAGCATATTTTCCCCTAAGTCAGACATTGGAAATTGTTATCTTTTAAAAAAATTATGCTAATGAATAAAAAATATATTTAGAAATAGTACCTATCCTACCCTGCTTTACTCTTAAGGTTTAGGGGAACTAAATAAACATTTTGCCTATGGGGAAACTATATATGCATCTCATGATTTTGGAGATTTCAAACATGAATGTCAAATGCCTGGTTGCAATAACCAATGCCATATAATTACTTATTTCTCCCAGGAATACTCCATATAATGGTTGCAAGTCAACTCTTTATATATCATGCAAAGTAATGCTATTATTTATTATTCTAGTAATATTCCCATGTAGTAAAACAAAGAGTGTGCTTATCAGAGGCACTAATATAATATTTATTATTACATAGATATTCATTTCATGTGGGCATCTGCCACTGACTGCTTAGTTTATTTATGTTGAAAGAGTCCTCCTTTTGAATTGTTAGAAGTTGTTGAATGGCTTGATGCTTGGTAATGTCAAATTCATCCTAAACAAGCATCACAAATATCTATAACATCTAGCTTTACTGTAGACTATTTAGAAAGCAATATTTTAATTTATGTTTGCATTTAAAATGCATCTTCAAATAGGCATTTATTGGAAGATATAGTTAATTTTCTTTTGGAAATATGAATCACTCTAATCTGCATTTGAAAAAATTTTGCGAGCATTTCTTATTGAGAGAATAAAAGAGTTTTCGACATTTACATCTATCTAATTTTGCATGTGGATGAGTTCTTACAAGTGTGAGTTAATTGACATAGATTTTCAGCCATAATATCTAAAATTCTTTTATTTGTCATAAAATTTACGGAAGTCTTTAAACTTGAATAGGATGAAGAATTAATGACAAAATTTTCTTCATTGTCTCTTAATCTAGAACTTTTTTTTTAATTAGAGAAGTTGTGGGTTTACAGAAAAATTATGCATAAAATACAAGATTCCCATATACCACCCTATTATTACCACCTTGCATTGGTATGGTATATTTGTACAATGGACGAAAGCACGTATTTATAGATGTACTATTAACTGTAGTCCGTGCTTTAACTTAGGGCTCATAGTTTATGTTGTGCTGTTCCATAGATTTTTAAAATTTTATTTTTATTCTAGTACCTTATATACAACCTAAAATTCCCACTTTTAGCCACATTCAGATAAATAATTCAGTTAATTATGTTCACAGTGTTGTCCTATCATCACCACCATCCGTTACCAAAATTTTTCTATTGTCCCAAATAGAAACGCTGTACGTTTTACACTCTATCTAGAACTTTTCACTTTAATTACCTTATTGTATGTGCTTTTGGAATATTGAGCAACGATGTACTCTAAAAGACTAAAATTTGCTTCACTGTGGTATGTCCTGAAATTATTGGGAGACAGCAATAAATTGGGGATTAGAAAATTATAAATAGTGAATTGATGGACCGTACAAGTTCAATTTATCAAAAGATAGCTAAAAATAATATACTTTTGCATACTTCTAAAAAATAATAATAATAATAGTAAATAATATTTAAATACACTCAATGTCCATTTCCCCCTTGCTATGTAAATATACCAGATTTTTTCCTTACAATAGTGTAAAAGGGAAAAAAACCTTTCATATCACTAGTATAAGCTTGTTTCATTCCCCATATCTAATGCCTCTAAAATATAAAATGCCATGAATTGGTAAGCTTTCTAGCTTATGTTGGGTGTAGAGAAGTTCAAAGGCATTTGTTTCTTTATAAAACCCTGAGAATTCAGTGGGAATCTTTTGGAATGATGTGTTTCTCATTGTATACAAATATTTTCACGGCATGGCATTTTCATCCTTGTCAAAACATAATCCTATAATACACTGTGGTGTTTTGTAGCCCATATTTTTATGATTAAGGTATGGTTTTATGTGACCAAATTCTGTGGATAAGTTTTATGCTGCTTCAAAATTTTTTTCAAAATACATTATAGTTAAACTGAGATTTTAATGAGAGATGGATGCACACTGAAAATACTACCTATTAATGGAAATATTATGTTCATCATGAAGAGTATTATTTTGATTCTAAGGAAAAAGGAGAACAAAGTTAAGCAAGTAGACAGGTACCCATACTAAGTACTTATATCCACAAAAGAGGTGTGTATTTTACTCTTCTCACTCTTGTGTAGAAATTGACACAAATGTTTGCTTTAAATTAAAAAATTTCAAATTCACTATCTATTTCATAATTGTCTCCTTACCTAACCACTTTATGTGAAGAAGTATTTTCTGTAGTATGTTATTAGAGTAGCAATACCGCCAACACGAATTTGGCTACAGTATTGAATATTCAAATGGTTTTTTCCCCTGTAACACTCCAGTCATAGATAGATAAAACCTTCTAATTTTCTGAGTTTTATGAGTTACTTTTATTTCGTTGGGATAAAACTGTCTGAATTTGTATTGTGCACATTTATCAATTAGGTCTTCTTTCTCTTCCTGAAGTGATATCCTCAAATGTTCATTTTGATAGCCTTTCTGCCTTCATTGACATAAAAATAACTACATTTTCCAATGATGTTTGACTTGTACTCTTGCATATTTTGGAATTATTGGGCCTCCCACAGCCGAATGCAGACTTAGTGTGCAGGGGCAACTGGCCAACATGGGGCTTGGATAAATCTAAAATATTCAGGAGTTCATTTGCAAATATATTAGGTAGCTGCTAAAAATATCACCCCACTTCTTAACAATGTGCATCTTGGACAAACAGGCGCATATTTTGTCATCAAGTTGCTTAAGCTTCTGAAGTCAGGGCTACAACTGGGTCAAATGATAAGATGAGCACAACAGAGAAACGAAGAGAGCGTCTGATAAAACCTGATTGATTGATGCCTGGCTTCCCCACCATCACAGGCAGTTGACAGTTAGTTTGGGATCAGATGATTTGGCTTTTGCGATAGAAGATGGGGCCTGGTAGGCAAGGCTGAAGGACAAAAAGGTCGGTTTCTGTGTAGTGTCAAGTAATGCCGAGCTCCCACAAGGTGGGACATTATTAATATTTCATTCTTTCTTTTTTAGGTGTAGGCCTTAACATTTGATAGTGACTTAAAGGCATTAAGATTCAGTCTTCAAACAGAAATGTGTGACCACCTCCCTGCTTTATTTAACTTTTTTACATTGTTCATGTAAGAGATGGCTCTGGGCATATGTTTATTTAATAATAATGCCATATTTTATATAATGCTTTGAAATATATAATGATTTTTGCATATTTCATTCTGTTGCAAGCAGGTGAGGTAGATGTCGGTAAATGTCAAAGCACATAAAATGATCAAACTTAATATCAAAAATACCTTTTTGGAGGAATATAGATGTCCGTGAGGGTAAAATTACAAAACAAATTAACTTAGTTACTGAATAATTTATTATTTTTAGCTAATTTTCAAGTCCAGATCTTTGTAAGGTGTTAGAGATTTGAAGAACCTTAGATTAAAACAAAATCTAGCAGACAGATCAGACATGTCAGAGTTTGGGGAAATCTTGCATGGCACAATGGGAGAGCACTGCATTTTATACAGACCCATGGTCAGTGAACAATTGTGTTGTAAATTGCTTAACTTACATCTTGCTGGTGATAGGATGGTTCGACTGTTTCTTTATATTTCAACCATGCAAAACCCCTAATTCTTGACAGAAAATAAAATCACCTTAAAAATATGAGTTAGCTAGCACATGTGCTACGATACAACAACACTGTAGATCACTTCTGAGGCTGAGCATAATTAACAGTTAGGATAAATATTCTTAGAAGAAAGAAAAAGCTACAATACTATATTCCATACTATACCTTTTTTCAGTATTAGTCATGAAAATTAGTACAACTGTTACAGAATTAGAATTTTGACAGCTTGGATTTGAATTCTGATTTAGGGCAGTTTGATACTTTCTAGAAATCCTTTACGATGTATCGCTTTTCTCTGAGTTTTAAGGGTCAGATTTCCAGAGGACAGTTGGGTCTCAGTTAATACTGTAGGCTTAATATCAGCAAGATGAATTCTGCAAGGTGCTGTATTGCTGATAGTATAAGAGAAACACTGTATGAAAACACTTGTGCCAAAACCTGAAGTGGTACTCATGATAAGTGATCAGGGAAGGTGGACCAATGGCCATTTCAGCAGTTATTAGTAATGCTTCTAAGAAAGGTGCCATAAGAAAATGACCTCTTTTTTTTCTAAATGCATATATATGGAACAACACAGTTTTATCTTAAATATGTGCTTCTTAGGAATGGTGAGGAATAGGCATGGCTACAAAAACTTGCAGAAAAGATGGTTTAGGCAAAAAGATGGTGAATAAGAAGCTCACTTTTAGTTATTCTGTTCTGATGGTCATGTTACTGATTCAAGTCCAGTACTTCTATTTCTTGGTGGTAGCTATTAATGGTTAACACTTTTGCTATATCAAGGAACAGTGAACACAAATGGATTTCCCTGGCACAATCACTGTGTAAGTCTCTGATATGTTTTTGAATTATACAATTAAAAATTGCTGTTTATTTTAAGGCAGTGCAACTGTAGTCCAGTGAAAATTGCTTTGATGGTATATAGCTTGAGTATCCACGAGCAGTTCTCTAAAGTTTATTAACCTGCTCTTTTCCATGCACACATGCACACATATGCATAGACACACATGCATATACACATACATTTACTATTATAGATGATCTAATACCTCCTTTTCCACCTTTTCCTCCCTTTGGCAATTTTTCTTTGTTTGCTTGTTTCTGTTATTCCATGTGGTTTTGAACTGCATACCTTTTTTGTGTATGGACAAGCTGCATTAGAAAAATATCAAATTATATTTGAGGAAAGTCAGAATTGACACATGAAAAAAGCCACATTATAAAAATAATTAAAATCAGCAGTCCTTATATAAATGGAAGGTAAAAACGGTTACTTGGTCAGCTAGACTATGATTTTGTATTAGTCCTACAGCTTAAGAAATCTCATTTAAGGAAGAGTATGAGTTTGGTATGAGGTGGCTGGACTGATTAATTTGACATTCACTTTAATATTCTTTGACGCTTGATTTGGAAGTTTTCATTTTGAAGAAAGAACAATGAAGTTCAGATATGGGATGTTACTAAGGTAGTTCTTTGGGGATTTGTGTCCTCTAAACTGATCAGTATCAGTGTTCTTTATTTTGGTAAGTCATCTCTTAGGAATTACAGGAGGTGAAACATGTTGATTGCATATTGTTTTTTATTATCCTAAGAATGAAAAAAGTAATTGTTTCATATTGAATCAAGGGTTCTTAGCCTGGGATCCAAAGGCTCTTTTAGTTTGTGAATTCCAGGCATTTTGTGTAAAATGTGGGGTATTCAAAATTTTGGGCGTTTTTGTAGGATGAAACTTTCATGTGATTCCTCGTGGAATTTATAGTCCCCTCAATATCTTAACACCACTCTAAAGAATTTCTGTATAGGTATATATGTGATCACTTGCTACATTAAACAAAAGTAGCCATATAAGAATAGAGACAATTCCTTTGGTATTTGTCAAAATTACTTTTTAAACCTAAAATCAGATCATATCATCCTGCTGCTTTAATTCCTCCAGTGGATGTCCTTTGCAGCTAATATGTAAACTTACTATCATGGCCTTCCGCATCCTTGCCTCCCTCTCTAAGCGGATCACCAAGTACCTCATTACCATGTATCACTTCCCTTCTTATTCCCTGCCTTGTCCCCATAAACCGCCTGCATCTACTACATTTCATCTGTCTGGTCTTTCTGGTCTTCAAACATGCTAACCTGCCCCACTCCCCTGAGTGTTCTTTCCCCAGGTTTTCATATGGTGGCTTGGTCTTAACATTTGTTTTTTACTTCACATGTCACCTCTTCAGAAAGTCTCCCATACCCCTTCTGTTAAAAGTTTTCTGTCCCCCACATGCCTTGATATGTTCTTTAACCCATTGCCTTATTTTATTTTTATTGCTCTGATATTTATCTGAGATTATCGTATTACTTGGTTTGTTTGTTTACCTGTTCATTAGATAATCTTTCACTAGAACCTAGGCTCATTTGGGTGCAGGATCTTGTCTTATTCACTTCTGTACACCATTTTCTAGAAAAGCACATGGTAATAGCAAACATTCAACAAATGAATGAACAATTTTGAAAAATATACATCTTTTCCTGTGGAAAAACTTGTAGCAAAGATGGTTTTGTGAATTTCCACCCGAGGAAAAAATGTTACCCACATGCCATACGTTTATTTATATTAACTTAAATTGACTTCCATTCATTCATTCAACATTCATTAGACAAAAATATAGGAAGTACCAACTATGTGTACTGTGTTAAGCCACGAGGAAAGGGGATATACAAATGAATAAACTGTAGTCTTTCTTGTCTGGTGACACATGAAATAGTGAAGGAGAAAGGTAGAATTACTGTATGCTATAGTAAGTTACATGGTGGATAGAGGTATAAAGTGATGTGAGCACAGAGATGCCTAGGTGAGTTAGGATATGCTTATAGGATGAGAACCCATTTTAGCTGGATCTGAAGGATGAGTAGAAGATCCGGTCATGACAAGAGGGTATTACATTTCAGCAGAATAAAAAATTTGACCAAGAGCAGAAGGGCATGAAAGAACATGGCCTTTTCAAGGTCCAATGAATAGTTGTGATTAAAGATGAAAGTACATGAAAAAGAGTGAAAGTGGGTTTCAGTTAACTTTCATTTGGTTAAATTTAACAATTATTGTTATCTTGCTTTCAACCTTAGACCTTCTGTGCTACCCTCTAACTTGTCGATACAGCTTTAATAACAGCATTGTAGCTGATGGCTAAAACAATCACGCAGTGCTTTCAGTAGTTTAGTATGAATATTTTATTTAGGCTAGACAACACATGCAAAAATAAATGAATAGAACATTATATTTTTAATTGAATCTGTTAGTGCTTAGCTCTTGAGATTGTCTTGGATAGTGGCTTTCCTTTTCGTTCATAATCATTACCCTAGTTTTAGAAATGAATATGGAGAAGGATAAATATTCAGTAGCAAGCAGTCAGAGTAACTGTTACTTGGATTGCCAATTGTTTCAACTTCTTTGAAAGACAATTTGGTAGTTTATAACAATTAAAACAACATATATACTCTTTGTTCTAGCATTTCCACATATCCCATAGAAACACTTGCATGTCTGCTCATTATAGCATGGCTCATAATAGCAAAAAACTTAGAAATAATCTAACTGGCCATTAATAGAGGATGGGTTAAATAAAATTATGGTATAATCATCAGTGTAATTCTTCAGATGTTAAAAAGAATACGACAGATGTGTCCAATGCCAATATAGAACTAAACCCAAAGACTTACTAAGTGAAAAATTTTTTTTGGTATTATATATCCTTACTTTTATTTAAAAAAATGAAAGAATGAATAGATAGGTAGATACATACATATTTATATTTTTTTGTGGAAAATTTCTGAAAAAAAAGTACAAGAATCTATCAATAGGACTTTTCTCCAGGGACTAGGACTGGAGTTTGGGGTAGGAGATTGACTTCCTTTCCATTGTATGCCTTTTAATATTGTTTTAACTTTTTAACCAATTTTTACAAGTT
>JAKSZT010054487.1:52983465-53134976 GCA_026826555.1 Tolypeutes matacus
GGCATATATTAGAAAGTACATATTTCGTACCACTATCACTCCACCACAACAACTACTATTACAACTACTAAACCCTTTTGGATGGAGCAGTAACCAGGTATATATTGCCATGTGCTGATATAAGGAAGCTTTTAATTGCTCATCTTCCATAATTTGTGCAGTTGGGAGGATAGAAATGCTGTTGGGTGGTGGGAAGAAAGGATAGAAGATTGAAAAAAATAAATATTTGATAAAAAATATTCCAGTGTCTGTCTAGTTCAGACATTAATGTGGGGGAGAACTGCTGTAATGATACATTTTTCTGTAGTCTTTATTAAGTTTGATATGAGAATATACCAAAAGTAAGTACCCAAAGTGAAGATAAACTCTCTTTTATTTTAGAGAAGGAGATAGCATAGAGAAAAAAAATTTAAATACATTGTCTTTTAAAGTATAGTATTTCTCTATTCTCAGCATAGGTCATGGCTATGTTATTAACCTCAGACTAATAGTTTATGATAGTTTGGGCTTAGATAAAAGATCTATTCTTTAAAATTCAATGTTGTACTATTATAGGCCCTGTTATACAAAGAGAAGTTATTCCCCATGACATTATTTTTCCGAGTTCAGAATTTTCATCCTGTTCTGCCAGAAACAGTTCATCTTTCATCCATTTCCAAAGTTTTACCTTCTGAGTGATTTTAAGATGCCTGTCATATTCCTATCCAGATTATTATATGCAGACATATTTTTCATTGGTTCTAGGCCAACTATGTTGCTCTTTTTTGCACCTTAATAAGGATTCTGTAACCTTGAAAATATTCCAAGCTGTCTTATATGTTCTTGTGGGAAGCAGCAGCAGCAGCAGCAACAACAGCAGACAAACTTGTGCATGGTTGAAGCTTAAAATTTCAGTGGGATTTAAAAAGGATCCCTTGAACAAAACATGACTGTCTTAATTAGGAAATGAAACCATAAATATCTGCCGATAATTCTAACAATGGAAAGAAAATGTTTGATTTTTTTGTCAAATAATTTTAAAGAAGTCTGTGTAAGAGAGAAGTAGTTAGACTTTTCTTCAAAATGGAGTTGAAGGCAATTGTAACTATAGAAAATAAATGAAATATCTGTTTCTCTCATTTGAAGGAACCTAGAATCTAGAAAAGTTAATGGTTCTTGCTAGGTTGTTTTTCCTCCTAGGGCCTTCCAGTATTTTAAGCCGTGTTAACACATCTGGCCAAATATCAGTTTCATTCAGTTTCTTCTCATGGATTCATAGCAGCCTAGTTAGGGTTGAAGATTTTATTGTATTTTTGCATTTCACTTTGTAAGTTTGGACAGACTACCAAGATACATGGTCTAATGGAGGAGGTAAAGTCATTATACAATGACCTAATACAAATAGAGAACTAGTTGTCTGGGGGAAAAATGATTAAGTCTATAAAGGTATGTTGTGCCATCAAGAAATCATTTCCTCAAGTCCCAGAGAAGTAAAGGAAGATTCCAAGGAAAACAAACCCAAAGTAGATGCAGCCCTTGCTACCACATGGCCAGCTGATGTTCCAGCCATCAAGTGTTGAAAAGCCACAAGTGGTTTTCATGATGATAAAGTCAATGGTTGGTACTAAAAATAGACTCAAAGCAAGGCCTAGTAGAATAAATTACTGAAGATGATCTGACTAAAACTACCTCTTCAGAAGACTATACAAAATTTCAGGGATATTCGATTTCTGAGGTGAAGAGTCATCAGAATTACTGATGTCCCTAGGATCCATTTTCAGAATCAAGAGGCAATGTATCCTGATCAAATGGTATGCTGCTCTCCTTAGCTACCCCGTGGAAGTGTTAGCCCAGAGAGCTGAATGTTTTGAGAAATACTTTTTCAAGTTTTCCACTTGGAAATGAGGGTGTCAGACTTGCATACTAACTGTAAGACACAAAGTGCAGTGGCTGCCTGTCTGCTGGTACTTGAGTGCATGCGCAACACAAAGGCGTGTATTTATATTTATATTTGGGAGATGATTGACTTATACAACTGCTCTTTAGACAGCGAGTGTCCTACAATGTCTCAGAGCTTTGGAGTCAGCCATCAGGGTACAGTTTCCAGTGCTGCCACTTTTTTGGTGGTGTGTTCTTGAACAAGTTCCTTCATCTATGACTCAGTTTCCTCATTTGTAAAAAATAAGTTATTAAAAAACCTAAACAGAGGGCTTTTGTGAGCATTAGGTGAATTAACACATGCAAAAAGCTTAGTACAGTCCAGGCATGTACTAATATCAACTCTTTTCTTTATAATTAGTATTTTTGAGGTCAAATCCCTGAAAAGAAATTATTCTCCTGTATGATAAATATCCCCAAGTAAATAAAATATAATTTTAATGGTCTTTTGTTTGCATACTTTAGTAGACAAATATTTAAATGAAATATTTTCTTTTTGTAAATACTGGTCCTAATTGGAGTAAATTTTTTGAAAGGATAGATCTTGTTGAATATTCTAAATAATTCAAGCTTTTTGCCCAGAAAACCCTGAAGTTGTTTCATCAAGTGATAAATATTTTATTCCCAAAGAAGAAAATATTTTGATCTTCACTTGGAAATACTTTAAAAGAATATATATATTAAAATGCAATATATTCATCACACATATATAACTAAATAAACCATTAAATATTTTTTTAAATTACGATATCCATTACAGACCACTTTTTCTAACATTTTTGATATTAAATAATTTAAGGTGCCTTGGGTATAATAATCATTGTCAGAAAAAGTGAGTAGTAATTTTTTTTTCCCTATTAGTTGTGGTGTTAATACTTTAACATTCATTTAGAAAGATCCTGAGTAGAGTATCCGAAAAGGTCATTGAAGAAACCAGTTGGTGAGAATGCATTTGGATGACCTGAACGCATAGTTGTTGTGTCTCTAAATCCCAGACATACTTTATTAGGACAATCCAGCTGGTTTGCTATTTCTATCTCCTCATTATCAACACGCTTATGGTATGGCCTCTTCCCCCTCACTTCCAATGCCAAGAATTTGGCAGGGACACCATGCTAGCAAGTAAGAGACAGAGGGGGTGGGGAAACGTGGAAGTGGCTTCACACTGCTGCAGGGGTAGGAAACAGGTTTCCTAAATATTTTGGTACCCAGTTAAGACTGATGAGTGAAAGTTTTTATTTCTTTACTTGAAGAATGTAAAGAAAGTATGAAATTTCATAGGTTTCTACAAATACTCTTAAGAAAAATTGTATTCATTCCAGTCTACACTTTCATATGTATAGAATCCCTTTGTAAGCCTCAAAGCTCCAAAATTCTTTGCTTTTTTGTTCTTCTCCACCCATTTCAATACCATGCAAGCTTAAGAAAGTGAGAGGAAATAAAGAATTGTCCCACGGTCTTCTTTCAAAGTTTATGTTATTAAAAAACAACTCAATAACTGAATGTCATGTAACAGTTTATTATTATGTGAGCGAGCAACCTTATTAAATGAACTAAGTAAAGCCTCTTTTAATATATCAGACCATAAAGAAAATGGATGGAAATCTTTTTGGTCACCGTTGCTGTTCTGTTTCTAAATGGTGAAATGAAAAACAGACAGATTAATGAGTCCCTTGACAGTTTCATGTGATTTAAAATTTGGTGGATTAGTTAAGCTCTTTGAAAAGTTATCTGTGACTTTTGCAGAAATGTGGATTCTCAAATTTATAATAGTCATACAGATGATCATTCACTGTGTGTGCTACAAATTAATTTCTCACAGACCTTCTTTTCCATAAAGAACTCTCTTCAAATTGTCCTGTTGACATTCATTGGGATGTGAAATATTTTCTGTCCTTTATTAGAAAGTTTTGAAAATTATCTCAAATTAAAATGATTTATTTAAAGGTGTAAGTATACTTTATAAAAACCATGGATTTTGCTTTTAGAGCAACCTAAAGTTATTTCTCCATTACAGTTTATATCATCAGAGAATATTAGGTTTTAATGAAAAAAGGATCACCTTATCCATGCATGGTGATGTTTATGATGAAGCAAGTAACTTATGATCTTGTTCCTACATGAGGATATGTTTCATTCATGTGTAGATTATTAGTATATCTATTAACATCTCTTAAATCTCTTTGATTTTTGGTATATCCCATACATAACTCAGAAACCTGAAAGAAAGCAAGTATAAAAGTTTCATGATCAATATCAGTAGAAACTCAGTAATTTAGAAACTGGTATCTAGAGAACATTTTTCTATAGTGTTCTTTCCATACTAGCAAAACATCTTTCTCTCTATGATGCATCTTGTTTATTCTTTATCAACTTCTTTAAAATACAGTGATGGATTTCCTTTAAAAAAAACAAGTTACTTAATAAGACAGCACTTTTGAAATCTGAGGAGGCAATTAAGCTCTGAGTGAAAGAGAAAAACCTGTCCACCTTTTATGCCATTCACTAGTCCAGATTTGTATAGAAGTGAGTAAAAGACTAGATTTTTCTCCTAAAGCCTTGATTCCCTAAAGTTTTCATCAGCTCAAGGGAAAGGGAAGAGTTGTCTGTATGAATTTGCATGTGCCTTATTTTAATACTTATTGACTCTGTGGGCAGGGCGTTGCAGTTTTTTATTGTGGGTAGAAAAAGAAGAATGCAAATTAAAAGAGAAATGGTTTATCCACAAATTAAAGTAACAGATTGTTCCCTTGAAGAGAAAATAAGTAGGGTACTGTTGAACAGACAAGTAGAGAGGGGCAGGCATACCTCTCAGGGCTGGGGTTGGAAGCTCAGGCTTTCTAAATGTGAGGGATTTGTAAGTAAAGCTACTTTTTTTTTACTGTCAGAATTAATATGTGGGTAAAAATCTATGTTTTCAAAGCTCTGATGGCATATTTTTTGGTATTCCTTCTTTATTTTTAAGAGTAGTTTAATGTTATTTTTGTACTGTTAGCATTCTACACTTAGGACATTTTTGCTCTCTCACCACCAACACCGAACAATAGAGCTGCTTCAATTAAGAAACAGAACATCAGCCCCTGGCATCTTAGTCTGTTGTTCTATCTTTTTTTGCTAGGAAGAATTCATTTGTTTCTTAATTAAGAAAAACACCAATAGCATGAAAAATCTGCTTATGGTACCTGAATGGTAATTAGGGGAAAGGTAAAAAAGAAACATGCACATACATTCCAATAGCAGCCAAAATGAACTTGAGCTGATAAAAATGAACTAAACTACCCCTGCATAAATGGAAGCTGAGAGAAGTGTACAGTCATTATGGCTAAGACAATATGCAAACTATCTTCAAAGAAATCAAATTGCTAGAGTGTTTTCATTTGCATGTATTAACTATTAACATAATGAGGAGAAGTGACATTGGACCCGGATTGTGTGTCTGTTCGGATTGATAACTCTACTGCATCTGCAAACAGACGCCCAAAAATCATGCTAGTGGTTAGATCAGAGTTGAACTCTGCAGTGTGGGCTAAAATAAAATCTAGAACTTGAGGAACCTGCTGAGCTACTGAAGGGTTAGCATCTTCCTCATTCACATTCATTCTCACTGCCTCCCTCCCTCCCTCCCTCTCTTTTTATTTATTTATTTTTAAACAACAATCCATGAATGCAAAAACATACTGCGAGCTCTACAGGAGCAAACTTTTCAGTGGGCACTTCTTTGGTTTTCCTCAGTGAAACTTTTCTTGGCATAAGAATGGATGCTATAAAGGAAGTCTTCAAAGAACCATGGGGTTAATTTAAATAAGATCTATTACAAGATTGGAAATTTAGTTTATTTATTCCCAGGAAATATAAACCTAGGAGTAAAGGGCATTGACATTTATTGTGCTCCCCTTAGGTTTTATCTAACAAATTGTTCTGAATGTGCCAGAAATGGAGTTAAGTACTACTGATAACCTAAGTACTAAGGCAGGCATAGAACACACCCTCATGGGGCTTCTATTTAAGGAGAAATAGATGATTCTCTCTGAAGTAATGGTAATTACTCTCAGGAAACCCAGTCTAATGTCCTGTGATTATTTATTTATATGATATTTACATAAATATTTTAAAAAATAGAGAATATTTAATCATATTGATAATTAGATTATTCTGCCAGTATTATGGGATGGAATTTCTATTATAAAATGTTTGGCTATAAATATATGTAACATTAATAACACAGTTGATATGTCTATAATATACATATATTTACCCATTTGAATGGCTTTTTTGGTAACTGATTCGATTAAGTAGTCACCTCTTGGAAATTTTTGTTATTGATCCTTTTCACCAGTGTTATAGTAGGAGCTATTAAATTTTTAGGGTTGAAGCCAATTTAATTCGGTTTTGCAGAACATGTATCATTACTTAACATATGTGGATTTGTGGAGCTACTTGGAGCTCATTGGGTGACCATGAGGTGTCCTTAATGTTCGTGAACAGGACCTAAAAGATTCGTTGGGCTTTTTGAGGTGAGTTTCTTCTAGGTTGTTCATCTGGAATTTACTCAGTAAAATGATCTGGGCATTTGCCAGTGTCATTGATTGTAAGCCTCTGTTCTGGGAAAATATTAACAAAACAAAACAAAAAACATGGATGCAAAAAGGGTCTTTGCTTCTGAAGATTCCTAAAAAGTGTCTTCTGAAATAGGAATGGGATAAGTTGACAGTATTCTTTTGAAGAGATCTCCACACTTAAATATACTTTATTGCTCTGTTTTCATGAATATTGAGAGTATAAAGAAATCTGTTTCATATTTAAGTGGTAAGTTAACCTTTCTGCCACATATGTTGGTTATAGTGTCAAAAGCTCCTTTGAGAAGGTCAAGTTGATGATCTGTGCTGAATCAGTCACTCATTCAGATTCAGCTTAAAGGGGTGAGAAATGAAAGCAGGCGTTGCCATAATCTCTTAGAAATTGCCTAAGATTTAAGAAGCACAGTTGCTCCTGGAAAACTCTGGAAGAATCTTTCTCTAGATGGAAGGACACAGCTGAGCACAGGCTGGATAATTTGAGAAAACAAAAAGACTCAGAGCAGATGAATTCAAGAAAAATGCTTGAGACATTTAGATACTTACTAATAATGGAGTGTTAATGTTTTCATTTGCACTTTGCCTGTTTACCCAAAGAAAATTAAGCCAAATAAGAGGGTCACGGAGGAAAGGCTGAAGAACCCCATAGAAAGGCATAGTAAGTTCTTAACTTAAATTTATCTCAAAACTAACAACCCCCCCCCAAACAATGAAACAACCCCCAAAACTCATTAGCTTTCTTTTTGTCAATTACAATTATGTTGTTTCTATCTGAAAGAGAAACAACCAATTTCACATTCGTTTTTATAAACTATTATGTATTTTTCTGGATATTAAAAACTGCAGGGGTCGGATGTAGCTCAACTGGTTGGGCGTCCGTCTCCCATATGGAGGGACCCAGGTTCGTTCCCTGGGACCTCCCGGTAAACAAACAAACAAACAAACAAAAAAACCCTGCATTCTGTGAAGTTATTTATCTCTGGGTTTCTTTGAAATCCCTCTCCAATGCCTTTCATGCCTAAACTGCTGGGCCTGATACACTAACCAGTGAAAATATATCACTGATCTTCTGGAGATAGTCACAAGTGCTGAAGGCTGAGAAGGACCTGATACATGTGTGGAAGTCTTGAATTATTTTGGTTTAAATGGGTTTTATTATGTTTCTTAATAGGAAACATGAATTAACAGGGAAAAGTTTCAAAAATTGTGTGTAGGCTGGAATGATGTCTTGAAACTGTCAGTGAACATTTATTAAAGTCCTAATTTTGGTTAAAAAAAGTCAACTGTGCAAGTACAGAATGGGAAGAGTGGGCCTTATATGCTGCTAATATTAAACTTCACAGGAGTTTCAGTTAACTGTGACTCTTCAGAGGAAGCTGCCATCCTGAAGGCTTCTGCAGTGTGAGGCAAATTAACAAGGGGGTCGCAATATACTGGCCAATCGCATCTTGGGTATTATATTCAGTGTTCATGTCTCCTCAAAATTAAAGTACGTCTGGAGATGAATAACCAAGATGCTAACAGTCAATGCACTAGCTGAAGAAACTGGGGGTGTTTAATATTAAAAGAAAATCTGGGACTAATTTATTATATTCAGATTTGTAAAACTCTTATAGAAGAGAAATTCTTTCTTCTTTGTGGCTCAGAAGAAATAGTTCCAAGGGGAGATATGGGTCTGACTTATACCCACTGAGGATGGATATGGGGTTAGCACTAGTAGAGCAGTTGGAGCTGTTCAAAAATGGACTGGCTCAAAACAATTACCAGCCATACTAAAGGAGGACATTGGAGAAAAGAGGAGGAAATGCTAAAGTAACTCATCTTGCAGGACGACATTGAAGATTGGTCTTCTGTTGATCTGATTATTTTGTAAAAGACTTTCTAGTGTACAAGACACAACTGTCCAACTGTATATAGCTGCCAATTAGTTTTCTTTTGTTTTTACTTTGTCCTTTGCTATCTGTTATGCCTCGGTGTGGATTTGTTTATACAAATTTTATTTGTATGATTTCATGTTAAACCTCAAATAAATGCTTCCTTATGTGAAAAAAAAAAAAAAAAAAAAAAAAAAAAAGGACTGGCTTTCATTGCAGGGCAGGTAACCGCCTGTCACTGGAAGCATGGAAGTGAAGGCTTAACTGGATAATCTCTTGCTAGATTTTTTACTTAATAGTTCTTTGAGAGGCTAGGGATGATAGGAATTAAGGAGTTAAGGAGTAGGTTCCTGGGTGATTTCATGTTGTAGTTGTGCTCTAGAATGCTTTGAGTTCATCTAATACAGAACAATTCTAGAAGGTTAATGTTACCTATTACCCTCCTGCTCCTCATTGTTGTGGTATCAAATAACAGCCAACTCTCCAGAAGGTACTCAAGTTCAAGTGTCAGGACTCATCCCTTGAGTAACCTCTTCCAGAGCCTTGGGAGGGCTCAAGTAGTGACTTCAGATGGTCTTATATTTTTTATAAAATTTGAAAAATTAAGATATTGTAACTATAATTGATTGACTGCAAATTCTTTCCCTTTTACTTTCCTTCTGCCACACTTTGGGATGGCTGCAGGCATTATTAGGATCTTGCTTAGGGGGATGTTCAGCTGGGAAAGTAATTGTCAGCATTTTAATATTTGTAATGTATTGCAATTTCTTTTTATAAATAAATATTTACTTTCACACATGCTTTGTATTTGTAATTTTGCATTCTCTTTCTTACATAGAATCCCCAATCGTTTCAGCTTCGGGTCTTAAAATATCTGGACCTATTTCTGCATACCCTCTTGTATATGGTGTGATACTACATACCTCAGATTCAAAAGTGCATTGTTCTTTATCTCAAATTTTGTACATTATGCTTGGGGCATCTGAGCATTTTACTGTGGGTTCAACTATCTACATGAATAAATAATTAATATTGATAAAATACAATATTTTTGCAAATTTACTTGCAAATATATTTATTTATCTACATGAATAAATAATTAATATTGATAAAATACAATATTTTTGCAAATTTACTTGCATGGGCATTTTTATTATCAAATAAGAAATGATTCGTATAAACAACAACAATAACAGAATTAGCCCAACAATGACTATGGTTCCTCAAATCACAGAAGATCCCATTATTGTATTATAATCTAATAGATTTGTATATTACTTCCATGGCAAAGGTAAAAGGGATGTATTGTGTGCATCTTATTGACTAGAAAAGTCACATATGTATGAAGGTGTCAAAACACTTTTGTGCTTTAATAATAAAAATCACTTTGACATCAGCAGTTGAGCTCACTTTGACTTTAAACTGAGTGAAGTCAGCTGACAAATTTTGAGGATCTCTACTAAAAAAATTTCCCTTTATCACTAAACAATAATTCTAGGTTTCTAAACATGATGCTTCCATAAAGTCTGGAGTCTTTCCTATAACTTTTACAAATGTCCCAGTGCTCTGCATCTTTTTGCCAAAGTTCAATTTTATTCCCGTTTTCGTCTTTTGAAAGGCACTAGTGTTGAGCATAATTCTTTGCTGACATCTTCAGCTTATTGGAGTTCTTCTTTTCAGAAAAGTTCTATGATTTTTAAGAGAACACAAGTCAGGAGAGGTATGATGTCTATGAATACTCCTATTTGGTTACATTGTTTCTTTCATCAAGGGATGTTCATGCTTCCTGAAGGGCATGAGAGCTCCTCCAGGTGGCTGGCTAGCTAGCAGGTGTTCTTTGCAAATCTCTGACAGAGCAGACTGACTCAAGTGGCAAGACTGCTGTCGAGCTTGCCCAAACACAATTGGTAAGGAAAAGAAATGGGAGCAAGTCTAGTTCCCTTTCTGAGTCTCCATTGTTGAGTCGGCTGTAGTAGAGAAATTGGAAATGCAAATATTCTGTAATAACATTGTAAATAATCCCAGATTGATTGTGTATTTAAGCTGTAGACACGTTTCTTTCAAATGGGATTTTGTGATTCCATATTTTTCTGAAATGCACCATGGTCTTTTCCCACTTATGTTTAAGACTAATTTTATTATACCCAATATGTACAGCATTTCTAAATATTCTATTATTTACTCTGATTTTACTATATAATTTTTTTCAACAAATATTTACTGAGCAACTACTATGTATTTGAAATTGACAAGTACTTCAGTGATTTCCCTTGAACTTAAAAAGAGAAGGAAAAAAAAAACCACATGAAATACTGATATGGTATAGTATTTCTAGTAGATAAGTGGATAGATTTAAGTCTTGACAAACTTTTTTTAAATATTACAATATGGAAATAAACTTAATAGGAGGGGGAGACAGCAAACATTGACTTTCTTCATTCAACATATCCCCTGAGCATCAGTGACATGCAGTTATACGTGTGTGTGTTACACATTGCTTCTCTCAGGGGCACAAAACATTTATTGAGAGCACTCCCATGTGAAAGGGACTTTGCTAGGCCCTTTACATGCATTTAATTTAATTTGTTTCTGTTATTTATCTGTGTCATCCTATTTTGTGAAGGACAGGTACAGTTAATCCTATTTTAGAGACATTGTCTGGGTCAGGCTCCAATTGACAGTTTCTTTCATAACCCCATTCTTTCAGTGGAGGGGATTCTGCTGCTGAATGGAAAGAACAAACAATGATTAATATGTGATGATGTAGATGAAAATGCCTATTAATGGTCCTAGTATATAAACATTCCATAAGTGTTAGTAAGTTTTGAACCATGGTTCTTATCCTCATGCAGTTTATAGTTTAAAGAAATCAGATACACCTATATGTGTATCTCAGATGTGAAGAGGGACATACCACTTTATATGAAGAGCCTTGGGGGTTAAATCAGCGACCGTGTGTTCACTTATATGAGAAAGTATGTTATTGGAAACTTTAGACAATTTTAGATGATATAATATCCCCAGGAAACCCTTAGGCCTTAAATAGGAAAACTACATATGCATTCCAGAAAATATTCAATGTCTAAGTGTGATTATTCTTTTAACATTAAAAATCCAATTTTCTGGTCTTGAGTTAAAAGTGTGTAGGGAACGTAAAACTTCCAGTCATTGATCTCAAAAGAAACCTCCTTATTTTCTCCTACGTTGTTCATTTAGCTTAGAATTGGTATGGTCTTACAAAGTTATTTTAGCCTACGTTCATTATGTGGAGTTAATAATATGCATCCACAGTTCTTAATGTGAAAAATAAGTACGTGTGCAATATGAACTATGTGAAAACTCAGTCAAGACCCCAGTTCAGAGTGCTCTGTTTCTCCTGTCATCAAGAGGTTATATTTCAGATCTGATGACTAAAGGCTGTAACATTTAGTGGTATGAAGTTGGTATGGGAGAGAGTGAATGGTGTACCAAGCCAGGAGGAACATACCCCTGCCCCAAAGGTGGCATATGACATACCTTCCTTCATTGAGAGGCATGGCACATGTCAGAATGCACTGGCATCTCGCACAGTTAGCTGAAGCAACTTCCACTCCATTGTATTCTCTTGCAGCTTCTGTTGCTCCCATCCCTGGCATTGTCTTAGTGTTTAAAATTTAAATTAGATGCCTGTCTTTATCACTCGTATTTGGATGTGGGAAATATATTGCAGCCATTGAACATGGTCAAACGTTGAAAATAATAACAAAGGAAACAAAAATGATAAAGAAAGAAAAGAACATACTAAGAGGCATGCTTAAGTCCCAGTCCACCCCAATAGATTACCTCAATGTAGTGTTATTGAACTGCTTTCCCAAAATACTCCTATACAGTTTTCAGGACAGAATGGTCCATGCTTTCCATGTGCATATATTTTAATGAAGTCATTTGTATAAGAAGCCAAGACTTACAACTTACCATCTTATCATTTGAATTGTTCTTCCAGGAATAAGGGGAAGCAGTCTGTGTTATCTCTGTAGTGCCCCATCAAGTGACACACATCAGATTTTCATCATGGCTAGCTGCCATTTTGTTTGTCTATGGCTTTTTTAATGTAATCAAAGTGAAATGAAAAAAAAACTGAGCTATTTTTTATATTATTCAGTTTCCAAATTCTTTATCATTTGGTATACTCATTCCAATTAGTAAGAAAAGTGTATTGACAGTTACTGTGTGGTATGACTATTAGAAACTCGGTGATTAGAATTTATAATTGATACTATTGGTTTTATTTCCTGTCTGTGTTTTTTGAAGGTAGGGCAAGGGGGACACAGAAGTAAACCAGTAAGGTTACTATTAGATGGTCTGTTATTAGATAATCCATTTAAGAATAGTTAATTGGCATCCCCCTTGGTAATTTTGTAAAAAGGTGAGTAGAATTTGGAATTCCATTTATTTGTTTGAAATCTGGGAGTGTTTGATTTCATTTGCAAATGATTATGAGGTTCAATAGCACACACTCTACTTGATTCTGTGTTATGAATTCTCATTTTATCAGCATAGATAATGGAATATTTCCTTTCCTACTGAAAAAGCATTTTCAAAAGGTTTGTAAATATTTGTTTTTCAGGGATCCATTTATCTTCTTCCTCAGTTCCAAAAGAACTGTTACGGAGTTACAGAAAAAGATGATAAATGAGTCCAAGGAGCCTGGGTTTAAATTGTCTTACTATAAGGTTGCATTCTACTATTCTTTGGTAGACGTGTAAAGTTTTTGAACTCATTAGTGTTAACTGATTAGGTACTGGAATTTTTTTTAATGCCAGAATTTTGAAATGAGAATAAGTCAGTCATGGAGCTATTCTGGTTTTTATCCATAGTTAGATCCAAATGAAAATTAAATATAACAAGAAAGAAAAATCGCTGGAAGACATTCCCTTTCAAAGGAATGGCTTGGACTTCAACTGCTCAGTTCCCATTCATTTTCCCCAAGCCTGAGTAATGTGGTCTGTAATTGTATACAAACCTTTTAACAAGGAAAGTGACAACAAAACCCATCTGCTCTTTCCTCTCCTCACACAATATGAGGTAAAATGTGGAATGAAGCATGGGGTATTTTGATTAACTGAACTTAACTGATAGTTATCCAGAAACTGTTTTATTAAATCTCTTGCTGAAATTCTTAGGTAAGACTTTATGTTCACTCTTAGGTGAACATAGTGAAACTTATGATTTGAGGCTTGATGGAAACTCTGCATTATCATTCTAAATCATAAAGATCATTGGAAACATTTTATAACTCCAGAGATAGAGATGTAGAAGATGTGTGAGTCTGTATTTGATGTTTACTGACCTCAATTTCTTGTGAAAAACATAGGTGAAAAATACAGCCCATTATCCTAATATATTGGTTATTTTCATTTTTTATATTTTTATATTATATACATGTAATCAATATAAATATAATTTTATTGTGCCTATAACAAGAAATATTTCCATATTTCTATGTGGTCCTCTTGATTTTTGTTTTGCATTTCTGCTTTGTACTCTCAGCTGATTTTCTACAATTTACCTAAGCATTCTATTATTAGACATTTGGATAGTGTCCAGTTCTTATAACTAACACTGCAATGACTAAATTAGTACATATAGTCATCTACTTCTTTTATGTTTTTCTTGAAGGATAAATTTCCAGTTTTCTGATCATGAATTAAAAGCCTATATGGAATATAAATCTTCCAGTCATTGATGTCATTAGAAACCTTATTTTCTCCTACCTTGTGAGATTTAGCTTAGAGTTGATATAGTCTCACAAAGTTATTTTATAGATTATGTTTTCATATGGCATTAATAAGATATATCCATAAATCTTACTGTAGAATTAGTAGATTAAAGGGAGTGTGGGTTAGGGTGCAGAAGGAGACGATGATGAAAAAAATGCTATAGTGTTGTCATTAGAGTTTTAGAGTTCCTTCCTCCTCAGACATTCTACAATTTATTGATTCTGGATTATCAACATAAGTTAATCAAAGTAGTAACTTGTCCAACGGCTGACAGTAGGCAGCGCATTTAGGAGTCTGTTAAAGTAAGTCAGGTGGGCAGTAGTCATTTCCTGAGCCAGGTGGTGTCTTTAAAGTGAAAGAAACATGGCGAGCTACTCCTCTTTGAGCATTTATCCTGGAAGCTGTGGGGACAGAAAGGAGATGGAAGATCCCACTCTACCTTTGTGAAAGACTTGAATAGTGAAAATATTCATAGAAGAAATAATCAGGTAAATAGAGGGTTAGATTTTTATAGAGTGAAGTTAGCTGGGAAGGTTTGTATTGACTGAATCTTAAGCTCAAAGTTGAAGAGAATGGAAGGTTTATTTACATTGTTAGGAAGAAGCAAAGGTGTGTTTTTTCAGGGTAGGGGGAGAGCCAAGAAAACACTTGGTGTTTGGCTTATGGATAATGTTGCTTATTAAAAGTGTAAATAATGAAATCTGGAATATTTATTAGGAGAAAAATATTTCCTGAACCAAAATTTTGCCTCCTTTAGACTATATATTCAGGATTGTGGAAAAAATAGGGAGAAAATTTTCCTCTTTGGATAAAATAGATCAATTTTTTACTAAAAGTTAAATTTTTTAAAGATTTGATTAATGGAGACATTCTTTAGTTAAAAAGGTTACCATTTCCCTTAGACTCATCAACATCAGTGTCCTCTGGGAGCTTATTAGAAATGCAAATTCTTGAACTCTACCCCAGACATACTGATCAGAATCTCAAGGGGAAGGGTCTGGGAATTGGAGTTTAACAAGCCCTTCAGGTGGTTCTTATGCATGCTAAAGTGGGAGCATCACTAATTTATAATGATTTTTGACCTAAGCTTAATTATGGCCAACTGGTTCCTAATCTTCTAAACTTTTTGCATCTAAAATTTGGGACTAAGCCTCTGATACACAGTGAATAGTGTTGTGTTGATTTTGTGCATTGCTGGGTGGTTTCAGTGCTTCTTCCTAGAATGATTGTGTCCACACTTGAAGCTTATTAGTTTGGCAACTTTTAAATACCTAATTAAAATATGCTTGTTTCTTTCATTATCTGCTTTAAAATGTATATTTTCCACGTTGTAATGATCTCAATTAGAATTTATGTGATTACTAGGACACAATTTTTTTTAACCCCCTTTTGTGAATTTTGTTAAAGGTAATTAACAGTATTCATGATATTGGCAGCACCTGAGCAATATCATTTCAACACTAAGGAAAAGCATGACTTTAATTTGAAGACAAGTCCAGGGAATTCTACCTTTTTTCGTTATGTTTTTTCAGTTCTTTTGATGTGACTTAAAAAAATATCCCACTAATTTTACCCTTCCATTTACTGAATTTGCTGATATGCTTGAGCAGATGAAGGTGAAAGTCATGATTTTGCTCTCCGGTTTTCCTTTCTCAGACAATCTCTACAAACGGTGCCATGAAAAGTAAAGCCCACATTGTGGTTAAGTTTTCATCCTGCAGTATTACAGAATGCCTTTTTTGAACTGAAAACAATCTATAAATGTTTATCTTTAAACTGTATCTATTATCCCTCTATTATTTTTCTATCATCTATCAACTACCCATCCATCATCTATCTATATTAGTTGGTTTATACTTAGGCAACTCATATAGATTATTTTTCTCTGGAGAACAAGATTAGCATATCAGTATGTGAAAATAAGATAAATGTATTGCATAGGACTTGAGTTAAGTACACATCTTAAGAACATAACTTACCACTGGAGCTCATGGTTCCAGTCATGTTACTGTCTAAGAAAAATAAAAATCTTCAAACATTATAGTTAATAGTCTTTTACCTTCCTAATTTTAGCCTTTCTCAAACTGTATTCTTGGACTAGCAAATTCTTCCTAGGAGCCATTCATAGTTCTTAGGAACGTGCTCTGTGCTGTCTTCAAATGACCCCTTTGTAGAGAGGCCTCCCTGACCACCTCTGTCTTTTGGCACTGGCTTTCCGTTTTCTGGTTTACTTTTCTTCATAGAACTTATCACCACCTGAAACAAATTCCTTATGCAAGCAGGGGTTTTCTGTTTATTAGATTGTTTTAAACACTGTTGTATCCCCAGGAACCTGAAAAATCCCTGACACCAAGAATCATGTAGAATTAATTTTCTATCTCACTCTTCTGGGCTGTAAACTCCATTAAAGCTGGGACTCTGGTTATTTTTTTTTTTTATTTATTTTTTTCCTCTGCTATGTCTTCAAATTTGAGGACAGCGCTAGGCAAGGTAGCTGCTCAGCCATAGTTAGTAGATGAATAAATTTGTAAATGGGAGAAACAGAAACAGGTTTTAGTGGGTTAGCACCTTTGGGTTCATCGTTGCTTGTTATCAGTCTTCATATTAAAGTCTGGCATTAAAACGTCTATGTTTTAGCTGTCTTCATATTTCCCTTTCTATGTTTAAATTTTTTTTAAAAAAAGGGCTGGAGGTTTTATGAAAGTGCTAAATTCTGAAAAATTGCTTGTTTTCAGTTTCTAGTATGAATTTTATTTGAATTTGATATATTTTAAAGAATCAAATAACAGTGATTTAAGAAAGATATAAAGAGTTGAATTGTGACAATAGTCTAATGAGTGTAATTACCCACTTCCTGGACCATTATTGTCCAGATGTGTGGTAGTTTAAGCAAACAAATCTATAAAAGTAAACCTCAGTGAGAATGCTCATGACAGGCTCGTTGATGATGCTGCAAACCACTGATGGATGGTAACTTTTTTAGAGGAAGAAATGTGATTAAGATATGTTAAATGGAAATCTATACAAAACCAGTGAAATTGTTAAAATATTCAAATATGCCATATTGTAACAAGAAAACACTGTAATGCACTGAAATCAGCAATAGAACAGCTGTGTTTTAAAGGACAGTACTTTGAATGTCACTTGACAATTTGCTTTCAATTAGAAGTAATTTACAGGAAGATGCCCACAAGCTAATCTTTACAGGATAATTAAGTTCCATTTTCTTTACTTTTAATTAAAAAGCAGAAAAGATTTAGCTGATCCATAAAAAATGTTCTGTTTAAACATTCATCAGACTTCACACTCTTTTTTTTTGTTATTTGTTGTAGCAGATGTTATCAAAAGTGCAGTCTGCTCCGTTTTAAACCCTGAGTATTTGGAAAGTGAAACATGAGTTTCAATAGGCATGTACTAGTGAGGTATGATCATTTAACATCTGTATGTTCAAACAGGATAAGACAGATACTGCTGTTCCATCCCTTAATTTTGTTCCACATGATGCATTTAATTGTGGTACAGATACACACACATTAAAATAAGAAGCAATAGTGCTTTTGAATTTTGAATACTGTGTGTAGAAGAATGATACTTTAAAAGAACTTTACTTCAAATTTTTTAAAGTGCTTATAGATTCAGGCATTACATGTTATCTTATTGTACTTTTTAACCATATGAAATTGACATTGTGAGTATCCTTACATGGAAATTTACTCATTGAAAAGATGGAAGATTTAAAGTGATGGTCTAAAAACATTTAAACTAATTCTTGTATTAACACAGTTTTAACACTGCTATTTTTTTATTTGACTATATATATGTTGCCAAAGAAATTAGAAGCTTTGATTTTAGAAATCACTATTGGTCAGTGCTTTAAAAAAAAAAATTAGCTGATGGGAGCTGAATGGATAGAGATTTGTCAGAGTTATTCTCATACTATACTGTGCTAGGGAGGGTTGTACTGAAAATTCTTCAGTTGAAATTCTTTAATCCTGTATTATTATATTTGTGTGTTTTGTTATTTTTTTATTCTGCTTGTGTTGTTTTCAGGCTACTTCATATGTTCATGTTGGGTAATAGTTTCGTTTTTGTGTGTGTGTTTTTTTTTTTTTTTTTTGAGGATCTAGAAAATTGCCAAGACTTAAAAAAATTTGTGCTGCTGCAGGGCAGCGTACATACAATTTTTATAGTAGTAATTCCATTCACTATGTCTTTTGTCATATAAGCTTGATTTTCAATTTCCACATCAGTGATACTTAAAATTTTGAGGATGCTGTTAAGGTTACTTATGCTTGCTTATTTTTATTTTCTTATTTAATTTCTCTCTGGCAAAAAAAAAAAAAAAATAGAAATGACAAGATAAGTTTCTGCATATCACCAAGACTATTCATTTATTTGCTTTTGCCATTTGAATTTTTATATGAAAGGAATAAGCTCAAAGGCACTTTTGACCAATACAGTTGAGGAGACTGCAAAATAAAATAAAGAAATGCAATTTATTTCAGCATATATTATAAATTTCAGGTAGGAGCTTAATTATAATAATCACAATGCATTCATTTAGAATATGTGTTTGAACATGTAAATGCCATCAGGTTCTGTAATGAACTGGCGAAAATGTATGCTTCTCTTACTGAAAGGATGACATAGGGAAAAGATTAAGCATGCCCCGTCTCCTGCCTTCCCACTATTCTTTTCTGTAATCAACACCTGGTTTGATTACATCTTTTTGAACTATAAAGGCTGATAAACTCCTTTATGTGGAAGTTTTTGTGAAAGGGAATTGTAACAAACAGTGGTTAAACATCCCACTTTGGGGAGAATTCCATCTTGTCCTGTAATTCAAACTTTTTTAGTAAAAGATAAAACGTTTTTGTTATTGCTTAAGGGAGTACAGTGATTTCTCTTTGACACTGGTTTTGAAGTTTGTGAGGGCTTTAGATGGGTGGGGTGGGTTCATATATATTTGTGATTCTTGGAGGAGTTATCAAATGGACATAAGCTATATTTGCATTGTCCGTTGCACCTACACATTGGCTTGTACGTGGTGGGTCTTAATTAAATATATATTAAATGACTGACTGATGGACAATAAAGGCTAGGCACATCTCCATTTGATTCATTACAAACATTTAGTGAGTTCTGTCTCATTCTTTACTTTTTCTTTTGTGTAAGAGTCAAACCACAAGGCCCTGTGATCTGAGAAGGTATAAGCAGTTACACTGCTCTTTCATCCTCAGGCTTGTACCTCATGTGAAGCTAGAGTGAATACTGACCTCACAAACTGTACATATAAACATATGTAAAAGAAGTAGAATTTTAGTATAGAAGTAACTTCCTCTTTCAAGAGGCAATATAGGAGAACTTTTTCAGTTCATATTTAGGGTTTACTTTTTAATGTTTGTAGTTGTGACATTGCCCCCCCCGCCCCCACTCTTTCCACACATTTGATTACTGTAATGGCCTCATCATTTATCCTTATTAATTTCTTAAAAACAAAAACAAAACAAACAAAAAAAACTATACTGTTTATGTTTCTTGCTTGCAGATTTAAAAAAAAAATTTCCTGTGTTTCTCCTCTTTATTGCTTCAGTCTACCTTAATCTGTCCTCCGTCAAGTCTGCTAGGATGATCTTTCACAAACATTTCAACATACTATAGCCATTGCTTAAAATCTGCTGTGTCTCCCTATTACTACTTCAGCAGGTCTAAATTCTTTTGCTATGGTTTTAGAACTTTCCATAATTCTACTTTTCTTTTCCAAAACTATTTTTCCTGCTCTTTTGTCCACAGGCTCTTCTAGTGATCTCCCTGGAGCCCCTCCCCCAGCATACACACTCACCTTAAATCCCTGCCTTTGTGCCTTTGCTCATATCATGCCCTGCCTTTTCCCCTTCATCATTTAAATCTTTCTCATTGAAAAGGTCTATTGGTAGTCCCGTATCGTCCAGGAAACTTTCCAGTATTCTTCTAACCTGCAATAATTACTCCTTTTTATATTTCAGTTGCAGTAATAATCAGTAGCAGGCAGTTTGACACTTCTTTTCTCAATTTTTTTTTCTCCTTACACATATCTCCCTATGAAGAATGTAAGCTTTTTAAGGAGGGGAATAAAACAACAAACAATAGACCTTACACATTTTTTGTATCCTCTGCATTTCATAGCATTGATAAACAGGTAGTAGGCATTTATTTCATGTCTTTTTTAATTTTTTTAAAAGCAGACTAGGGAGCAGATGTAGCTCAAGTGGTTGAGTGCCTGCTTTCCATGTTTGAGGTCTTGGGTTTGATTCCCGGTACCTCCTAACAAACAAACGAAAAAACCTACTCTGATTGGGAAGCGGATGTAGCTCAGTGATTGAGCACCTGCTTTCCATATATGAAGTCCTGGGTTCATTCCCTGGTACCTCTTAAAAAAACACAAGCAGACATAAATTATAAATTCATAACTGGCTTCATATAAGGGGAAACTTTTGAATAATTTCTCATATTTAGAGCATTTTTCAAAGGCAGTTGGGAATTTGTGTTTTATGTCTGCTTCTAGAAATATCTTTTGCTATTTTGGAAAAATATATATATATTCTTTTAAAAAGTAATTACCATTGACCTGGTAACTAGAGATAAATTATCAGTTTTTAAGAACTATCATTTTAGTTTTCAGTAACTCATTTTGCCAGCTAATACGTTAGTGAAAGGAAGGATGATACGTCATCTATCTCCTTAAGCACAGTAACCGTGCCCCCCTGCCACTGCCTGTTACTGGGTTCATCAGAACCTTTACATATTTATAATTACCTTTCCATAAATAGTTTGCAACTTGACCATAACATTTTTTCACTCTATTAGAATGAGGCACAAGGTCCAAGTCAAAAGCAAACTCCTTAATGAATTTAACAAAATTAAGCAAAGAGCTTTAGGTTATAGGAGCAGAGTTAATGGATTCAGCTGTTCTTTACTTGCAGTTCAACCAACAAATTCTGCATTCATTTTCCAGATGTGAACTTTGTTAAATTAAAATGGAGTAAAATTAACTTTGTAAAACTGTTATATCACCCCTGGAGATAATAGGAGATAACTTGGTATATCACAAAAGTACAGCTAGAAAATCAGAATACTTGGGTTGGTTTCAGTAACTATATTACAAAAGGATTTCAAGATTCATTTTTAAACATGTACTCCTCAATATTTGTCTTTTATGTGAATGAGATGTGATCAGAGCTAAATTTTAATAGAGTTCTAGAACGACACAGAGGTGGCCATTTTCAGAACTGGAGATTATCTATGGCAATGCTCCTCAAAGTGCAGTGGGTCCAGGGACCAATGCCATCAGTATCACCTGGAAACTCATTAGCAAAGCAATTTCTTGGGTCCATCCCAGGCCTTCTGACTCATCCTCTGAGGGTGGAACATTGTAACAAGCCCTCTGGATGAACCCTATGCATGCTAAAGTTCGAGAATCATAGTCTATGGAACCTCAGAGCTTTTTAGACAAAGCGACCCTCAATATTTCAACTCAATCTTTTTTCTAAAGATTTCTGATCTTTCATTCATCATTATGAAATGCAGCCTGGTAATTTAAATCTGGATTATGATGTGGCCATTCCACCATTTTCATCTGTTTTCTGAATGAACTGATTTCTATGACTGATTAAAATATTAAAAAGGAGCTCTATCACTGCATTGTGCAGTGGAAATTTCACGGTCTTTTCCAAGGGCAGACAAATGTTTTATTTACCTTTGTGTCCCTCCACCTAGCATAGAATGAAAACAACTGTAGAGAAACTTTATTCTGGCCCTATTTTGGCACTTGGCTTGTTCTATTTTGGCACATAGCTCTTTTCTTTTATCTTACAAGAAACTAGCTGTAGAATGAGTCAAATTTCCGATTCTTTGAAAAATTTGATCAGGCTGTTTTCCTAAGGGACAGAGGTTGTTAATCTCCATACCAAATAATTAAATGGTTTTACATATTTACATAGCTGCTAAGTAATAAGTGACATGGAGTTCCATTTAGTTATAATACTAGAATTTTAAAAAATAATTTCAACATTTCTTGATCTTTAACTTTTCTCAGTTGGCTACATATATGTGTGTCATAGATTCATCTCTAGCAATATCACTCACTTAAATAATACCACTAATAAGAGTCATTTTAAAGTACAGATTGCATCAACATTTGTAATTGTGCAAACTCTTTAAGAATAATGTTCTGTAGAAATTGCAAGCTTGACAGTAATAGATACATTTTATATGTGTGTGTGTGAAAATGTGCGTGTGTATATTATAGAATTGGAAATCCCATGGTATGTTGTAGAGTATATAAAGGTAATTTTCAGCTCTGCAAATTTAGTGTAGCCTAGATCTGAGACTCAATTATAGCTTTCAAGGCAGCTAAAAGTAAAATTATATTACATATGAACTTGTAAAAACATTTATTTAGGTAAAGTTAGAATTTGCCCTAAAATATTTTTTTCTCTATTTTCTTAACTTATATAATATTGTGAAGTGACAATAATTATAATGGATCTAGTGTAACTGATCTTTATGGTGGTGATAGTAAGTCCGTATTTTACATCTAATACTGATTGTATTGAATTTGTGTTATGTCTGTTGCGTACTGAAAAGTTATAATGCTCTAGAGGGTTATTGCTCTTAGTGATACTGAGACACAACGAAAGCATGCTCTTATTTTCATTGGATCAGATTTTAGCATGGTTTATTGCTGCATTCCATTTATTATATTCATTTATTTTCAATTTTATTAACATTATTCAAGGACCTATTTATACCATAAGGCTACATTTATAGAGGGTGAAGAGGGCATACCTATGTAAATAAAATAGTTCCTTTTAAAATGATTTTCCCTCATGAGTGAATAAATGTGGGAAAAGACTGAACACACATATGGAAATATCAGTTTTAATTAATCCATTTGTATTGCTGATATCCTTGTGCCATTCAATTTAAATTTGACACATATTTATTGATTGACTTTCAGAATTTTGGTGCCGAGTTCCCTAGATTGGAAGTCAGGAGAGAAAATAAGATGGAGAATGTTGCTTTTAAATTACAACTGGGACATGGCCAAAGTCTTTATCTGGACTAACAAACAGATGTTCCTTTGTTTTGTTTCCTTTTGTACAATTGTTGACTTTATTATAATAATATTGCCAAAGGTAGCCAGCTCTTTTAGAGCTTCGGAGGGTCTTTTGAAGGGGAGCTATAGTGGAAGAAAGAACCCTTAGCCAGTATTTTCCTCTTTACTCGGTTACTTTGTCAAGGGTTTATTCAAGTGCTTTTGAGGACGCATGTTCATCTCCACTCAGCCTTTATGTGGGTTGAGGACTTAGAAAATCATGCTTCTTGAATATTGCACGTTTCCTAAAATACTTCATAGCATCTCTTTCAGGGTTTTAGGTCCTGCATGAAAATAATTTAAATTATCATTGTCTCTCTTTCATCTGTGGCACCAGTATGCATTTTTTTCTTTTCTTCTTTGGCTTGCCAGCTACATAGAAACATTTTTATTATCCAATGTGGGTGGCCATACCACCAAATGAACATTTTAAATGATTATTTGCTAAGTGGCTCTAAGGTAGAGACATTGCCATATTTTTTTGCATTTTAAATATTTGTGTAACCTATCATGTTGAGCTTTATATATATATAAAAAAAAATTCCAGTGAAGGAAGGAAAGAAGAGAGTTAACATTTATTGGCTGCCACCTTATTCCAGGTATTGTGCTACAAGCTTTAATTTAGGTTATCTCATATCATACTCAACCCTTCCAGTTAGGGTCAGGGGGATAAAGAGTATGTCTGAGATTCAAATCCAGCTCTGTCCAACTCCCACCGCTTCAAGGGGTGCTGCCCGTTGCAATAAGGCCATGTGCTAACATTTTCTTGAAGGTGCAGTAATAAATAACATCTAGTCCCTGCTTTTAAGGAGCTTACAGCAGAGTGGAAGCATGGAGGATTGGAGAGAGTTATAGAGAAAATAGGGCTGAGGGTGCACTAAGGAGCCATGTGGCCACACACAGTGGAGAAAGGATCGTTGTCAGAGAGTCAGTCTTCTCTACTTTTCTCAAAATTATTTTAAACAATTGATGAATAGGCATTACTCAATGTATGGTTTATATCCTGTCTTGTCCACTTACATATTCGTATAGACTGAGTTAAAAATCTATATATATAATAAGAGAAAAAGAAAGAGAGGAGGATACGTTACAGGCTAAAGATAGACGTGATGGGCACCAATTGCTATAAATCAGTCTTAGCGACAATTCAGAATTCTGGTACTCTATAAAAATGGAGATTTTTTATTTGTGTACAGCTTATTCAAAACTTGGGCCTATTCAAAATACAGTTGTTCCTTGATTTATGTATTTTTAAATGTAAATACTAAGATCATATTTAGGGTATTAATAGTATGAAAATAATATTCCCCAGATTAAGATTCATTTGGAGTTTTCTTACTTGATAGATTGTTGCTAGATAGTCATCCATAAAAATAATACTTAAGCATATTTAGAAAAGTAGCTTTTTATCTTGCTTTATAAGATACTTGTAAATTTTAATAATCTTATGATATATTGTCTGGAAGTATCCATTGGCTGATTGGGGAGGAGAGAACTAATGTAATTCAGACAGGCAATAATTACTAGGTCAAGAAATAGGGCAATTAAAGAAATGATTCATGGTGAGTAGGAGTGAAACATTTACATTCTGGAAATTAATTATGGGACTTTTATTTAAATTATAATCATGAAGAAATGCTCAGAGAAAAGAAAGACATTCAGGGAAATTTTATGTATACTCATCTTGAGTACAAATTAGTAAAGATCTTAGATTCAACATTAATAAAGAGATTGGAAAACCCTATTTCATTGTGACTAAACTGCCTGAATTTTTAACCTCCAAACTTACAGGTAATCAAATGTAGTGACTGTGTCTGTCTTGACAAATCGAAATATATATATCCATGATGCAGGAGTACAAAGAGGCGGGTATTTGGATTTACATTGTTTATAGAGATGTGTTCTGTTGGACTAAGCAAGTGTGAGCGTTCTTTTGAAATACTCAGAGCTACAAATTATAAAAAAAGAAAATCATTTTATGTGTATGTAGATGGCAACTATCTCCAAGCAACAATCCATTTCTTGTGTAGAACATCCTTAGAAGCTGGCTTTTCACTCTGAAGTTGTGATATCTTATAGCATTGGTCTTTGGTCTTCTAGGCCACTGATAATTACTACTCCTACTGTGCTACCCATCAGGCCAACCTTCCCTTTTCTGTGCCTTACTCTCCCTTTCTCCTCACTTCTCTACTATCTCAATAACTTGCTCAGCTTTCCAAACTTCTTTTTACTTACTCTGATAAGCCCCACCAGGATCATAAGTAGTGGGATAAGGAGGGTCCCAGCATGCCCTTTCCTATTAGGCATTCACCATGTTTTCAATGTAAGGGTTTGTGCTCTCAAATGTTGGTGGAAGAAGCTAATAATTTATATTGGTTTTAGATCCAGTGACAGATGAGTGAGGGAGGATTGACCTTTCAGTTTACAAATCTGTTCTTCCTCCAGCTAATATTAGAAACCCCATTTGAATTTTGGAATGCAGATATGAAAGACGGAGTTTTAAATTTGAGGACGAGAATCCCAGACTCTTCTTGCTCAGGAAACGTTTGCTGGAACCAGTAAAACTCCTTCCCTTGAATGGTAAACCTCTTTTAGGGTAGCAAATGTAAAGAATGGAGTAAATTCCCTCAACAAGTACTCAATTTCAGTATTTGTAATAAGTGATTAAGTGCAATGCATAATCTCTGAGGTTGTTTGTAGAAGTGACCAATGTTAATAATGGAATATGGGATTAAAAAGGAATCTCTTTCCCATAAAAAAACATTTTCATATATTCAGTGAAGGAGACCAACAAGCAGCAGTTAGCGTCTTTTTGTTTTGTTTTGTTTTTGTCTGTTTGGTAAAATATAGTGGGAAAAGTCTTAAAATCAAACTATATTGCTTACTGGAGGAGAATACGATTTATCTTTCAGTCCAATCCGAATGTCCCCCTAAGATGAGAGACGGAGGAAACTTGGCCACATCATCTTAACTCAGCTGCATGGGCTTTAACCTCTATGTGCATAACAAGTCTGGAACTCTTCAGTTTCATATGGGAATTTGCACATATAGGCACTTTTCAAGGGAACAGCTTAATTTAATTCCTTCTTCCATTTAGATTTCAGAATTCTCTGACTTTTCCAAAATGATTGATGACTTCCAATATTCCAGCAATAATTTCAGCCTCTGTTAAAGCTTCGGTATTAGTCCCATCTTTATAAATTTATTGTTTAGTTAATTCACTCCTGCTGATGGATTAGTGGTTAAAATCCAAGAGTCATGTTCGATATCAAAATAATACTATAATATCTCAAAATGAATGACCATGCTAATTCTGAATGCAGAATGACCTATTGACTTGTGAAAATACTGAATTGAGGTCACTTGCCTTTTAATGTGTGTGGCAGTTTTGGTGCTTCACATAATTCAATCAATAGCTATGCTCTAAGTTATTTAATTACCTCTCTTAGACTTTCCATCTCCAATCTAGTGTAGTTCTCTTGTTAAGCAGTGAGAGATCTAGGAGAAAATATTTCTAGATACTGACTGAGGAATCACTAGAGAGGTATCTTTTAACATAGTCATTAGTTTTCCTTTCCACAAATTGTTAATTTTTATTAAAGAAATATTACCAAGAGGTATTAAATCATTAAGTCTACATGGAGGGCAAGTTGGATAAACATCTGATAAGGAGAATATTTTCACATTAAATCTCTATAAAGAAGGCAAGGTAGATAAACATATGATAAGGAGATTTTTTTTTAAAAGGAGATGAGAGGTACCTGCTGTGTTGATAGTATTTACTATTAATGCTGTCTAAATTAATCCGAGGCCGCTAATCAATCTTTTCCTTTGTAATTACAAGCTCCCTGATCTGTTATTGTTGCAATGTAGCCTTGTGATTTTTACCTGCTGGCCCATATACTCTTATCACTTTGAGCCTGATCAGACTGAGTTAGGTGTCCTAGCATTCAATTAGTTTAATTGGTATTGGGTGACTCTAATTACCCACAATTCCAGGAATAGGCTTCTGCTAGTCTCAGTTAGGTGGGTCTCCTATTTTCATTCCATAAATAGAAAATCTTAGAAGGCAAATGCTCAGATGAGCATATTATGTCTAATTTCAGATTAAAGTATCTTTAGTAGGTCAGTCAAGAAGGTGTAAGGGACTGATGCTGGATGCTCTTATGCTCTGATAGAAGGGAGGAGAGAAAGAGAGTCAGAGACCCCTGGGCACCAGAAGTGAAGAGAGTGCATCCACTGTAGAGGAAGGAAGCAGACAGGGCTGTCTGGTGCACTGTTGCGTTTGCTTAGCCTGCCACAGTGCCTGGCACATAATAGCTGCCTGACAGAAATACATCTCAACATTGTCTAAAGTTGGCCACTTCTGTTATCTTTATTTAGATTGGGGCATTGTGTAGTTTTGATCTAGGAACTTTTTGTAGTGCATGGCTGGGATTGCCAGTGGTCCTGTTTCATTTGATTTACAAAGTAATTTACAACATTAGCTTTGTAATGAAGGCACTCTATTCCCAGAAGATTTTTCAGCCAGCGGTATTTATGTCCTGATTTATGACTAGAACAAATAACAAAATATATAAAACCATACATGATGGGACCCACTAGTTTATTTCTAGATAACTCTGCTCTTACGTTATACTGGCTATGTTTTTCTATGTCTATGTCTGATAAATAGATTTATCTCAACATCAGGTTTTCACAAGATTAATAATCCCTTTGTTAAGAGGGTCTGTTTAAAATTGAGGACAATTATCCTTATATGAAATATATAAAAATGTGATAAATAATATTATGCTTTAATATTTTTAAGCATATCTGACATTAAATACATACTTTTTGGTTAGGTATCTTGCAGAAAATGGAAGTGTACTCAGGGGAAAAAAGTAGTTAGAGTGAAAAGAATTTTTTCTTTAACTTGAGCAATACTATGGTCTCAAAGCTTTAGCCTGAATTATTAGCTCAAATAAATCCATCTTCTTAATTAAATGGGGCCTTTGGCCGTTGAACACCAGAGTATGGACAGAGTTAGTTAGTAGATGTTATTATGAGGCTGGCCTGGCCACATAATCCATTAGAGGTAGGATTCAGTTATATTGGTGGCAGCAAAGTGGTTTTTATGGTTTTAAGAATCTTCTGTGTTCTGTCAGTATCAATTATTTTACTCCTAATAAAAATCTAAAAAGGGGGTCAGGTTTATGATCTGTGCTTTGGGTGGATAATTTTTAACAATTCTATCCCATAAGCCAAGAGATGTTTTTGTTCTAGAAAGGACTTGTAACCACATAGTTTGTCTAAAGTGCTATGGCTGTGGAGAGAGTGAGAGTGATGTCACAGGATTATAATGTTAGAAAATTTCACTGAGAGGCATGAATAGACATTAAAATAATAAAGATTTATAATTAGTATATGTGTATATATGTGTGTGTGTTTACAAATGTAAACATAGTGAATATTACACATTATTTGGGAATTTTTATCCGTTTCTACTAATTATGTTCAAAATTTTGAGGGAATAATTTATACTAATATGTTAAAATGTATGATAACAAGTGAGAGGAAATCTAGAGACTGGTACAAAGTCTTGGTTCAATTTTCGGATGAAGTACCAGCAAACCACTGAAAAACAGCTCCTTGAAATGACGGTGCAAAGTAAATCAAGTACAAAACTAGCACGGCATGATGGGAGAATAATAGTACCTAGCTCATGAGGTTATGGAGAGGATAAGAAAAGATAGTCCATGCAGATTGCATGATATCTAAGTATTCGGTCAATGTTGTACTTTCTAGTGGATAAAAGTTTTTCTAGGGAGGTAAATAGTTCAGAATAAGGAAGAATCGCTTTTAAACAATTCTTACTTTTCCAAAATTGTGACTTGAAGAATTTCCATTTTGGAAGTATTCCCAGTGGTGTTCAGCTACTCATCCTTCAGAGACATTATAAAGACAAAGGCATTGAACGGGAGTTTGCATGATTTGCATGAAATCTATGCATGATTTTTTATATATTCTGTCAAGTAGGACAAGGACTCTGTCTTAGTGGATTGCTTTATGCTGTATATGACATAATTCTGTGGAAACCTGAGAAAGAAAGGGGCTATTACAGCTGGAGGATTGTTTTTTATTTTTTAAATTCTAGCCTGAGGGTGTTGAGCAGACTTTGCTTATTGGAAATGATAAAACTATTCCAAGACCAAGTCCACCACATTCACTCTTTTCATAATACTTACTGAGGACTTGTTCTGTGCCAGATACATTGCAGAGTGTTTATATGAAGTATTTTAATCTATAGAGTATAGGTGAAATGATTTGCCTAAGGGTATATAGCTGGTAAGGTACAGATCAGGGATTAGCACCCAAGTTGTCTAATTATAATGCTGAAGCTCTTAATTACCTGTATTGCACTATGTATTCACACTAGCATCAGGCTGTATCTTAATGGTGTCTTTTGAAGATGCCATTGTTCTATATAGGATGAGCCTTTAATAAATTGGATGCTATGACAGTGTGATGTTAATTAGGCAGTGTGCCTTGGTAAGTATTTTCTAAGTTGTGAAACTTGAATTCAAGATGTTGGTTAAGTAGAGCTTCCTTAAATGTCACAAATCCTAAGCTTCTACTAGTACTATTGTTCCTGTGTGTGCATATGCATGCATGTATATTTGCAATGGTATCACTAGAGCATGCATTGAGCTGGTCAGAAATGACTAGC
This sequence comes from Tolypeutes matacus, assembly GCA_026826555.1. Lineage (NCBI taxonomy): Eukaryota > Metazoa > Chordata > Mammalia > Cingulata > Chlamyphoridae > Tolypeutes > Tolypeutes matacus. Next base: position 53,013,435 of record JAKSZT010054487.1, read on the forward strand.
AAGGAGAAGGATATAGGAATTTGAGTAGTATTCTCTTCTGTCATTTATGTTCAAAGAGCTGTATATTTCAAGGATTTGTACATTCTGCCAATGGACGTCTATGTGGCTATATAATGTAGACCTGAATGCTTTGCTTTTCTGGGTTGTAATTTGCTGTTCTAGTAATAATGGAAGATGGAAATACTTACACTGCCCATAATCCAATAGTAGACAGAGATTTTAGGAAGAATTTATAAAACTTTAGTAGGTTATCCAAGGACACATTCTTCAGTGTGATAGGAAGATCATGAAAGATAAGAGACCAAGATATAGACTCCCTCAAATGGTTATACAAATTCAAATTGAAGAAATTTATAAATGAACAGGAAATATTAAATTATCGTGCTATAGCTGGAGGTGTGAAATAGAAATGCAGATTATTTGTATGTACCATGAGAGAAAAAAAGATGATAATGCCTATGAGAGAAAGAAATATAATGCTGGGTTAGGTTTTTAATTGGAGAGAAAATTGTAATAAAGGACATTATTGGGATAATTGGGAAATTTTGAATATGGACTGTATATTATATAATTGTGTCTATCAACATTAATTTTCTTTAATTACTAAAATGTACTACGGTTATATAAGAGAATGCCCTTTAGGTAAAGGGGCATGATATTTGCAACTGACTTTCAAATGTTTCAGGAAAATAATAATAGTTTAGTGTAGTAGTAAAGAAAAAGTAGTAAAGAAAAAGAATAAATATGTCAAAATGTTAGAAATTTGTAATTCTAGGTGAAAGATATGTGGGTGTTTGTTCTATTAGTACTGTAACTTTTTGAAGGTTTGAACTATACCAAAAAAAGTTAAAAAAAAAAAAAAAAAAGATGCTTCTGACCAGTAAAAAAATATAATAATTAATGTTTACTGAATTTTTACTATGTGGTAGGCACTTTCTTAGTAAAGAGAAGTGTGACAGACAAAAAAGTCTCAAACATCAGAATAACAGACTAGACTAGAATGCTCACTAGAGTGTTCTAAGGTTAGTTTAAATACACCACATTAATGTAGTCCAAATAGTGACAGAAATCTCTTCTCAAATACTTTCTTGAAGTGCAGTTGTTGGGCATTGAATCATGTTTCCACAGAGGACATGGTCAAGTTCTAACCCTTGGTACTATGGGTTTGAACCCATTTGTAAATAAGAATTTTGAAGATATTATTAGTTAAGGTGTGGCCAAATTGAATGAGGGTGGCCCTTAATCCAATATGGCTGAAGTCCTTATAAGCAAAGGAAATTGGACACAGGACAAACTAGAAGTAGGAGAAGCCAGAGAAGGAGAGAGAGATTGCCATGTGATAAAGGCAGAGATTCTTCTACAAATCAAGGAGCCTCAAGGATGGCTGACAAGTCAGCAGCAAAATGCTATAGACTCTGGGAGAAAGCATGATGTGCTGATATTTTCATTTTGGACTTCTAACCTCCAAAACTGTGAGATGATAAATTCCTGTTCTTTAAGCCAACCACTTTATGGTATTTGTGATAGCAGCCCTGGCAAACTAAAACAGTTTTTGGTACTGGAAACTGGTATGCTTCTACCACAAATACCTAAAAATATGGAAGTGATATTTGAGATCCTTTTGTCTGATGGCTTGGACATTCTCTAATTGTAAAGAAAACTGACAAGGTTCTTGAGAATTTTGTATGAGTCAAAGCACTGCCTGCCTGGAATGAAAGAGACAGAGATGGTATGAAATGAAGAAATAATGGCTTCAAAAGAAGAACCATAGAAGCCCAGGTCATTGCCAAAGTGATCACCTTGGGCAAAGAGAGAGGGGCTTTTGCCTTCGTCTTTGGAGAGGATAGGCTTCTGCCCCAGCATTTGGGGAGTACGTGGCTACCACCCTGGTGCTCAAAAAGGGTGTAGCCTATGCCACAGTATTTGGTGAGAGCGCACATTCTGACCCAGTTTTTGGAAAGGGTGGGGCTGCCGCTCCAGCAGGCCCAGAGGTCAAAGCATTGACCCACGAATGGCTTCCAGACCTTGGAATCTAATGGGTTTTGCCCTGCTGGGTGTTGGACTTGTTTGGGATCTTGACCTTTGGTTCTTGCAGTTTCTCCCTTCTAGAATGGGAATGTCTATCCTATGCCTGACCCACTGTTTTTGGAAGCAGATAACTTGTTTTCTAGATTTCACAGGTCCACAGATGGAGAGAAGTTTTATCCATCAGGAGAATGACATATTAGGAATTGTAATTGGAAGAAAGGAAAGGTTGATGATAATGGTCATAAAAGTGGAATTTAACACATTGTGTAAATGAAGAATGGATTTAAAGAAATATGGGGGATAAATATGGGGAAAATATTCTGGACAGGAATAATACTCAAATCCATAGATCATTCCCCACTTTGTATATATAGGGCCACTGAAAGTTCTATTAGGATGGTTTTAGGTCTATCTGTAAGCCTTTTGGAAACAAGAGATCCATTATTGTTCTTGCTGTCCAGAAGACCTCTTCTTGGCATACTACCTTGTCTTCTATTCTCACCAAAGAATCCTTGGGAGCCCTTTTCTTATCTGTTTAAGATGAAAGCAAAGCATCTGTAAAGGGTCAAAGCAACCCATTTTGGGATTTTTACTACATCAACTCAGTCAATGACTTATTGTACTCTTATTCTTATTTTCACAAGATTCTTTCTCATCTGTTGCTTGTAGAAATCATTTCACACTCTTTTTGGCAGATTTCACATTCCAAGTCCATATACTATTATTAACTTTCTTCAATTTCATGTTCCTTTCTCCCTCTCTCTTAAACCTCTTAGCACTAAGACAATTCTTTTCCTTTCAATATCAAGCCATCTCTTAAAGAGATTTGATAAAGAGTAGACTGGATTTCACAGGACAGTGGCTTCTAGCTGCCCCATAACCAAAGGAAAAATTATCCTTACATATTAGATAGAGTGGAAAGAATTTCAGGTGGATAAATGTTATGCTTTCAAAATACAAATAAAGAATACTCTAAAAATGGAAGGTAGATTATTTGACCAAACAGTTGCAGAGGATTTAATGCCTAATTGCATATCTAAGTCAGAGAAGAGCAACAACAATTACAACAAGACAAAACATAAGAAATGAGATAAAGAAAGAATAAAGGAACATGGGAACTATATATGTGTTTTTCTTTTAAATACATTAAACCTAGGAAAATGATAAAGGAAAACATTGTCCCTCTATCAGATGGGAAAGGAAAGCTCTTAACTGATGACATACAGAAGGAAGAGACTTTAATAAGTATTTTCTTTACCTCTGTCTTCACACAAAAAGGTCATCTTTGATCTAATCACTGGAATAACGAACACCTGGACTGGGAGGTCAGCAAGTCATGATAAAAGAGGGAATGAGCTAGAGATTGTCTAAAAAAAATGGTTGTTCAAATACTGGGGTTTGCAAACTTATTAAAGTAAATGGAACTCTTGTAAGTATGGCTTATCAATTTTCTTCCTTTTTCTGATTTTCAGTTCATAGTCTTTCATGAAGAATCAATCTCTCTCTGTTCAACAATAAATAGCAGTTTTGTATGTGCAGAGCATAGAGGAAATTAGATATAACTGTGATGTGGCCCGACCCTCAAGAAGTTTACACAAAATGACCCAGTCTTGGGCAAGACCTTCTAATAAAGGAAATGGCATAATATAATTTATTTATAAAATTATTCATGAAAGGTGTACAGTTTGCTAAACTGAGTACCCATGGGTCTAGATATACTTATCAATAATTCTGAGCATCCTCAGGGAAAATTTATCCCATTACTTAAATATGTGTGTTATAAACTAGAATTTTTTTTAGTGAAAATGTAAGCTGGTGATATAATGGGAGAACATCAAGGACTTGGTTAAGTAGACAGGCACAAACTTAGCTTATTCCCATGGCAAGAAGCAGCAGCATGAAGTGGGGAAAAATTAATAGAGAACAGGTTATTGATAACCTGTGGTGAGTAGTCAACAACTGGATCAGAGTCCAAGATGACATCCTGGATTTAGCAATGTTTTCCTTTGATAGGGTGGCTCAAGTTTATGGGAGTAAAAGCAATGTCTTCTTGGTTTCAGAAATGCTAACTCCAAGAGGTAGACTAAAGAATTGGCCCCAGGTCTGCTATTCAGGAACTTCACTGCCCGAATCTGCATTCTCAATCCTTTGTGATTTAGTTTCTTATGTATATAGTGTTACTTGATTTTTATTAAATATTCTGGTAAAGTGTCCCATGATATCTTTGTTAGTTTTTGTTGTTTGTTTGTTTGTTTATTTTTTTGTGGCAGGGAGGTTGGAATTAATATTTTGGCATTACTATTTTATATTTTTCCAAGGGACCTAACTTCCTTGAATTTTTTCCCAAGCCTTGGGAACCTAAATAGGAAAAATGTTTTTTTTCACCTTGTAAGCCAAAATTATGAGTTTTAGGATTTATCACACTAAAGACGGTAGGAGGGTTTCCTAGAGAAATCAAGCAAGGCTTTCCTTTGACAGAAAAAGCCTTGGTTTTACTGACTACTTCTGTAGGATAAATGTAGTAGAGGAGAGGAAAGAAGATAATAAAGCAGGGAAGAATTGCCTGTATCCTTTTACCTGCAGCAGAGATCTTCGTATTGAAAGGAAAAGAGAAACAGGGAAGGGGGAGAGAGAAATGGAGGTAGGACTTACTGCATCTCTTACTAGTGCAGTAGCAAAGTAAGAAGCAAAGGAAAGTCACATCTTTCATTATGACCTTTGAATACCCAGTGATTCCAATGACTAGCAAATATGGCAGAATCCATGTCCTGGAATATAACCTAGTAGACTAGAATTCCTTCCATCTGGGGAGTGGTGAATATAGGGTTTTGTGGGGAGGCAGATGAAGCCTTGGTATGCAGATAGGATGTTATTATGGGCTTAAGTACTTTTTATATATATCTAATGTACACAAAAGTACAAAGAAGAAAATTGGCCCATGATCATAGCCTCAGTTAACTTTAAAAAAAAATTTTTTTTAAAGATTTATTTTATTTACTTATTCCCGCCCTCACCACTTGTGTTCCCTGTCTGTTCTGTGTCCATTTGCTGCACGTTCTTCTGTGTCTGCTTGTCTTCTCTTTAGGATGCCCCAGGAACCAAACCCAGGACCCTCCGTAAGGTAGACTGGAGCCCAGTCACTTGAGCCACATCCGCTCCCCCAGTTAACTCTTTTTTTTTTTTTTTTTTTATGGGTAAAAATCAAAATTCTCACAATACATACAAACATTTGCAAAATGATATATAAATATATGTACATATATGTGTATTTGCTTACAAAAATGTTATTTTTATATATATATATATACATATATTTTAAGAGGTGCTTAGATTACCTAAAATATTACACGGAACCCACTGGGATTCCCATGTTGCCCACCTCCCACACCTCCCACCACATCCCACACAAACATCTCCATGGGATATAAGCCCTCTCTCACTTGGAGTTGGAGTGGACATCACCATCCCAGTCGCCTCTGGATTGGGGGAAGAACTATGGACTAGAGTGGACTTGATGGTATTCTCTTGCTCACATATGGTGATTCTTGCAATGCAAGAAATTATAACAATGAGGTGGAGCCAGTGGCCACTTGACAGTTTTTGGGTAGGGAGGGGATGAGCAGTTGAAATACAGGGGCTTCTTTGGGAGTTGGAGGTTTTCCTGAGTACTGTTGTGGCAATGGATGTAGGCCATTTTAAATCAGCACACACCACTCAGAACTGAGTGGGAGAGAGTGTGGTCTACAGTGTGAACTGTGGTCTATGGTTGGTGGCAAGGCTCCAGGATGTGTAAGTTCATTGAGGTTGGTGGCCCAGTTAACTCTTGAGGTCAACTATTCTATTACTTCCCAGAGTCTTGCTCCATATTATTTAAGACTTTGTTCCTGTACTTAATTCTTTATTCTTTAACATTTCTCTTTATGTATATTATCATTCCTATATGCATAACAATAAGCCCTATTATCTTGTCACAAAATCCTCCCTTGACCACTCCAATTTTCATTGCCCTATTCACAGCAAAGTGTCTTGAAATTGTGTCTCTAGTCTTGTCTCCATTTCTCCATTTCCCATTCCTCCCCTCTAACCCAACTGAACTTCCTTTCCCCAGCAGTCCATTAACATTGTTGTTGAGGTTACCCATAACTTCCATATAGTCAAATCCAGTCTTCACTTCTCTTACCTCTTAGCACATTCAACAAAAGCCTCTTTCCTGACGCATGTTTTTCTCTTGACTTTTATAACATCACACTCTCCTGGTTTTCTTCCTATTTGAGTGTATGATTCTGGTCATTTTCCTTAATTAGATTCCCTCTGCTCAGTATCTAAGCATTGGATTTCCCCAGGACTCTCTTGCAGACCCTCTTCTCTTATCAAACTATGCTCTCTTTTCAGGGAATAACATTTTTGTCCTATAGTTTTACATACCATCTGAATATATGAAATACCCTCAAATGTTTATTTTCAGACTCAATTTCACTCTGGAAATTCAAACTTTTATTTCCAACTGCCTAATTGAAATCTTCTCATAGATTTCTAATCTGGGCAAGCATGAATGTAATCCTAGACTCAGGGATAAGGCAATTCTGGCAGAACTGTATGGACTGAGAGTTAGAGAGAGATGGGTCCCTAAGGAGCACAACCGATGCTCCCAATCTCTATCTGTATTCCTATTCTTCAATGCACAGTTAATATATATATCTTTTTTTGTGAGAACTTCTTTGATATTTTCAGCCTGGAGCCATCGCTCCCTAGTTTGAGTTCCCAGAAGGTTTTGCTGCTCTAATGTTAACTACCGTGTACTATTTCTATTTATCTGTGTACATGTCTTAATCTACTTCCCTAGATTACAAACTCCTTAAGAGGAGGTATGGTGTTTTGTTTTGTTTTGTTTTAATTACTCTTTCCTACAGAATTTCCTTCAAGTAGTTGGAGCACTCTTAGTAAATATTACTAATTGATATTACTAAGTAATATTAATGAATGAATTAAATATTTACTTTATGAGTGAATTAAATAGATTATGTGAGACAATGTATTTTTTAAATGATGAAACTACAAGAACATCATCATTTTATAACCAAAAACTGTTGGGGAGGTTTTATTTAACTTAGGTGTTCATACATTTGGGAGGATGATCATCTCTATGAGAATTAATGAATGAAATAATGAGGAAAAAGGGGATATTTCCGAAATATGGTGCTACTCTAGTTGGTTTAAAATTAAGCCAGTTTTAAGAAGTTTTATTTGAGACAGTTTTATCAAGGACAGATAGATGAACAGACCAATTGATTGAGCAATTTCTTAAAAGATATTAACATCAAGGAATGTTAAGAATATGGTGAAACATGGAAAAAACATAATGTAATTTATGGACTATTTAACAATAACATTGTAATGTTTTTGTAGCAAAAGCAAAGTTGGTACTATATTAATTCTAAAGGTAATAAAAGAACTTTTTAGAAGTAATGTTTCCATAATTTGTTGAGCTGCCTTTTTCTGTTCTTTTATTTTTGTGAATTTGAAATAAAGTTGATAAAAAATATAGTATCTTTAGCTAATAAAAGTGAGGATAACTTAAACATCAAGGACAGATTTGGACAATTATATTATTTTCCTGTGAAAATTACAATATGGACTACCTTATGTTTCTGTAGTTTTAAAATTGAATGTAAACAATTAAGATTTCAAAAAAGCAGTTTTCCTTACTGATTTTAATAACCTGTTAATTTCCATATTTGGTGCAGTTTTTATTTATTGGTATGATTTACTTTCTCTTCATTCCAGTGCGATGTAAAAAATTTTTTTTCAATCTTTTTATTTATTTATTATTATTTTTTTATATTTTAAATGATGCTTAGATTACATAAATGTTACAAAAAATTACAGGGGGATTCCCATGTTTCCCACCTCCCAAACTTCCCATAACCTCCCATATAAATATCTTCCATTAGAGGGGCATATCACCTGCAATGGATATACACATCCTGGGGCTTTGCCACTAAGCATGGACCACAGTTCACATTGTAGACCACACTCTCTCCCACACAGTTCTGCATGTTGTATGCTGATATAAAATGGCCTATATCTGTCGTTGCAATGTCACTCAAGATAATTCCCAAGACTCGAAAAAGCCCCTGTATTATAACTGCTTTTCCCTCTCCCTGCCCCAAAAGCATCCAGTGGCCACTGGCTCCACCTTAATGTTGTAATTTCTTCCATTGCTTGAATCACAATATGTCTACAACAGAATACCATTAAGTCCACTCTAGTCCATAGCTCTTCCCCCAATTCTGAGGAGTCTGGGATGGTGATGTCCACTCCACCTCCAAGTGAGAGGGGGCTTATATCCCATGGATACGGTGGATGGGATTATCCTGCCTGCAGCTGCAGACTCTCTCCATTCCCTGGATGGCCATTGTCCATCATCATCTCCTTTAATTTTATATTTCAGGATATGAAGATCAGATTATAAAACAAATCAAATTCCCACAGATGTAATACTAAGGATGCAATTAGAGTCCCTGCCCTCTTGAGTTTATGAGATACTTATGGACCTGAAAGGAAATATTTTAAACTTCACAGGGAACTATTAAACCAGTGGCCAACATTTAATAAAGAATTTACATCGACTGTAGCAAGGACCAAAATTGTCCATAAAGACATGGTGTAGACCAGTAGTTATTTTCTCCTTTGATTACTTAATACAATGATGTGTAGGATGAGGAATGAGAAAATTAAACCATAAACCTATCAGGGGTGAGCAAGCTCCCTGAGGACAGGGACTTGATATTCCTTGTTATTGCATTCCCAAGACCTAGCAGTGCCTGCATGTGCAGTAGAAACTCATTACAAAGTGGTTCATTATATAGGAATTCAGATGTTACGTAAATGTAGAATAGTGCTCATCCTGCACTTAGTCCCCATTCTTATTTCATTAACTTTGTAATAAAGAGATTGAATTTTTGGTACTCCAATTACAACATTACAGCAGGGATTTTCTGTAGTTGAAAAGTAATATTATTTGTTGAAGGAAGAAGTGATTTAGTAGAAAGAGTTGTTATTTGCTGTGCTTCTAATAGAGTGATTCCAAAAATATATAAGACCTAGTTTATAGCCTACAAGAGAATTAAAGTGGAGTTGACTTCTTGTTTGTAATTTTATTTTGATCTGTCAGAATGATGACTTTACCCACTTTTTTGGCATTCTTTATATAATGAGAAAGAGAAAAACATTCTCACTGCCAGGAGCTGGCCTGGGATGCACAACTAGATTGTAGTGTTCTCCAGTTGAACATACCGTCAACCTAAGGCCACAGACCATCAGCATAAGACAAGAACCCCCTATGGCCATGATGGGCTAGACAAAAACAAGACCACTCCATACTCATGCCTGAGCTCGGAGAAAGACACGAACATTTTGCAAATCAGAGAAATGACCAAATATTCCCTTAAAAAAAAAAAGAGAGAGAGAATCATAGCTTTAATCTCTCTCTGTTCTTTTGCTTTCTAAATAAGAATTTTTCAGATACCCAATCAGAGTAAGTTCTACTTCCTGACAGCATCTAATCCAGAACAAGTCCTCCGCTAAATCACCTAACGCAAGTGTCAATCCTGTAAGTTATTTCTTTTACACTTTTTCTGAGACACCCCCATAGTTACCCATGGTATGTGTTTTTCTTCATTGCAATTAAGCAGTAAACCCACGTTTGTTCAATAACAGGTGTGTTCTAGGTGGTCTTTGACTGAAGGGTTATGGACAGTATTAATAACTTAAAAGCTACGGAGTGTTTTAAAATTGCAAAGAATTTGCTTTTTTATATAAGAAAATATTTTTCCAAAGAAAGTCTCTGGAAGGCAGAAACAGTTGGAGTTAGAGAAAAAAAAAAAAAAAAAAAAAAAAAAAGTCAGCATAATTGTAGTTAGTTGGATCCACTAGTATTATTGTCACAAGATATATTTCCACAGGCTGCTTTTGAAAAACTTGACTATGAACACAGTATGACCTGGAAATTGAAGGCCTGAACACCCTTTCTACTGCCTTTCTCAAAAGGGGTTGGCTGTAAATTCAAATATATCAATCTGAGGGACTAAAAAAAACACCAACGAAAGAATCACTGCCATGAATATATTCAAGATTCAGTCTTATTAATCTGAAACAGCTGCTCCTGACTTTCCATAGGGAACGGTATTTGGAGATTCTTGGAATTTTTTTAAGATTATATTTTGGCTAAGTACAGGCTTCATGACTCATATATCTTGCCCCTAGTATTTTAAATAGCTGACAACATAATCCTTTTATCCTTTTTCTCTAGTCAGTAGAATAATTTTCCTGTTTTATCTCTCTATAATGTAATGTACTCTAGAGAATACTTAAACTTTATCATCAGATAATCATTAGATAATCTTACAGAGATTTAAAAATGTTTGTGTTAAGATTACAAAACACAGTTGATCTATGTCAAAAATAATGTTTTATTGCATTTTCAAAATTGATTGCTAGAAGGTATTAAAATCTAGAATAGCTTCTTAGTAAACTATTCTGTCAATATTATTTTGTTATTCTCATATTATAAAGTATACTTTTATCAGGAAGAGCATTAAGACGAGTAGATCATGTTGTATTCTGTACAATAGTGTACATACTGTTTACATATATGCTTACCATGCTTGAAAATGTGAAGCTGAAATGCACAATTCCAGAATTTTTCTAGAACAAGGGATGTAAGGATTGAAGTAGCTTCTGCATTTGGGGGAATGGCTTAATTTTTGTGTCTTTATGCTGGAAAGATATCTGAGGACACATAGGCTTTTTCTCATGAAATATACAGGAAAGTTGAACATAACTTATTTAGAAAAACTTAGGGCTTTGGAAATGGATAGTTCCCCTAAAACTTGACAAAGGAATATTCAACTCTCGTAATAAGAAGGGTATTTCAAAGAGTATACAAATAAAGTATGGATGGGCAAATGTATGCTTCATTTTGATGATGATGAGGAGGATGATATATGGAATATAAAAAGTGTATATTATAGCAAATGACCCTGAGGAGTCTAAAACCTAGTTGTGGAGATTATACTAAAATACATTAAACAATTAGGAAAAATTATGCATTTAAATGGATAGGTATTTAATGAAAAGGAAAATATTTTTTTAGGGAAGAGTAGAATGAGGTTGGGCTTGGACCGTGCCTTAAAGAATGGATAGTATTGTAGGAGATTGGGAAAATGAAGAAGGACTTTCAGGTTATTTGATCATCAATATTTTATTCTTCTGATCATCTCCATTAACAACTTAACATATGTTTTGTGCAAGGTATTTTACTAGCCTTGTGGGAGATAGAAATGGGCATTGAGTGCGTATCCATGAGGAATTTACAGAATCATGGGGTGCTCATAGAGGTTATCTTAGTCTTCTTAATAAAGTTGCAGAAAGCATAAAAGTATAACGCATAAAGTATTTTAGACCAGAATGGATCACCACATCTGTCAAGGTGTAGAATTCTGCAAGGAAAATGACCAATGTACCTGACCTGGCATGGTATTTTTTGTTCTTATATTTTAATGTACTTCTAAAAAGGGAAGAAATATGACCTCAAATGATACATCAAGTCCTGGTTTTCTTGTATCTAGGATAAAAGTGCTAGAAAACTTGATCTTTGAAGCAACATTCTAGATCTGTAATTTCATAGTTTGGTGTTCTAAGGCCCAGATGGAGGTGATTATTGACAGAGTCCTCCAATAGGTTAATTAATTGGATACCAGATGGGGCCTGTGTTTGTTTTCCTAGGTAGAGTTTGGGGAACCAGCAAGGACCTGGGTCTAAGACAGCTCACAGTTTCCTGATCCTATTATACTGCAAGAGAAGCAAAATGATGTCCATGTATCTGAGGGTGTGCATGTAGTTGGGACAAGTATTCACCTATTTAGGCCAAGCACTTTGGACCAAAAGAAAGAGAAAACCTTAAGGGACACTAGAGTGGGTAGATGACACTGTGTAGCAGGTATCTTCTTCTCCTACTCCCTCCATTCCTCCCCTAATGCCAGATCACTAAATATGTTTTCTGAAACTTAGATCCATCCCTGAATTGATTAATATTAAGTTTCTGTCACCAAGGAGATTGTGACTTGAAAAATAAATCAAATTTAATTATTTAATAATAAAAATATGAAAAACTTATACAGTGCTATGTTCCTAAAACTCTTCTAAGCACTTTACCTGTAGTGACTAAAGACTCACAGTAACCACATGAGATAGTTATCATTTCCATTTTATTGATGATAAAACTGAGGCTCACAGAAGTTTCGTGTCTTGCCCAAGATCACACAGCTAGACAGTGACAAAGCCAGTATTCAAATTCTGACAGTCTGTACCAGAATATACTAAACCACTTCTCAAAGGGGAGTAAAGTTCTATTTCTGGCATATCTGAGTTTGTGACTTGTATTTCATACCCATTATGCTTATTTTGGAGAGACGTTATGAGAAGCAGCCTTTGATATTTGTTTCTGTACATATCTTGGCATGTTATTGAGGATACTGTTCTGTATATTACACAGTGTCCTTTCTGGAAGACCATGGAAGTTACTTTCTCTCTATTCTTAGTACTGGAAATATTTGGGCTTCTCCTAAGCAACAGTTTTATTTTTATTTTGCAGAAAAATCAAGTATTTAATCACATTTCTCTGTTTTCATTGGCTGCGTTGTAGCTTAGAGCCAAACGTCAAGTTTGCTGCTAGCAAGCCTCTATAAATTCATGACCTATGTTTTGTACACTCACTGTAATGTTCTAGCCCCACTTTCTCTTTGCTTTGCTTTTCACCTATTTTAATTCATTTTATCTGTCAGTAATGTACATATCTTAGTGAAACACCTTTAATCCTTTCTGCAAAAGGCAAGTCATAAATACATGCAAATACTATTTTTCTTTCCTTTCAAACTGCATCATTCTTGGATCTTCCTTGGTCAGCAGAAGGACCCCAATGATTACTTTATAGCAGTAATGCCATTACTTCACTGGAAAATTTCACCCATAGATGATGGAGAGGATGAGCTATGAAGGGCACAGTGTACTTTCTGTTCCTTTCCATTATTGAGCCCAATGGCTGTGATGAAAAGAAATGACTCACTGTGATGTGAGGTGTAGAGGCTAAGTATATGGGCTGTGTGGTCAGACAGTGGATTACACAGGTTCAAACCCCAGTTCTGCTGTCTACTGGCATATGGCATCAGCAAAAGGCTTAACTGCTCTGTGACTTGGTTTCCTCATCTGTAAAATAGAGCTAAAATAGTAACCCAAATTCATGTGGTTATTGTTACTGTAAATCTCAAATAATGTAGGTAAAACAATTCCTACCTTTGGTACCCAATCCGTAATGGCCAGGAAGTGGGATAGGAAGGATAGGGAATTGGAAAAAGATTCTTCTGACTTACTAAATCCAATGGGATATTCTTCATATAACTTATGCAAAGCCATCAAAACCAATTGTTATTGTTTTATGATAGAGATTGCCTTTGTCATGATTTGTACATATCATATTATTTTACCCTCACCAAAGCTGAAGCATAAGTTTATATTTGAATTTTCAGCCTTTAACTTTTTTTCTTATAGAAGTTGTTGGTTTACAGAAAAATTATGCATTCAATACAGAGTTCCCATATCCCACCCTATTATTAGCACCTTGCATTCGTGTGGTACATTTGTTGCAATTGATGAAAGGACATTTTTATCATTGTGCTATTAACTATAGTTCACGGTCCTCCTTACACTGTAGAGTACAGTCCTATGGACTTTCCTTCTTTTTCACATCTTCCCGTCTTCCTGTCTTCCCTTCTTCCCTTCTTCCCTTCTTCACTCCCTTCTTCCTCCCTTCATTCCTCCAGTCTTTCCTTTCAAATTACAGGGCAAAAAGGGATCTCAAGTTCATCAGCATAGGTCATAATAGTATCCCCACTCAAACTGTGACATAAAGATCATCAGAATAGGAAGAGAAACTGTATTCTACGTGGGAAAGAAATACATTTTCTCTTTTAAGAATTTTTCCCATACAATGAGAAATTTTTATAAAATATATATTAAGCTTTACTTTTTAATGTTAAGTTAGAAAATACAAACACATAAATATATTTTAGAGCACCAAGTTCATTCAAGACATTGTTCAGGAGACTATTGAGCTGATAAAACTGAACATTCCTGCCCTTCAAGAGATTACAACTTGCTAATGTAGATAGACATGTAACTGAGTATTACATGCCAAAATATGCAAACACACACAAACAATTGCATTACTTTGAAATAAGTGAAACAGAGAGGTTTATATAGAATATCTTGGGGGGGGGCAACTGATTCTGCTTGTGAGAGAAGACGAAGGGGGTGGAGGTAAGGGGAGGCAGGGAAAAAACATGATAGGGAAGATGTCATAAGAGAGATTTTTGTTTGTTGTGTTTTGTTTTTAGAAGGTACCGGGGATCGAACCCGGGACCTTGTACATGGGAAGCAGGTGCTCAACCACTTGAGCTACATCCATTTCCCAAGAGAGATGATTTTTAAGATCACTCTTGAAGAATGAAGCCGTTTGCTTGCCTTAGTGTAGTGGATAACAGGTGGAGGATATCCAGGTTGGGAAATAGAATACGTAAAGGAAACTGAAGGCTTCTGGGGAGTGATGGGAATGGCACACCATGGCAGTGGAAAAGGAGGTGAGTTCTAAGTTTATCCAGGCAGCAGAAAACTATTGAAGAGGTTTAAGCATTTGCATAAACACGATCAGATTTGTCTTTTAGAAGGCTGGCTTGAAAGAGAGTGGGGATGGAGAAAGGAGAACAGTTTTGGAGGGGCAGAGGGAGTAGAAAGCATCTCCAACAGGGGCTGCTTCTCATTTCTGGCTGCAGCTTGACAAGCTTGCTGTATACAGTTCCATATTCTTCCAGTGATTTATTTTCCTTTCTTAATCTCTCTAGCTCAGAGGAGGTAGTGGCTTCCTGCTGTTGTTAATATCTGGATTTCATCTTTGTCCCCTGGTTGACTTCTCAGCCTCTTCCATCACCTGTGAGCCTGATTCTCTGAATAAATTCCCTCTTTGTTAAATACTCTGAGTTATTTTTGTTTCCTGGTTAGATGCTGACTGATGCACCATAGCGATCTGGGGGAGAGGTGTTGAGGGCCATAGCAAAAGAAGAGACAGTCGGCATACAGAAGAGAGAGATAATTTAGAAAACAAAAATGACAGAATTTGGTGACAGGTATGTGTGTGGAGGGGAGAGGAAAGAATCGTGGGTATTCTGATTCTTCTGGCTGGCCTCTTTAACAGAAAGGTAGGTTGTCCAAAGAATCAGGCAATGTAGAAAGAGCAGTGGATTGGAGGTCACTCTGTCTGATCAGTCAGTCAGACATGTCTAGTAAGCTGTCAATCAAAGGAATCTAGAACTTGAGTTTTATATTTGAAATATGGTGGCATATATTTGGAATTTAATACTATTTAAAATATTGGAAATAAGGTCACCAGGGTAAGGATGAGAAGAGGCCAGGGACAGAGTGACATGGGAGCATGGTATTTAAGGGGTAAAGCAGACAAAGAGGAAAACCAGCAGAGAATAGTGTTAGAAAAGCCACTTTCAATATGGGTCAATATTCAATAATTGCTATCATGGGTTTATTGTATATGAATGTATTGAGGCTAAGATTTGAACCCAAGCCTGACTACTTTCCACAGCCCACGGCAAATGGACTTATGAACCTTGTAAATGATTTTGAATGCCAAGATAACAAATCTATATGTTTTAAAATGAGTAATGAGAAACCACCAAAAATTTTCAACAGAGTGAGAAAGATCTGATTGAAACTTTGTTTTTAAGAAGACTAACCTAAGAACAGTGTTTTTAGTTCGAAAGGGCTGCTCTAACAAATACCCCAAACTATTTGGCTTAAACAACAGGAATTTATTATCTCAAAGTTTTGGAGGCTAGAAGGCCAAACTCAAGGTGTTGGCAGGATCATGCTTTCTCCAGTCTGTAGCATTCTGGTGGTGGCTTGCTGGTGACCCATAACTCAATTTCTGCCTCCACCGTGTGGCCGTATATCTCCTTCTGTTATGGCCAGATCTCCTCATCTTATTAGGACTATGGATTATGGCCCACTTTGATTCAGTTTGACCTCGCTTTAACCAATAGAATCCTCAAAGACCCTATTTACAAATGAGTTCACATCCACAGGACCAGGGGTTAGGGCTTGAAGATGTCTTTGGGGGAACATGATTCAATCCATAAAAAGCAGTATGTAATGGGGATTAGAAAAGAGTCTGGAGAAAAGACGGGCAGTTTCAAGACCTTTAGACAAGGAGAAATAAGAGCCTTGCTTAGGAGATACAGCTGCCTGATTTAGGAAAAACAGCAACAAATCCCAAGATGCCCCGTTAAGTATGAACTTCACATAAACCATGAATTTTTGTATAAGCGTGTCCCATGATCTATTTGAGATTTATTTATATGTAAATTGTTATTTATCTGAAATTCAAATTAAACTGATGTCCTTTATTTTATCTGGCACCTTGAGTGTGGTCATGGAAATGGAAAGGGAGATAGAGATGAGGGAGGAATTAAGACAGGAGGAGTCTAAATTAATGCCACTTATTAAGTCCTGGGGTATTGAAAATAAGGGAGGAAATGCAGATTGGGATGGGAGAGGAAGGGTAGATAATGAGCTAATTTTAGATGCCTAGAGTTGAAGATGCTGATGGAACATCTTGGTATAAATGCAGAGAGGAAGTACAGAAACACGTAACTGGGGTTTAGAAGAATTGTCAGAATTATCTGTTGAGGGCAAATTCTTTCCCTTAATATGAATGTGGTTGTTGCAGCTCTGAAATCTAGTGATGTTGCCATGGGAAAAAAACGTGTAATAGAAATAAGCAAAATCCCAAGTGTTATAGGAGGGGAAAGAGAAACCTCAAAATAAAAATAGGTGCATCACATTCTAAATTTTCATAAATTAAAATAATTTGACAAGTTTTGTTTCATATGACATCATTTCACATTTTCTTAGAATGCTATTCTTTTCAAAGCTTTTATTTATTCTGTAATTTCTTTCTACCTAGTTTTCTGGGTGTTTAACATTGTGATACCCGTTTATTTTTATTTCTAAACACTAATTGGACTTTTGCCCAAATATATATAAATTCAGAGTACTCCATGAATTATCAAATTGAGGAAAATAACCTTACATGGATTTTGACCAATTTTTTAAGTACCTTGAAAAGGAGGGCTTAGAGCCTGTGAATTTTGGTATTTGTAACACTTCAAATTAACACATTTTCCCTCAATCTGTCTGGCTTTGATGTTAACCCAGTCTTTGCACTTCAAAGTTTACCTTTTCTGTAGATAGAAAGGTTAAAAAATGGAATTAAAGTCAGTGCTTTCATCTACTCAATTTTAACTTATTCTTTAATTACAAAATGGATTACAACTAGTAATAGTAAATTAATCAAAGTAATTATAGTTTTCAAATGACTAAATTGGAAATAATTGCAGTATTTCTACATAATATCACAAAGACTATGGGTAAAGCCACATTATAGCACATATATTTATAAAAGATCACATTCCTTTCTCTATCCTCCTGTTACAACACATTAACACTTAACAAAAAATGGCTACGTGCCTACTATGTACTGAAACACTTTTCCAGGTGTCGTGGAGCATACAAAAGT
Source organism: Tolypeutes matacus (assembly GCA_026826555.1). Classification (NCBI taxonomy): domain Eukaryota; kingdom Metazoa; phylum Chordata; class Mammalia; order Cingulata; family Chlamyphoridae; genus Tolypeutes; species Tolypeutes matacus. The sequence goes on from JAKSZT010054487.1 coordinate 53,031,163, forward strand.
GAGTAATATATAGTTTGATGAAGAGAATACTCATAAAAAAGGTTTAATCATTTTAATTTTGGTTGAAAACTACTTTGCTATAATGTCATTAGCAACTCTAATGTTGCTAGTTACCTGTTGCATAATTAATAATTCAAACTAAAAAGAGGGTTGTTAGGGATGTTTTTGAATCATGCAAACAAGTAAATCACTTCATCCCTTCGAGCTTCACTCCCTAATCTATAAATGAGAGGTTGGACTAAATCTCGTCCTGTTTTTATGGTTCTTATTGTTTATAGCGTCAATTAGTAGATTTGGTTACCTTAAATCTAAGTTCTACTTCAAACCTTAACACTGGGAATCAATGATCAGTAGCGTTGCTTGTTCATTTAACATATAGTTTAGAGAAATTTACTGAGAAATAGGGGCTTGGTTTCTAGTATTAATTCTGTTGGAAAACTTCAGCATCCCTGTTTTCTTATTTGTAAAATGACGGGATTTGATTGTAAACTATATCATGTCTTCCAGCTTTAAAGTCTATGATTAAAATAAGAAAGCCTATAATAACCAGGTTAAGGCCAACCTAATGCAGTCTTATTTATGAATATTTTGAAAATTTTTATTACTTTCAAACTATACATTTAGAAGTGAGGTTAGCATAGTACAAAGCCTCGTAAAAACAGGTGAGGAATATGCTATACTGAATAGATATTATCTAAAGTTTAACTGTGCAATATGTTCTTCAAATTTACATCTCCAGTTCTGAGGATGCTTAAAAGTGGTTTGTTCTCTTAAAATGAATTTAAAGATACTCGCACAGTATTCGTATGATTACCAGTAAACTGTTTTCAGAAGAAGGGTTCTTCTTCCTATATAATGCAAAGATAAAATTTCAACCTGAGCACTTTCATTTTATAAAAAATCAGCCACTTGCTGTTATATCAAGGGAAGTTGACAGTGGCTCAGTTATTGTTCACAGTCCTTGTTGGAAGAAATTCATTTTGTAAGGGAAAATTTTGGTGAAAATTCTTCAATGCATATGTCTATATACTTGAGATTTTCCATGATGATTTTTAAATGGTTCATTAAAAATGTCAGTGTACTTGTGAGAGTTACAATAATTAAAACAATCTTAAATTTTCATGAGAATTCTTGCCATTCCTAACTAATTTGAGAAGTTACCAATTCAAAGATTGACATTTTATAAAATTAGAACTAAAATCCTTTTAGCTGTTGCTTTGTATTGAGATGCTCCAGCATTGCGGGGAGTTTGGTTCAGAGCAAAAGAAACTGGGACATATTAGAGGAAGATATTTTATACAATATATCTACTTATTGACTTGGTAACTCGATTGGAATATATCACTTTTCTTTTGTGTAAATAACATAAAAGCTATTTATTTCATTAATATGCAACTCTTTAGCTCAGTTTTTAAAAAATAAAAGATCCTCTCTTAAAATTTACCTGGAAATCGAGAGAGTTTTCAAATCTTACTGAAAACTCCTTATTGACCCCTAAATAAAATTTAATTCCAGTGTTTTATACTTGGAGAGCTGCGTGGGTGAGATGTTTCAAACAAGAGTCTTAAACTACAAAGGTGTCTCCTCTGGGATGCATATTATTATGCTATTTTGTAAAGGCAGGTAAATCCCAACTGAAATGTGCATGAACGTCTTCGAGTGTGGGCTCTGGTCACAGAATTCCCATTAGCATTAGCTTGGCAATGCTTCTTGTCTGGCAGACAGTAGAGAACATGCCTTTTCCACCCTTGAGGCAATAAAATAAATTAAAGGGTGCGGCATTAAATGAGTTGAATTTTGAGTAGTATTTTTCTGGCCTCCAACATTTTAAAATCAGTTTGCCCTTATGAAGCCGCATTTGGAATCAGGTAACAAGGGAATCTTCATTTTGTGCCAGTATGTAGGTTCTTTTGATATTCTGGAATCGTGTGTGTGTCAAACAGTCTTTTCTGGTCCCTTTCCCATTGTGGTCTCTAACTAGAACTATGTAATCAGTAGAAATCTCAAATAAATGAGTACTACAGAAGGTAAGACATCTTTAGTTTGTTTCTACTCTGTGTGGTTCAGGCTATTACACTTCCTTACATATCTCCATGACTCAGAAGCAAGAGTTTTTGCAAAGAATGTCCCCAGGGTCCAACCAAATCCCTCCTCTGCAGAAGCTGCCCTGCTCTGTGTATGTTCATTATGTTGTGCTTCCTCCAATTTTGCACTTTCTCTCAGTATTTCCTAAAAAGACTGGAGAGAGTTCCTTTTATCTAAAACGGAAGTTTATTTTTGTTTTCATGGAACAAAGGTTTATCTTTAGTGTTACTATGTGTCCTCTCTAATTAGAAACCCTTTTCTTATATCCTTGTAAATAAGAAGGGCATAATTTAACTCTTAGTGCATTTGAACACTGATAACCCAGAGATAGTAGGATCCACATTTTATCTAATCCCCTTCAGCCATAAAACATGTGGACCCTCATCCACCACTTAGAGGACAATGTCTGGAGGCTCTGGGACTCTTAAAAGGAGTCTCTCCTAGCAGAGCAACTTCCTTTTTCTAGGCATGTGCTGTTTTATTTCAAGACATCAAAGTTCTCTTCTCACAATTCAGTCTGTTCTGTTTCCCTGCACCCAGTGGTTTTATTGTTATTATCTTTCCAAAAGCATGCTATGGTTATTGATAAAAATATTTCAGACATATTTACTGACAAATTTTGAACACTTTTATGTTCTATGAGACATCATGTGGATTGTATTACATAATTTTAACGCATGTAATTAAGAACTATTACGAGATATTATCCAAATTTTACAGCTGGAAAATGGCGACTCAGAAATTTCTAAGGCTTGCTCAAATTCAAGCAGCTCATCAGGGCTAGAACTCTGGTTTAAACCTATTACTCTATCTTGGTAATAGGCTATAACCAATTAATTATTTTCCAAAGATACTTCGGAGTAGGATTTCCAATATGAATATTTTAAAGCACATGCCATTCATAGTTTAGCTCCATTAGTTCAAGGGTTTAAGCTCATGACTTTTAATTATCCTTTCATCAGTTGTGTACATTTTATATTATTCTTCTGCTGTCCAAAAACACCATATTTGTACATTTTTACCATACTCTCCCAGCTCTTGCTCAGTGGTGTCAGAACCAGCTTGTATCAGGTAAAGCTAGCTCGTCATGGGAAACAAAGAATGAGAGAGTGGATGTGTGGTATGTGTGTGAGAGCGAGAGAGCAAGAGAGAGAGAGCATGCGTGTGTAAGGCAAGTGCACTTCATAAAGCTTTTTCCCTGGATATAGGTGAATACATAAACATTGACTATAGAAATGCATTTCTGGTTGTGCCTGTTGAAGAGTTTTTCTAGACTGTCCAGAGTTTAAATATTTCATGTTTGGTAGAAACTCAGAGGCACAGGGAACCCTAGAGTTGTGAGGACCTTCCATTCTTTGGCCTGGTGGGAGTGAACACATCTGAGTCCTTGAAAGAGTTAGGTTCACATTCTTAACATGTTTCTGCAGTGAGATTGTCATGTTGCATTTGTGGGTGCAGGAATGAAGAACAGACTGAGGGCTCTTTATAGGCAAGAAACGTTCCGTGTAGAAAAGACCCTTCTTAGATAATAGAAGTGAGGAATGCAGATTGGTTCAGATATCAGGAAAAGAGATTCTTAATCTGCTGATTTGGGGAGGGCAACATATTTTATGTTGCATTTCAAGGACAATGAGGAAGTTTCTGAAAATACTCACACTGGAACAGCCTTTAGGGTCTCACAAAATACATTTACTGCTAATAAGCTGATAGGAGCTAATGGTTGGGCTTCAATAGTTGTAAGAATATTGAACTTGTTCATATGGTATACAAAAAAATTCCTGTGTCCCCAGGTTAAGGAATTTGTATTATTAATTATGCAGCTCTGCTTAGACCACCACTCCTTCTCTACTTTTGCCATTTTATTAGCCATAATATCCTCACATTCCTGTTCCATCTCCTTCTATCATATCTTATACCTTAGCTCTTCCCTTTACCAGCATAGAAGCCATCCATCGCAGTATTGCTGTCATGGGAAAAATATGTATTTAAATAAAAAGTTTACTGATCTAAAAGGGAACCACTTTAATCTGATTGGATGTACCAGATTTTATAATAATATGGCTAAAGGAATGTAACCGTATCTATAAATATCTAATAAATACTCTTGGAAACCATAAGGATTTAAAAAAAATAACTTGTAGCCTTAAGGTAAAACAGTTTTGCTGGACTGCTTTTTTGGACCACTGTTGAAAGACATTTTTGATGTTCCTCAGTATATTTGTTCATGATCACTATTAATTTTTAATGCTATAGTTTGTAATTATGGTATTTTATACTTCCTTTTTATAGTTGTTGCTTCATGCCATTAGAATGATCGTATTTAATGAAGCTACTGAAGGATTTTTGCTCTCAGATTTGTATGAAATAGACATGTTTTGTCACCTGTAGTTTGTTTCCATGGGTGTAGACTTTTTTCTAACCACTACCTTTTAAAAAATTTTGTCTGTAATTTGTTATGCCATGCAACACACTTACACCTGTGAGTTATGATTTAAAACACAAAAAGCTGTGAGCCTACGAATTTTCTTCTCAGAAAAGTTGACATCCTCCTACCTTTTCATTCTCTCTACCACATGATTTCTCTTATGAAGTCTGTATAACAGGAAAGAAAAAAAATCAGTTATTTTTGCACATATACCATGGAAAATCCGAATGTAATGGTGTGTTTACTTTAAAGAACCTTTGAGATATAATGAGAAGTTTAATCAGCTCCATTACATCCTCATGGGTCAAAAATATGACTTGTTAACATGTAAGGGAAACATGAGGTATAGTAATTCCAAAAAATACAGTTCAAATTCTGTATTTCTTTATATTTTTAATATATAAAACTAATAAGCAGGAAAACAAAGCAGACACAGAAAAACCAGAGGACACAGAGTCCATGCAATAGAGCTCCTGAACTTTACTTAGAGCCTTCATTCACTCAGAATAATTAGGCTCTGTTCTTAGTTATTTGATCTTCTAATATAAAGCTGATTAGAGCTAACTACACAAGGATCATAATGTTTTATTATTTTATTTAATATAGATTGACCTTTTCCCTGTGTCATCAACATTCTTCTACAGTAGTTTTTTAAAAGACTGCATAGCACTCAGTGATATGAGTTTGTGTTTTTTTGAAACCAGACTGTGTTGGCATTTAGATTGTTTCCAGTATTCTGTCTCAGAATAAACGTTTCAGTGAACTTTGCTGAACACTGATGTTTGTCTTCTCTGATTATTTCTTTAAAGGCCATGAAGTTGAATTAATGATCAGAATTTGAGCACTGTTAAAGCTTTTGAAACATTTTGCCTAATAGCCTTAATCAACATTTTTAATGACTAAATAGTATTCTGTTTTGAATATATAAATAATAAGTTACTATTTTAAGTGCTTATTGTCAGGTATTGTTATAGGAATGGCATACATATTAACTCATCATTTACAACTTAAAAATGATGATATGATTTAGGACTATTGCTATCCCTGTTTTACAGATGTGAAAAAGGAGGCCCAGGAAAAATCGTGAATCATTCAAGGTCAAACAAGTAATTTTTGTGAAGCTAGCATTGAACCCAGACAGTTTGGTTTAAGAGACAACATTTACTAATAATTACTAAGGAACAAACATGTTTATTGAACCCCTGATCGTTAACATAAGCCTTTTGTTCTTCTAAAGAGTTCTATGTTGTAAGTATAATTAGTGTTCTAATTTTTTAGATTAAAAAACACACACACAGACATAAAACCTGAGACTTAGATTAATTTACCCAAGTATTGGCAAAGCAGGATTTAAACTGAGATTATGTGGGTTATCTGATTCCAGAGCCCAGACTCCAAATCTCTACATTTTTTTATCTTAATTTTTTTTTATTTTTAATTTTTTAAAGTAAACTTTATTTCAACTTCAGAAAGTCCCAGACAAAAGACAACAAATATGGAAGCATTACTTTAAAAAATTCTGTCCAGGCACATTTATCTCATTTAATCCTAAAAATAAACTCGGTTATTTCTCCAGTGTTCAGAAAGGTACATAAATGAGCACAGATTGGTTAAATGACATGACCAAGGTCTCATTGTTAATGAAGAAAATAAAGAAAATGCTTACTTGTATTCATATCTCAAAAACTAAATCCTGTATACTTTTTATTTTAACCTTTAACATTGATACAGTAGTACCTTTGTTGCCTTTGCTACAAATATATAACAATATTCCTGTTAACTATAGTCTATAAATTACATTAGTTATATTTGTCCCATGTATCGCCATATTCTTAACACCTTGCAGTAGAGGAACATCCTTGTATTTATATTATTAACCACAATCCTCATCTACCACCATAATTACTGTGTTATACAGTCCCTAGATTATGCTCTAGCTTCCTTTCAATTAACATTAACCTCCCCAAACTACCCCTTTTAGCCACAGTCACATTTATAAATCAGCAGTGTTAGTTATACTCATTATAATGTGTTAACCATCAACTCTATCCATTACCACATATTTAAAGTCAACCTGATTAAACATTCTACCTACATTAAGCATCAGCTCCCCTTTCTCAACCCACATTCTGTCTCCTACTAACCTGTACTCTATAGTTTAACTTCATTAAGTTTACTCATTGTATTTAGTTCATTACAGTGAGACCATACAATAGTTGTACCTTTTTGTCTGCCTTATTTCCCTAAACACAATATCCTCACGGTTCATCTGTCTTGTCATATGCATCCCAAGTTTATTTTCTCTTACAGCAGAATAGTATTCCATCGTGTGTTTGAGTGTGTCTGTGTGTGTATACATACATACCACATTTTGTTTATCCATTCATCAGTTGACATTTAGGTCGTTTCCATCTTTTAGCAATTGTGAATAACACCACTGTGAACACTGGTGTGCAAATATCTGTTCACATCCTTGCTTTCAGTTCTCCTCAGTATATTCCTAGTAGGCGATTCCTGCGCCTGGGGATCCTTTGTTAAATCCTAGTAGCAGGATTGCTGGATCATATGGAAGTTCTATGTTTAGCTTCCTGAGGAACCCCATCTCTGTACCATTTTACATTCCGACCAAAGGTGATTGAGTATTCCTATTTCTTCACAGCCTTTCCAATACTTGTAGTTTTCTGTTTTTTTTTTTTTTTTTTTAAATAATGGCTATTCTGTAAGGCATGAAATAATATTTCATTGTGGTTTCCATCTGCATTTCCCTAATAGCTAGTGATGTTGAGCATCTTTTCATGTGCTTTTTTTGTTTTTTGAGCCATTTGGCCTCTTTGGAAACATGTCTATTCAAGTCTTTTGCCCATTTTTAAATTGAATTGCTCATCTTTTTGTCATTGATTTGTGTGATCTCTTTATATAACATGAAAATCAAACCCTTGTCAGTTATGTGGTTTCCAAAGATTTTCTCCTATAGAGTAGGCTGCCTTTTTGTAAATCTCTACTTTTCTAAACCATTATTATGTTGTGGAGATGGAGATTCTTCACAATATATCAATATTAAAAATGGCATTTAAATGGTCACTTTTTGAACTATTTAATTAGTGGGGATTCCTGCGCCTGGGGATCCTTTGTTAAAAGTGTGCACATATATTACTGGCAAATTACTTTGCAAATGTGCAGCACCCATCTGTGTAAGAGAACTAGTTTCTCCGGAGCCTTCTGAGTTGAGACTTGCTGAGCTAGAAAGTGAAGGTGGAGCAGATGAGGCTGGCGTGCCTTCTCCGAGGAGAGGACATTTGAGCTCAACTTGAAGGATGAACTGAATCGTTTGTGGTAGAGTGTTCCAGGAGTAGGGAGAGCCAGTACAAAGACCGCAAGTGTTGGGAAAATAAAAAGAAGGGCCTCTGTTTTCATTCAAGAGAGCAGCAAAATTACATTTGTAATGAATTCCCAACAACTTTTACAGCAGAGATTTTTTTTTTTTTTTTTTACCGGGAGGTCCCGGGTATTGAACCCGGGTCCCTCCATATGGGAGACGGACGCCCAACCATTTGAGCCACATCCGTCCCCCTACAGCAGAGATTTTTAACTGGAAACAAAGTATCAAGTGCCTGATGACAAGGCAGAAAAATTAATTTCCAACTCCCCTCCTCTTCCACCTAGGCTTACATGTTACTATAAACTGTAAATAACAAAGTGCAATAGAATACATTTAGAATATCAGTTGTCCATGATTCTTTCCTCCTGTAAAATGTTTTCGTTATTTCTAAAGGCTCAGAGATGGCTTCAACCAACTGTGTTAGGAATCTGGGTGGGGAATTTTTACTGGATTTTAATATATGAATCAGATTTTGCTAATGCCAAGTGTGTGTAACAGCCTTAGTTAGCTATGAGTTTGCCTTTAATATATAATAAAAATTATGTAGGAAAAAAGAAAGAACTTGGCGGGTCCAGCTTCTGTATGATTTTGTGGGCCGTAATATAGATTTTGGATTTCATCCTAAGTGCGGAGGGAAGCCATAAAAGCAGGAGAGCGACAAGATGTGATTTATAGCTCTGTGACAAGGAATGGCCTGTGGAGAGCCTGGAGTGAGTTCCTGGAGATTAGAAAGCAGGCCAGTGCATTAGTTCCTGTGAAAGATAAAGGTGGCTTGGACTATAGACAAAGACGTGGAGAAGATGAGAAGTAGGCAGGTTTGGGGTATATTTTGGAGGTAGAACTTAAAGGACTTGCTGTTAGATTGGATGTGTGTATGACAGAAAGACAGGAATCAATTATAAACAAACTAATAAATTAAGTTTGCTTAATTGTTGTACCCAGTAGATGTAACCTCCACCAGGGCAGGGACCTTGTCTGGTTTATTTACCATTTATACCCACTGCCTAGCACAAGGTGTGGCAGACCACAAAGGAGCTGCTCAAAAATATCATTGGATAATTTAACAATTATTATAAAACTTTAAAAGATTGACTAAATTTTCTGCTAAAAATATTTCCTCTTATGTTTCATTTTTGTTTATGCTTTTTATTTTTGATATGCAAAAGCTTTAAATATATTTAAATATAGATTTACATTGAATTTTTATTTTGATTTTTATAGAGATATGTCAATTTATTGGTTTGTGCTTTCTTTTGTTGTGTCTAAAATATAATTCTCTTTACAAAGTTTTGATTAATAACCAATTCTCTTTCTAATGGCTGTTGCTATCATTTTACATTTAATTCTTGGAATAAAATCTGAATTTTATTTTTTAAATGATGTGTGAAGGACCTAAATTGATTTTTCTTTCTGAATTGCTAGCTAGTTATTTCAACTTCATTTATTAATACTTCCCTTTCTGTTAAGAAATGTCTTTATTGTTTATTGAATTCTTGTAAATAATCATGTTGCCAAATGTTTGATACCACTGTTATTGTATTAGATGGTGTTTTTATTGTTATGACTTTATCACATATTTGGAATATATGTATTTCTGGTATATGTTTCAGGCAGGGCTATAATATTTATTTGCAACTTAATGATTTATTCCTCCATGTGCTCTAGAGCTATGTTGTACAATCTGGCAGCCACTACCCACATATGGATATTTAAATATAAATTTAATTGAAAATTTTTTTGTTTCAGTTGCACTGACTCAGTTTCAAGTGCTCAATAGCCACGTGTGGTGAGTGGCTATCATGTTGAACAAATTTCCATCATAGAAAGTTCTGTCAGTGCTGCTCCTCTGACTCATTTTTTTTCAAATTCCTAAACATTTCTCAGAGTAATTTAAAATATAACACCATGAACTATTTTAATTACATTGGACGTTATTGGCATCTTTATAATATTTGATTTTCTACTTCTAGGAATGTATTATTGAGTCATATTTCTAAAAATACAGCTGCTTTACTCATTAAAATTTTGTGATTTTTTTTTTTTTCTCAATGCATGCAATATAGCTTTTGGTCAGGATTCATCCTAGGAATTTTTAATTTTTGAAATTCTTTAATTGTTTTAATTCTTCCTTCAACCATTTTTCGATATTCTAATTTTTTAATATAGTATTTTTTTAGAAAAATCTTGCTTTAAATCTATATTCAAGTTATTAGCAAAATTTCTGCTTGATTAAAAAAAAATCTATTATCTTTTTCTCTTCAAATTTTATTGACTTATTCATACCATTTTTCCTTCTAAGTTTTTAAAAGAGGTATAAGTTTTTATTCAATACCCCTATCTTTTCATAATGAATCTCTAGGCCTGCCTGCCCTGAGATATTTTGATGCTTTAAGATGACTTTGTGTATTTCTGTTATCACCTACCAATGTGAATTTCATCATTTTCCTTCAGGGCATCTTATTTGCTCCACTGTGGATTTTTCACCAGTAATTTTCTTGCCTTTTACAAAAGTACTCTGAAGTCAGAAAATTCGTAATAGGGGAAGTTTGTATTTTATTGCAGAACTACAAAATCACATAATGTACTTTAGAAAAGTTGTTTTAAAGAAAAATTGAGTGGTTTTAAAAATTATATTTAATCTCTGATTGAACTACTTTGTAATAAAATTAGATATTTAGACAGTCTTGAGCTTTGAAATTTTGACTAGTGTACATATTTTATGAATTCTTGTAAAGATTTGTTCTCTGTTTATAGGAAACAGAATGGCAAGTGATGTCTTTTTTATGCATGCATATTCTGTTTTGTTAATTATATTGTTCAGATTCTGTATGTCTTTATTTTTTGTTTACTCAATTGATGTCAGTGTGATAATGGTTTGCCAATATTTTCCACTCAATATCTTGCTATCAATCTTTTAATCAATTTCCCATATCTTTCATTTATCATTTTACCCAAAATCTTGAATGATACTAATATTGTCACATCTGCCTAGTTTTTTCTTATCTTAACTGATAAAATTTTGCCCATGCTTTCATTTGGAAACTTCTTTAACATTTAAAAATGTTTATTTAATGAAAAAATTAATATTGTTTTGCTTTTTATTTCATTTTATTTTCATTCCTTATCTCTCTTCTTTTATGTTACATTCTGTATTTGTATTCTTAGTGTTTATATTTTAATTTTACTTTTGTGACTATATTATTACTGTTTGCTTGTAATGTTTTTAAACATTGGAAGGTAGAAGTCCTACTAAATGTTAAAGTGTTATACAATTTTTACAAATCTGTATTTGTCTAATTATAAAAACCAAAATAACCCTTTTTTAGAGAGGAATAAAATATTTGTGTTTCTGCTGCTTTTCAACTTTACTTCCCTTTCCTCTGTTAATCTAATGTGTGTTTAATAACCTTGTTAAAATTTAATTCCTCTTTTAATATTGTCTAGTATTCTATTTTATTACCTTTTTTCAAACCAGCATTTAGACCCATCGGAATCAAAACTTCTTTTATTTGTAATTTGATATGTAAAATAATTTTTTTAATCTTTAGCAGATTTCTTAAAATTGTTTTTTAACCACAGTTTTGCCATTCTTCTGGCTTACTTACTTGATCCCTGAGGAACTGAAAGAACATCTTTTAATAAGGCCTGCAGAAGTGACATCTTATGAGACTTTTGCTCAAAGTCAGCTGAATATAAACTTCTTTTACAGCCTTGCCCTTCAACGTTCTGTTAACTTTCACTTTTTTTTTTTTTTTTTTTTTTTGTCATTTTATTTTTCCTTTTTAGGTATCTCTTTTGGTGGAGTGGTAGTTTTGGGGGTAGGAAGAAGGATTTGTGGGTAGAAAGATGATTCATTCTTTACTTTTGCTATTTGAAAATTTAACAAGAATAAACTTGATATACTGATTTTGGTTGCTTCTCTTTGTTTCAGAGATGGGACTTTGTTCAGGTTTAGGGATTTCTAATATGTAAGCTTTCTTAATTTTATGCATTAATATTATATATTATATCATACATAATATTACCATTGCCTCTTCATTTGTTAAATTTATTTAAATTTTGGATTATCTGTTGTTAGGGGTTTGTATCTCCATCACCAGTCTCCCCTAGCTGTTTTCTCTCTTCTTTGTTGCCAGTTTTTTTCCTACATTTTCATGTTGCTTCTTGTTGTTTGTCATCAGCATCACTAATTCAGTTTCCTGCGCCATAAGTGTGCTATGTATTGCTTACATTATACTTTTTATATCAGTTACTGTGATTTTTTTTTTATTTTAACACTCTATTATCACATATTTAGCTTATTTGAAATAATGGCTTTTAAAACCTTACTGAACATTTGAAACAAATATTTTTAAAATAGTGTTGCCTTTTGTAAAGGAAATAAATTTCTGGGAAAAAGGAGAGATTTTTCTGTCTTAGTCATTAGCATATTATTTCTCTTCTGTTCCAGTTTCTCCTCCATCTTTAACCCCCAACTCCCAGTTGCCCTTAATATATTTTCTAAAGGACTGAAATGGACATACAACTATGCTGGAAAGCAGAGGATCTGCACCCTTTGAGGATTTCTTTCAACTCCTTGAGACTCATCCTGGATGCTGCCTTTCAGAGGTGAAGATGGGAAATCCAGGATGATAGAGAATAGAGGGTCTAGCACGGTTTCTGACCAGGAACAGATACTCAGTTCAGGATGGTTTCTCCTTATCAGTGAGAGTCCCCAGTGAGATTTGTAATCTCCCTGGCATTGCAAAGGGACCAAAATTGTGATCCACAGGGAATGCTAATTATTCTAAGGACCCATTTTGTGGTCATTGGTCAAATGCAGATTTAGCTACAGAGATCCTAGGTTCTTAACAAAACTAGGAGAAAATGCAATGGTGCAGAAAAAAAATTGACATTTTGTAGGATAAGCTGGTTCCTTTCAGAATCGGGAGTATGCTCTTTCTTGTTTATTGTGCAGTATTGTTGCTTCAGCCAGCATCTTTGGGGTTTTCAAGGTGTGGCTTTGTGTTTTCATTCACATGAACTTATTCTTAGATGTGCAACTATGTTTTAGAATATTGTCTATTTTAGAAAGTTTTTATCCAGATTCTTTTGTTTTGTTTTGTTTTAAATTTATGTAAGCTTTGATGATTGAGTTAGTGATCTGCCACATTCTTTTATGTGAAGTCTTTTTCATTGAAAGTGCTAGATACACAGATGTTACTAAGAAAGAAAGGTTGCAGTTTAAAATTTTTTTTTTAAACCGGGGCTGAGGATTGAAACTGGGACCTTTTATGTGGGAAGCCGGTATTCAACCATTGAGCCACATTGGCTCCCCCGAGTTGTTTCATTTTTGTTTGTTTGTTTGCTTGTTGTTTGTCTTTGTTTTTACGGAGGCACTGGGAGCCAAACTTGGGACCCGCCCATGTGGGAAGCAGGCAGTCAACCGCTTGAGCCATATCTGCTGCCTGCAGGTTTTTATTCTTAATATATATATTTAAAATTTTTTTAAAGATATTTAAATTACACAAATGTTACACAAAAAAATAGAGAGATTCCCATATGCCCCACACCCCACACCTCCCACACCCTCCCACATAAACAACATCTTTCATTAGTGTGGTACACTCAGTGCAATTGATAAACGTGTCCTGGGGCATTGCCATTGAGCATGGACCGTAGTTTACATTGTAGTTTACACTCTCTCCCACACAATTCTGCAGGCTATGGGAAGATATATAATGATATATATATATATGTCATTGCAGTGCCATTTAGGATGATTCCTAAGTCCCGAAAAAGCTCCCGCATTACACCTGTCTTTCCATCCCCTGCCCCCAGAGCCTCCAGTGGCCACCTCCACATCAATGCTGTAATTTCTTCCATTGCTAGAATCACAACAAGTCTATAGTAGTATACCAGTAAGTCCACTCTAGTCCATAGTTCATTCCCCAGTCCTGAGGATTCTGGGATGGTGATGTCCACTCCACCTTGACCTAAGAGGGGGCTTTGATCCCATATAGCCGATGGATGGGACTCTCTTGCTTGCAGTTGTAGGCTCTCTTGCTTCCTTGGTATGGTGGTTGTCAAGCTTCACCTCCTTGTTAGTTATCCTGGGTGAGTCCAATGAACTGGGGAGTAGGTGTTGAAAGTCTGCTGAGGCTCAGGGCAAGCTGGCACATGGACAGCCCAAAGATTCCAGTCTCTTGGATGTACACCTACCAACTCCAGCACCAAGTAGAGGTTCAAATAGAAGGGACAAATGAGCCATGTGTAGGGAAGCCATAACTGAGTCCAACTCTCGCTTTCAGAAGCACAAACTCCAAAGTAGGGCCCACTGGCAAGGCACCAAATTCCGGAGCTCTCTCCCCTGACCCTAGGACCTGAGTGTCTCCAGAGCCCCCAGGAGCCCCACTATTTGAGGTAGTATCCACTTTCACAGTCTATGAGATCCTGCTGAGATGTATATAATTTCAAGAGCAAAGGCTCACAAGCATAGTTGTCAATATCAAGGGCCCATCAATGGACAATCCTCCTTTACCAGTCATTGTTCTTGCACTTGGGGAACAGTTGCTGCTACATTAGAGAATGTGGCAGAGCTCTCCAGGGTTGGAATTCAATATTCTCTTGGTTATTGTTTGAATTTCCACCCACTGTGACAATTCCCTGCAGTTTAAAATTTTAATTCAGCATAATATGAATCCGAATTTTCCATATTGATTGTATAGTCCTTTAGTACTTTTACCAAATTCAGAGTAACTTAGCTTGCTTTTAAATTGCATTAAAAACAAACTATATCTAACCTCAGTACAGCATCTTCTCTATTTTGCAAATACCCCCGTACACACACACTTTTCACTCCACTTCCCATTTCACATAATGCTTCTTTCAAAGAGTTTATGCAATTTTTAGTTGCTGTGCATAGAATCCTGGTAGATTTCAACTCATCAACAGCTTATAGAAGATCACATGCACCTGTTCCTATTTTCCCCAACATAACTGCTCATAGCAGGCCACATAGCATAAACAAAATGGAACAAAACAAAAACCAGGTAATAGTTTCTGTAATCTAATTTAGAGCTGCCTCATTCTCTTCACAGTTAAACCTCTGAAGAGCACTGGGAAACATGATGGAATGGAATTTCCCCACAATTTCTCCATGAGCCAAATCTCCATATGGTACATGAATAATTCTTGCCTCCAATGGATAGAATAAATGGCCAAATGATATTATGTGTCTCTTTAAATGTGGATCGTATCCCTCATAGAAAACAATGCTACAGAATTAATGAGTCATGTTTTCTATAGTGCATATGCCACTACCCTCAGTAGGATAGGATGTTCTTGAACAAAGTATAGCTAAACTATAGAGGAACAAAATGACCTCATGGGTTACCGATGAGAAACAATGACTCCCTCTTATATTGCCCCTCACACTGTTGTAGGAATTTCCCAACTCAGATCTCTTCATTTTCCCCTTCCTAGAGGTTTAGGACACAGATCAGGATTCTGAGAAGAAAGAGAAGAATGGTAGAACCAATAGTAGGCATCATAATTGTCCTCCAGAAATCCAGAGAGAACTCAAGTAAGTTTTAACAAAGTTTTCCCATACTCCTTTGCTACTTGAGCCAAATGTTAGCCTGACACCAGAATAGAATGATGGAATGGGGAAGGTGGGATGCTGGGTACCAGGTAAAAGTGTCCTTCTTTTGTGCAGTCTGAAAGCGTAGGTTCCCTCACAGCTGGAGGGGGAATCAGATCGAATGCCTTAGTCAACAGTTGAATGAAATCCATTGATTCATTTGTTTCTTGTTTTCTTTTTTGCAATTGCTGGTAGGATTTACTTGTTTATTTTTTCCCCCAAGAGTAAAATATTTTAGGTTTATTACGGTGGATGTGGGATGGATGGCTAAAAGAATGGTTTTCTATAACAATGGGAGGAAAATGTATGAACTAGGGACAAATTTTATTAAGATAAAATTATTCTTCTATTTTACATTATTTGCTGTACACTATACTGATTCTATATAGTAATGGCCCAATAGCTAACCAAAATAACAACAGCAGCAAAAAATACCCCCGAAAGCTTTAAAAAGAAAAAAAAAAAAAAACAAACTTTAATTCAGATATAAGGCAAACCTTTTGTTGAAAATAGAAAAAAATATTTCTAGAATTATTAAAGTTAGATTTATTTGTCTATGTTTATGAGTTGAAAAGCATGAATTTAAGAGAAAGGGGCATATAAATATTGAGATTGCAAATTCCTCTATACTTGCTGTGAATGAACTGAATATTGGTAAGTCCTGATAAACTTAAAATTCTGGAATTGTTTTTATTTTGAGGAGAGGGATGTGCATTTCTTTGGCTCAAAGCGAGAGAGGGTGATTGAGGTTGAATAGGTGTTGATGAGGCCTTTTCTCGGTTTTCATTAAGAATAATTAAACCACCATTGAAATAAGTTTATACCTTAGTTATTATCTTTAATAAATTTAGCAAATTAATTTGTATTCTTACAGTTTAAAGGAGAAAATAAAGTTCCTTTTAACTGGAAAAGAATCTAACCAGCTGGGTTTTCGTTCCACATATGATGCTATATAGACACTTATGTGAGAGACGCGTCTGTGTCTCCTGAAGGCTGGGGCAGGGTTTATGGTGCAAAGATTGGAAAGCTGCGTGCCGTCAGCGGAGAGTTCATTTATGTGAGCTCTCCACCTTTTGGCTTACCCTATAACTTCAGCCTGTAAAGGTGCTTGCTTTTATTCTATTGTATGCTTTGTTGCCAAAGGCTGAGGATATTTTCTTTTTAAGAGAGCCCTTAGATGCTTCCTCCAGGTTGCGACTGCCAGAGCAGTGTGGATAAGCTAGCTTTGTTATCACTGGCACCCTACTGCTCTCCTAATTCTCAAGAGAGTTCGTGTTCTTAAAATATATAGCTATATTGAGTGCCTCTCTGTCTTTAGACCCTCCTTTAATGTACTAGTATAAAGTAAAAGTCTATTTGAGGATATGTTTTATGGGGATGTGCTTTCTGGGGCCTCTTGAGATGTTCACAAGTACTGAATTGGGGTACCTTTATGACAGTTTAATGACAACATAGAACACTTGTTATAAAGTGCCTTTTGGATATGGATCCCAGGGCGTGCTATGATTACAGCCGACGGGAGCGTGTTGATTTTGTTTTACTTCCACTCACACAACCCTCTTCATAATGTGAGGGTTTTGCAACTATAGATCTGTCAGAGGTTTTATTTTCCATCCCCCCAAAGATGAAAGAGATCTGCCAGAATGGAAATTTGGAAAATTGCACATACATCTGTGAAATTAGGCAAATCCTTATGAAGTCTGTATTCCAACAAATACGCGGGACCGACAATGCTTTGCTTTGTGTGAGGAGTTTTTTTGTGTGTGTGTGGCTGTGCAGAGAACGTGTGTGAAAGGACTGTACAGGCTTAGGGAGAATATTCATCATTACTTGCGGTGTCAAACCCAAACTGAGGGCCAAATTGGCCGCGTTCCAAGAGCAGGAGGCCACACCTATTTTGCAAAGTGAAACAGACCTATTAGTCATCACCTTGACTAGTAGGGTGCGTAGTTTTGTGAGGTGCGTATTTGGGTTAACAGTGCAGGTCGGCCGGTTTGCTGCTCAACAAAACCCCGTAGACCATACTTGGTTGTGCGCTCGCCTGATGATAATGAGTTGGAGTGAGGGATCAAGAGCGGAACGTGGGTGTGACTGGGCACGCCTTCTGCCTTCACACGATTGCCATCTCCTGATTGGCCAGCTCTGTCTGGCAGGGCAGAGTCCCCTTCTCTGCCGGCTACACAGCAAGCGTCTCATCAGATGCTGGGTTCTCAAAATAGGAGGACGTGGAGAACCCTTGTGCTGTCTGAACCGCTTGTTCTTCAGAGACACAAACAGCCGACCTTAATTTTAAAAAATTGAGATGCTGTCTCTTGACTTTCCATACTGCCGTCTGTAGTAAAACAGCTTCCTGGAGTATCCAGGCTCCTTGGAGGGTCTACACAAGCCACATTTGAGATCAGCCTGAAGCGGCTGCAGTCTATTTCATGATAGGTTCTATTTCCAGAGTAGTGGGAAAGAATGTTGTTATTTAAGCACTCACTGGCTTCTCTGGCATTGTTTTGGAAAACCATTAAGCACCCGTAAATAAATAAAACTAAGCTGCCACTCTACCAGGAGTGACTTAGTTTAGTTGCTCAGATGAAAAGTAGTTTGATCACAGATCATCAGCTGCAATGCACGAAGCCTATTTTATATTTTTACTTTTTTTCTATTTCAATTTGGGGCTGTCATTGGGAACTAGTATTCGTTCCCTTCGTTAAAGTTTTCACATGTATGGCAGCTCCCTTCCGATGATCAGCCACATGGACCTCCGGTTATACTTCAATTAACACTCTTGGAGAAGAGGACTAGTATTCTCCTTTGAGTTGCTCCTGTTGGCTCCTCTACTCCAATTAACATAGTGCCTGTTACATCTTTCATGTTTTAATCGTACCAACCCAGACATAACCTCTAAATTTATTGGAAATCTATTTCAGGCATTTCACATGAGGTGATAACAAACAAACCAAGTAAAAGTAAGTTAGATATTTAAAATGCAAATTTACTTCTTTTCTTTCAAATCAAGTCTGTAAATGCTTTCAGAACAGTCACGCATGTGTAAATCACTGTGTGTTAATGAGATGCTTTGTGTTTTAAATGTATATATTTTTTGCAATTACATGTATATTCAGAATACTATGAAATTCTTTTATGGTTTAGTGTCTGCCAGGATTTAATGACGACTTTGAGATAGCAAGAATCACATAGATGTTCCCTCATGTCTCTTCCCATGTTAATCTTGAGATAGGATTAAAACAACAGCACCCTGGAATCTATTCGTAATTGAGGCATGGAACCAGTAGAAATTGGAAAATATTGAACTAATACTAAATGACAATAGCAAATATAATTTATACTGTGACAAAGTAACTTCTGTAAAGTGTTTATATTCCAGCACAGTTGTTCTCAAACTTCCAAATGCATCAAAATCACCTGCAGGATTTTTAAAACCACAGATTGCTGGGCCCACACTTAGCATTCGTGAATGAGTAAATCTGGGTTGGGGTTTGAAAATTTGCATTTCTAACAAATATCCAGGTGACTCTGATGCTGCTCATTCAGGGTCCATACTTGGAGAACCACTCTTTACTAGTACATCAGCTACTCGTAATCAGACAATAAAGTTAGGTGTCCTTTCAAGAGTATTATTTTTAAATGGTTTGTTGGAAGGCTCAATCAATAATTAATTGCACATGTAAAGAATCACTCTACTAAGGCAGGGTAAGAGAAAGTTCTTAAAATAAGGGATGATAAAAAGGAAATTGATTCATTGGATAAGATGGAAGTTAGATTCAGGTTTTATTACTTAAGAAAAATAGGATATATATGTATATATGTATGTATATGCATATATCAATATATATGAAATTATTTTCACTGAATTTTCTTTTCTGATGAAAGGTTTTCCCCTGAAATCTTTGCAATGATTTGCTATTTTCCCTTCATTTCCTGCATATAGCCATATTGTGGCATATGAGACAAAGAAATGCCTACTGCATGTTTTTTAAGGATTGTGCTTAATTCATCTTTGCCTTATGAATCTGGTTAAGACAGTTGGTTATTAAAGCCTTTTGTTTTGTATTCATATGACTAGTGTTTTCTTTTTGTTGTTGGTATTTTTATCAACATGCACATTTGTTTTTTGTTGCTGATATTTTTATCACCATACACATTGTTTTGATTTGCTCTAGAAAGAGAAATACACAAACACATACCAATTTTTGAGTGAAAAGACGCACGTCTTTTATTTACTATAATATTGTAGCTCTATATAATTTTAAGGTCGCTTCTCTTTTAATATTAATTTAACTGTTACATAGCCAAGAAGGTTATTAACAACTAGTTTTTTGATATACACATATATAATAATTTTGTGGAGTTCAGTTTCTTAGATGAGCATAATAGCTGGAGCTTTATGGTGCTTTGAAATTTCTAAAGAAAATGTAGGTGTTTTATTCTAGTAGAAGTCTATAAAATTATAAGTTCTTTGTAAAAAACCAGTAAATGTGATTCATTTAATAAATATTAATCAGCCACATGTGTATGTGTTTCTGTGGATAGGTTCAAGTCCTTTTCTTTCTTAAGCAGACAGGCTTTAATGATTTTAACATACTGTATTCCTGGTAACACCTGATGTTTTTGTTGTGACGGCAGTGCTCACTTTGGGGAAGGTTGAGGGTGGATGGCATATACACTGAATCACTGGGAAAAGCACCATGAATTCATCCTGTCAGGTGGAAAAACCTTCCCCCAACAATATAAATAATAATAATTTAAAACTATGTCTCTAGACTTATAAGAAATGCGCCCCAGTATTCTCTCTCTTTGATTTTATCTTTACTTCAATTAAATAAATTCAAACTAAAGGTCATTATTTGAGTATTAGTGTCATGGCTAAAGGCAAAGCACATACTTGCTGCATCTTGTTATAAATGTGGGTTAGATGCAATTATAACAGAAAAAAATAAGAAAATGCACAAACAACTAGAATTTGAGTATCATATAAGAAGACTTTCCTCCCCATGTTAAAATGCATTTCCTTTTTTATAAATCTCATACTTTATGCACATAATATTTGTTTCCTTTGCTAGACTCTCCCCTCCCTTTGGGCTGAGAACCTCCCATATTGTTTACAGGTGTTATCCTAGTGCCTAACAACAGTGCCTGCTCATTTGGCTTCCTCAGTGAACATTGGTTAAATGAATAAAGAATGAATGCATGAACAGATGAGTAAGTGAAAGTCTCATACAGAACAAAATTACACATGATACCTCTCATCTTTTGTGCTTATTACCGGTTAGAGGCTTTCTATTCTTGAAATACATGAAAGTCATAAGATTCTAATACAGTGGTAATAATAGTGTGATATATGGGGAAAATACACCTAATGTAATTAATAGGCAATAGAGATAGAACTATTTTAATAATCTTTCATCAGTTATAACAAAGGGTAACTATTGTTAAAAAATAGTCTAATTATAAAAGGTACCATCATCAATAGTAACAAATGTTTCTACAACAATGCAAAGTGTTGGTTGTGGGGTGGTGTATGGGAATGTATTTTATGCATGATTGGTTTGTAAACTCACAACGTCTCTAATTAAAAAAAAAAACAACCAAAAACAAACAAACAAAAAAAATAAAACCTTATTGGCAAAAGCCAAATATAAGGTTATATGGACAATGTAGGGTAGATTAACTGTACAGTGATGAATTTGGTTCTGTTTTTTTGTTGTTTTTTTTTCCTGAAAGTCTAAACCTTCGAGTTGGTGCCCAACATAAAGCATCCTGACAGCAAAGCTTGTCACACTGCCCAGGGAGGGCAGCAAGCAGAACAATTATGTACTAGCCTTTAAAAAATAACTATAATTAATAAAAGACCACCCTGGGCTGCAGAGGGCAGAGTTCTAAGCTGCATAAATCCTAGGGGAAGAGCTAACCTCCAAAAGGTTCTCTTTAAGAACAAGGAAGTAGAGAATTCAAGATGAGTGGTTGTGCCCAGCCCTCTGTTTCTCGGGTTACTGTCCTTTTTATTGTCTCCAAGGCAGATGGGCATCAGGCCCTGTGGCAGTTTGGAGCTATGTACCCCAGAAAGGCATATTCTTAATCCATTCCTGTGGTGTGGACCCTTGTAAATAGGATTTTTTAATGCAGTTACTTCAGTAAAGGTCTGTGGCCCAGCTGAATCAGGATGGGTCTTAATCTTATTACTGGAGGTCCTATAGAGACAGTCACAGAGAGAGAGAGAAACCTAAGGTAGTTTCCAGAAGCTGAAGTCGACTGAATGTAGAAGCTAGGAGAGGCCATCCTATGAATTGCCATGTGACAGAAAAGCCAAGGACCACCGGCACCCAGTCCCAGAACATCAGAGTCTTCTGGGACAAAGCATCACCTTGATAACACTTTGATTTTCGACTTCTCCTAGCCTCAAAACTGTGAGCCAATAAATTTCCGTTGTTTAAGCCAAATATATATAAATACAGTTTCGGTAATAAATATGCTTTTATGTTTCTTTCCAATAGGGTTACCATCTTTGATAAACTGAGAATAGCTTTATGGGGCTTTGGACTGAGACCTGATTACAAAATATTTTAAATTCTGTGCCAACTCTGTCACTAACTTATTGGGTCAACGTAGATGGCATTTGCTAACGAACTGAATTTTCTCAATGCCTGAATTACTTCCTGAGAGTAAATTAGTCATTAGAGAGTCTAGTTCAAATTTGTCTGTATTTCCTCATCTGACTTTATTTTTTCTGTGTTATCACTGTTTAATCTACTATGTAAGATTCGTTGCAGCTTGCAAGCTTTGCATATGTTCTAAGTAAAATGACCATTTTCTTATCAGCATCATTCAGTTTAAGTTGAAGATTCCAAAAGCAAGGCACTTGAGGAGAAACAAAACATTTAAATAATTAAATTGTTTTCAGGTTTATATACAAACACTGTTAATTCTGCCATTTATAAAAATAGCCAAAGAACTTGTAGCAAAGGTGACTTCATTTTTGTAAAAACAAAGAATCAAAAGAAACAATCTGAATAAAACCTGAAGCTCACCTTTTTTTTTTTTAATAAGGAGGCATATGGTCAAATTGAACCTGCCATTAAAATCCTCTAATATCTTTTTTGTATTAGCATTTCAAAACTCAGTGGAAATATTCACAAATTTTTTTAATAAACTTAACAAAATTCAGGTAATTTCCTTCAACTTTCTTGTTTGCAGGACAGCAATTGGTACAGATATAAAAAAAAGTTGTACAGCTATAAGCAAAGCCCCAAATCAATTATACATAAGAAATAACATCATGAGGAAAGAAATTAATCAAAAAGAAGAATTTCTACTATATGATTGTCTGGTTTGCTACCTGCAGGCAACAAATGTAAATGAAAAAAAAAAAAATTCTTCTTTCACATAAGAGAAAAATTAATAAAAATGTTTCCTTCCTACTAGAGCCCCTGATGCAACTATTGTTAAAAGTGAGTGACTGCAGGAGGAACTAGCTTGTTTAAAATAATGTTTTTTTAGACTGCAGAAATGAGGTTTGATTCTTGCTGTTAAGCTCAATTACATGAGTTAGTATGGCTTTGCACTGTCCAAAGAGCATCCCTCTTCTCTGTCCCTTCTCGTTAAACAGCTCTGTGGGAAATGCATGAGACAAATGTAATAGGCACTGAGAAGCATTTGAGGTGTGCCTACAGGGTAATGACGATTCATAAGGAATTCTGAGTGTAGCAGCTGAAAACTCTTAAGAGAGGAACTACTGAGAGCGACAGAATATGCCCCAGATAAAATTAGAAGAAAAAGATTTTGATACTTTAAAGATAGAGATATTCTTATTCCATAAAGAGATGGGGAGAGGCAACATTTTTTAATGGGATTCAGCTTTTTTTTAAGAGTTGGGTTGTTTTTTTCCCATTTATCTAATTGAACAAAGAGGGCAAATAAGATACTAAAAAATCTTTTCTTTTGGAAAGGCTTTATTTATATTTTGTGTTTTAGGAATATTATCATGTAATTAACAGAGAAATAAGAAACAAGAACATATAGTGTTCAGGTAACAAGAAACCCTAATTTAAATATAATCCACTGCTTAATAACATAAGTTTAGAATGAAAAGTTCTAACATTAACTCTATTTTACATATCAACTAAAATAGAGCATATCTCTATATAGTTTTAACATATTTGTGTATATCTATATAAAATGTGAACCAAAATCTGTCCATCCCTAATTTACATTTTTAAATTTATGTTTTGGAAGGTAGCATCATCTGACAAAAGTGACTCAATTATTATGCAATATTTCAATCACTGTATAAGTAATTGCTTAAATTGTCAGATCGGGATGTCCACATTGTTTTATATATATTAAAAGGTTTTACATGCCTTCCCATCC
Organism: Tolypeutes matacus; assembly: GCA_026826555.1. Lineage (NCBI taxonomy): Eukaryota > Metazoa > Chordata > Mammalia > Cingulata > Chlamyphoridae > Tolypeutes > Tolypeutes matacus. Next base: position 53,055,049 of record JAKSZT010054487.1, read on the forward strand.
CTTTGTCTGTAGAGTAACCTCTTTCACTTCCATTAATTCATTATGATTTTGAAAAAATTATTCTTTTGGTGTGGCTTCTTTGTTCTGTGCATGAGTAAAATGATATAAAGTTTGGGATGGGGATTTTCATTTTCAATATTAATAATTACTATCTGATATAACAACAATCTAAAATGGCATTACATTGAGAAGTACTGGAATAAAAAGGTTTTGGAAATATCAAAATATTTGCCTGGGTTTTTCTGCATATACTGTGATGGATTTTATTGTAATTATTGAGAATGATAATATTTTAATTTGATTTTCTTCCCACCTGTCAGTTGCAATCAAGGCTGCCCACTATTCTGAAACAGTCTTATTTTGCTAGGTGGCTAGTCTTGTGCAGCCTCTAGAATGCTTAGAATATTAATGCATTGAAGAGATGGAATGCTGTCTATAGTTCTGACAGTGTTTATTTTTTTCCCTAAAGCCTGCAAAACCAAACTGAAATAAGGTATAATAAATTAATGCAAATGAGTGCTTATAAGAAAGGACCCAATTTTGGGGATAGTGTATCAGAACCATAGAATTTGACATTTTCTGCCCCTCTTCACACTGGAAAATATATATTAATTTCTATAGTAATTAATATCTTTCTTAGGTGCTTTATGAAGTACTTTGAATTTATCTCAAAAAAAAAAAAAAAAAAAAAAAGAACTTGCCACTTAGGTGAGATTTGTTATGTTTATAGTTAGGTGCCAAGGTAGAAAGTTATTCTTCGAGGAACCTATATTGAAGAGCACGTATATTTGATTTAATATTTACTATGTTCCTCTTTATCAGTTCTCGCATTTTCTCATCTTATTTTAATCCTCTTTTCCCCTGATTCTTATATATCTTTTATATTTATCCCCTTAAATTTTCTTTGTCACCTTCTAGCTGTGACTCCAATGTCTATGGATGAATTTCAGGGATTTCTTTAAACCCTTGAAAACATAGGAACAATTTTCTTCTTTGTTCATCTATCTGAGGAGTACTCCTATAATTGCTTCTAAACCATACAAATCCAATTCTTATGTTATTTTCTTTTCATTCTGCTATTATGCTACCAGTGTATGGTGGGACTAATTAATCTTGAACATCTCATTTGTCCTTTGCCAACTCTAGATCATTGAAACAACCACCACATGAAAAATTCTCATATATACACACACAATTGGGCCATCTTTTACATAGCAACTCTTGGTACTTATTAAATAAAAAAAAAATTCACTATACATTGGACCAGCAATTAGTATTGTCAAGTGTTCTGAATCTGCACAACCCTTCTTCTTATCTTCAACTTTATCTCTGGAGGGCAAAAGCAGCTTTGGCCAATTCAAAATCCTTCCTGAGTATATAATTGTCCCTTTTCTCTGGAAATGGAAGTACTACTTTACACCCACCAGAATCTCCCAGTAATCTATAATATTTATCCAGTATGAAATATTAAAGGATGCCTACTCATTTATTCTGAGAGAAGTTTTAACAGGGTTTTGGGCCACATATCACCCTTGCCTTCATAGTTGTAGGATTTGCAGCTAATATTAGCATTTTAAAATGAGGTAAATATTTATGTTTAAGATGTTAAGACTATTAATTCTGGAAAGTGTGTTTGAATATCTATAAATCAGAAGCAATTGAAGAGCTGAAATTCAGATTTCCTCACACTTGCCTGCCAAGTGGCCTCAATCAGAAGTAATTTTCTCCATGAGGGCACATGGAGCTCAGTCGTGAGCCTTTTCTGAGTAGATATTATTATTTGTGTCAAATTATGTGTGGTGATTTTTCTGAAGTGGACTTCTGTGACCACTAAGCCATACACAGAAGGTCCCTTCATTCCTTCCTTCATTGGTGCTATTAATTGTACTTGTGCCTCAAGTGTCTCTTATGCTTTTAAAATGTTAGTTTGTGACCACCAATTATCTGTAAGGTTTTCTGTGAGAGAAACATGCGCTATAGAGAGTAGAGTGAGATCTGATCTTAAACCATAAATACTAAGCATTTTAAGAGAAAACTTTTCCCAGAGCCTGATTTGGTAGCATAGTAAAAGAAATGGTTAGTAATTTCACATTTTATATAGTATATTAATTATAAATCTGACACTTGCTTTGGGAGAAATACAAGTTAGCCATTAAATCACCTTCCTGTGGCCTGTTCTAAATATTGACAATGAGATCTCTTATATGGAATAATTAGCTTGAGAAATTTTCTCCTTTCATTTGGGTTTTTGTAGTTTGCCATTGAAAATAGGTGTTTCTTTTAAATAACCTGTTTGGAGTTGAAAAGCGATAGCCAACACATAAAATAAAACAGCCCCTAGACAATAGAATACTATACTGTCAATTGAAATGTTCTCATAAATTTTTATAAAGTGATTATGTGTGTATGCACATGTGTGAATATATAAACTAACATACACACACACGTATTCACCATAACATGGCTTGGTTTGAGGCTTGCTAAGCATAAATCTATGCTTTGTGTTTTTGTAGTCTATTCTAGAGTTTCACTTGTGCTTTTCCATTTACTTTTTAATAAAGTTATTAAATTTGGATTTGGTATTATATTATTAGGGACAATTTATTAAATCATTCATTATTTAAATAATTATTCATTTAGATATTTTCTTTAATAAAACCTCTGCTAAAAAATGTTAGCATATATGCTCAGAATTTCATTTATAAAAAGGAAAGCATGTTTTGGTCATTAAATTTATTTTTATAATATGCATGCATCCTCTTTATAATATATGGGATTTTATACTTGAAGAGAATCCAGAAATAAAAAAAGAAATTCACTAAAATATATATGAGCTATTTAAAATATTTATTTCAGAGCTGTATTTTTTTGTTGGTTTGTTTAGCAAAACTCAGAATTTATATTCCAAAAAGAGCCATACTTGTTCTTTTGGTTATAACTCATTTTAAAGCAGCTCTTTTACAGAGAGATTCAATATCGGTATCATTTATGTAAATAATTAAAGTTATCAATTATTTCATTTTTGTTAAAATCTACAAGAAGATTTTCCTCATCTTTTCTTTGGGTGGATTAATATTTTTGTTCACTCTTAGTAATCTGAGCAAAGAAACAAGAGGTTTTTCTCAATTTTTAAAGACTAGGTCCTTAAGAATCTGTGAATAAATAATTGTGTTATTTATGAATGAACCATTTTCTGAAGACTTTTTGTGTTTAGGACTTATCTATTTTTTTTTTTAATATTTGTTTTTAAAGGAATGCATTTATGACCACCAGAGAATGGTTTGCATTGAAATATGGTATAAAAAAAAGGTATCATTAAAAAAAAAACTTGTGTTCACACCAACTTTTTCACTTATTAGCCTGTAACCTTATTCTGTTGAACTAATCTCCTGAGTTTTATTTTTCCTATCTACAAAATAGAAGAGTAATAACTGTCATGTTTACCTCACTGAGTTATTTTAAAGATCATATAAGAAAATGCTTTAAACCTCCTACACATAGGCAGTAAAATGAGATAGTTTCACATTTCTTTGTTTGACCAAACTAGTTCTTATAATTAAAGTTGTGTGAAAAAAAGGAAAATAAGGAACATATTCTGTCATAATTCTCCTTAGACTCAGAATTAATAATTAAAATTATCTTCTGAAATCAACATTAGATAAAATGCATTATTATAATTTTTATATTACTATTTTATAGATTTCTCACATATCTTGCTATTTGAGATAATTGTTTTAAAAGGTGAAAGATTATAAATCTTAAACTTGAAATAATTAGTAAGAGTGAAACTAATATGAGATTTCATGATTTTGAATGTGGTATGTGCAAAAATAGAATCCACAATTCTTTAAACCCTCCACCTTGAATATAAACCCTAAGTATAAACATCACCACCAGAGTTCTTAAATTAGGGCATGCTTTTCTCCTTAACATTTGTTACTTTGAAGGAAAAAAAGGAAAAATAAATTTTAAAAAGGAGAAAGAAAATTTTTGCTCAGATGTCCCTTAGTTTAAATTCATACAACTAATTATATCAGTGCAAATGTGCCACATAAATCCAGTCCTTTGGAAACTTGCTTGTTTGAAAACACCTGATACACATAAATACAAATTGTAATGTATGCACTATTTAAAATTATTTATAAGATTTCTCCTTTGGCCCTGAAAATTTCCTAGCACATATCTAAGAAGTAAGAGAGATTGCCTAAGCCTTTAAGCATTTAACTTGTCTGATGAGACTGCTGACATGAGTGACAATTAGTACAAATTATCATAATTGTGTTCTTTGGATAAAATGCCACATTACTTCTTTAGGAGCAAATGCAGGCTTCTACTTAGTAAAATGATTCAGATACTTTGATTCTTTAGAGACAGTCAGAAATTCACAATCTGCCGTGTGGTATTCCCATGTAGTCTACTTCAGATCCATCTGAACAACGACAGCCCTCCTTTTCCTTTCAATAAAATAGGTCCATTAATGTAGTGCACCTCACTCTCATTCACTCTAAGGGAGTTGCATTTTTATTACTGAAAAAAAGTATCACATAAATACAAATTACATTTTTTTCATTAGAAAACTACTTTTCATTTCAGAAAAAATTCAATTAATTATGAATAGGGTTATGCTTTCATCAGGGAGAGAAATATGTAATTTTTCTTCAAGCCTCAAACACATATAATGAAATCTTTTATCAGAATCCACTCTTAAGATGGATTTTTAAAAGTATAGACTTTATTAAAATCTCAGTTCAATTAAAATGCATTCAATTACTTTAAATCTTTATTAAAATCTCAGGTAAAATTGTACAACGGTGTAAAAGAGACTTGTACTCTTTACCAGGCAGTTAATTCTTACAAATGAACATAAAGCACACAGTTTTGCTCTGCAGGAGAGACTCAAAAAATAAGTTTGGGACTTGGGGGATGGGGTTGGGAAAGACTGGAGATGGAGGCTGCAGGCTATGTGGTAACTTCAGGCCCTGGCTCCCTTCTACTTCTTGTGACTACGAATGTGGCATTATCTTGTGAAAATCCCCGTAGCAGTACTACTTGGCATATTTATAGAATGCCTTTTCCTGGTCACATTAATTGAAAAGACCCAATGTAAGGATTTTATCTCACTATCTTCTTTGGATGTTTTCGGTACAGTATCCCTGATTCTTTTTCAAGGGCCGCTTGAAGATGCCATCGAGGAGGAAGAAGAGTGTCCATCCGAGGAAACAGACCTCATCTCCAAAGGGGACTTTCCATTGGAGGAAAGCTTTTCCACAGAATTTGGGCCTGAAAATCTGAGCTGTGAAGAAGTGGAATACTTTTGTAGCAAAGGTAATCGTTAATGGTTGGATGAAATGTGTGACTCCCTTTACTCAGATGATTCTGTAAAGTGTAAAACATACACTCAGGTGGTAGAATAAAAGTGCTCAAGATACTGACACACTATTTGGAAGTTGTGGGTTTATAGAACAATCGTGTATAAAGTACAAGATTCTCATAGACCATCCTATTATTGTGATCTTGCATTGGTGTGGAACATTTGTTATAATTGATGAAAGCACATTTTTAAAATTGTACAATTAACTATAGTCCATGATTAACTTTAGGGTTCACTGTGTAGTGTAGTTGCATGGGTGTTTTTTTTTTTTCTTTTTTTTTTTGTTTTTATTCTGTTACTGTACATACAATCTAATGTTTCCCCTTTTAATCACATTCAGGTACATATCAATTATATCAATTGTGTTCACAATATTGTGCTACCATCATCACCATCCATTATCAAAACATTTTCATCATTCCAAATAGGAACCCTGTACATTTAAGCCTTAATATCCCATCCCTCCCCACCCCATCCCCTGGTAAACTATATTCTAGATTGAGACTCTATGAGTTTGCTTATTCTAATTATGTCCAATCAGTGAGATCATGCAATATTTTTCCTTTTGCATCTTACTTATCTCACTCAACATGGTATCTTCGAGGTTCATCCATGTTGTCACATTTATCAGGACTTTATTACTGTTTATGGCTGAATAATATTCTATTGTGTGTAGGTACCACATTTTATTTATCTGTTCTTCAGTTGATGGACATTTGGGTTGCATCTATCTTTTGGCAATTGTGAATAATACCTCTATGAACATTGGTGTGAGAATATCTGTTGGTGTCCCTGCTTTCAATTCTTTTGAATTCTCTACCTACTAGTGGGATTGTCAGGTCATATGGTAGTTCTATCCTTCGCTTTGTGAGGAAGTTGCAAACTATCTTCACAGCATCTGCACATTTTATGTTGCCACCAGCAATGAATGAGTGTTCCTATTTCTCTACATCCTCTTGAACACTTGTTATTTTCTGTTTTTAATAGCAGCAGCCATTCTAATGGCCAAATCGCATTGTGGTTTTGATTTGCATTTCCATGATGACTAATGATGGTGAGCATCTTTTTGTGTGCTTATCGTTCATTTGCATATCTTTGGAGAAATGTCTGTTCAAGTCTTTTGCCCATTTAAAGTTGGGATGTTTGTCATTTTCTTGTTAAGTTGAAGTATTTCTCTATATATTCTGGATATGTGGCTCCAAATATTTTCTCCCATTGTGTAGGTTGTCATTTCATAAAGTCCTTTGAGGCATAAAAGTTTTTAATTTTGATGAGGTCCCATGTATCTATTTTCACTTGTTGCTTGTGCTTTGGGTGCAAAATCTAAGAAACTATTGTCTAACACAATGTCCTGAATGCTTCCCTACATTTTCTTCTAGGAGTTTTATAGTTCTAGCAATTATATTTAGGTCTTTGATCCATTTTGAGTTGATTTTTGTATAAGATGTGAAGTCGGGATCCTCCTTCCTTTTTCTTTTCTTTTTTTTTTTTTTTTAAGTGGAGGTTCATTTTTTCCCCACCACCGTTTGTTGAAGAGCTTATTTCCCAATTGAGTGGTCTTTGCCACCTTGTCGAAAATCAGTTGGCCATAAATGTGAGGATTGAGCAGTCTCTGAGAACCATTGTCTGAAAGATAGGTTAACAAGGGAGAGAAAGAGAAGAGTAGGCTTTGAGCCATCACCCATATGGACATAATCTATGGTAAAGAGATAGAGTATAGTTGCATATTGAAGGAAAGGGCAGATGGGTAATATTACTGGGTTTGGGGGTGCAGGGTTGACAGGTGGGTAGATTAGGAAGGGCAGGTTGGAATACCCAGGGCATGTAACTATGAATCTTGTCATGCCATGATTTCTGAGCTCTCAATTAGATTCTATTGGTCTATATGTCTGTCTTTGTGATAGTACAATGCTGTTTTGATTACGGTGGCTTTATAATAAGTTTTAAGGTTGGAAAGTGTAAGCCCTCCAACTTCATTCTTTTTCAGAATGGCTTTTGATATTCAGGGCCTCTTAACCTTAAACTTCCATATAAGTTTGATGACTGGATCTTCCATTTCTGCAAAGAAAATTGTTGGAAATTTGATTGGGATTGCAGTGAATCTATAAATTGCTTTGGGTAGGATTGACACCTTAACAGTATTTAGTCTTCCAGTCCATCAACACAGAATGTCCTTCCATTTATTTGTCTTCTTTAATTTCTTTTAGCAGTGTTTGGTAGTTTTCTGTGTACAAATCCTTTACATCCTTGGTTAGATTTATTCCTGGATATTTCATTCTTTTAGTTGCTATTATGAATGGAATTTTCTTTCTTGATTTCTTCTTCCAGTTGTTCATTGCTTGTGTATAGATACACTGCTGATATTTGGGTATTGATCTTGTACCTCATTACATTTCTGATTTCATTTATTATCTCTTTGAACTTTGTTGGGGATTTTTCAGGATTTTCTGTATCTAGGATCATATCATCTGCAAATATGGAAAGTTTTACTTCTTCCTTTATAATTTGGATGCCTTTTATTTCTTTTTCTTGCCTAGTTGCCCTGGCAAGAACTTGCAGTACAATGTTGAATAACAGTGGTGACAGTCGTCATCCTTGTCTTGTCCTTCATTTTTAGAGGGATAGCTTTCAATCTTTTACTAATAAGTAGGGTATAGGACTTATCATGTTAAGGAAGTTTCCTTTTTATCCTAGTATTCTAATTGAGTCTTCAAAAGGATATTCTACCTTTCTATCAATGCAGCTGCTTCAGGATGATGGGAAACATGGTAAGACCAGTGAATTTTATGAGTATTGCCCTTTTGCTGCACTCTTGGTACCAAACTCAGGGTTCTCCAGAGAAACAACCAACAGAATTCCAAATTCCGTAGGTAGGCTATAAGCAGGAAACTTTGAAAAAAGGTAATTCTGAATTCTGACACATTCAAACTCTATAGGACAGACCACAAGCCCGAAACTCAGAAGAAGGTGAAGTTGTATTCCCCAAGAATAGCTGGCTGGCTTTAAAAAGAGGCAGAAATTCTTCTTTCTCTCTTCTTCTTTCCTTTCTCTCTTTAAGACTTCCAACTTGATTGCTGAGGGCAATCTCCTTTGTTGATTGGAGATGCAATCAACTGACTAATGATGTAAATCTATCTAAAAAATACCCTCACAGTAATAATCAGGCTATTGCTTGTTTGACCAAACAGGTGGACACTGTGACCTTGCCAAGTGGACACATGAAATTAACCATCACGAAAAGTCAGTTATTTCTAGATTAAACCCTGGAAGAAAGAAGATGATGAAGTAGTCCCCATTCTTTCATACTTTATTTCTAGAGATTTGGACAATCTTCTTACCTTACACTACTCAATATACACTGCAAGCTGTAAGAGAAGTATTTTCTTCTTTTCCTCCATCCACAGCATCACCTGATGAAATTGTGCCAAGGTTGTGACAGACACATAGAGATTGTGGATTGTACTAATCAGATTCTCCCACCTTGAACTCAGTTCAACTTGGCCACTTCAGTGACTCTGACCCTGAAATGTCATTCCAAACCATCACCATTAACTGAAATATATGTCCAATAGATAACTAGATCTATTGATAGAGAAGCATATGGTCCTTCCACTGGTTTATATATTGTGTAGCTCTAACTACAATGCTTCTCTCTCTTTTGCTTTATAACAACCTATATGAAAATTGTTACACTTGTTTTCCTCTATGTTTTCTCACATTTACCTCCATGATAATGTAACAAACTTCTCAGTTTTATACACACATACGCACATACACATACATCTCTTCTGCTAAATTCAAGGGGTTTATTTATTTGACTTCCAAAACAACTATATCCTTCTTGTTCCTCTTGTCATACTCTTCTGATTGTTCTTCTCTTTCCTATTCATTTGACCCTTCATTAACGTTGGACTTCCTAACATTGTTTTCTCAGATGTGGCTGCTGCTTCTCCCCCTACACAAGTTTTAAAGTGTTCTCACCTGTTTCTAGGATTTCATTGTGACAGTGACTTCAAAATCCATAGCTTTAGCCTATATCCTACTTCTAAGCTGCTGACAAAAAAACAATCCCAATTATTTCAAACTCAACATATCGAAAACCAAATTTTGCAACTTTACTTCTAGACCAACTCTCCTTTTTGCATTATACTTCTCCATGTCTCCGCTTCACAATATGTCCATTCCCAAAGCTAGAAGTTCAGGTGTCATCCTTGACTGCTCGATCTTCCTCACATCCTACTACCTTCACATTCAAATTCTGTGGATGCTGTCCCTCTCCTCTTGAATCTCTTTCCCTAGTGCTTTTGCTTTAGTAACAACCTTCTTCAACTCTTCCTTTGAATTTACCATAGAGAACTGTGCCATGTCTTTTACTTCCAGATCATTGCAATGTGTCCTCTGCCTAAAATGTTCTCTCCTCTTTCAATATCTTTGGCCTTTTACATTTTCCCTTGCACAAGATGTCAAGGTCAGTGATTCTCAAAGTGTGGTCTCTGGGCCAGCAGCAATAGCATTACCTGGGAACTATTAAAAATGCAAAATTTTCCCAGGTCCTACCCCAGATCTACTGAATCAAAAATTCTGGGTGTAGGTCCCAGCAACCTGTGTTGTAACAGTTGCTCCAAGGAATTCTGATACATGTCAAAATTTGTAAACCTTTGGCCTAAGCCAGGTATTGGCAAGCTTTTACTGTAAAGGACCAGATAGTAAAAATTTTAGAATTTAGAAGCCAAGAATGCAAAATAGAGGATGTCATGTACCTACTTATATAACAAGAGAAAAACCAAATGTGCCCAATATTTTGAATGATGAAATTCAAAATTTTATTTATGGATGCAGAAATTTCAGTTTTATGTATTCTTATCAAGAAATAGTATTTGTTTAATTTTTTAGCTATTTAAAAATGTAAAAAAACATTCTTAGCTCATGGGCTATACAAAAACTGGCTGTGAAACACATTTGGCCCATAGACCATTTTGCCAACTCCTAATCATCGCCAGATTTATGTCTTTCCTTCACCCCAGGGTTGTAGCACTGTAACATTGGACACTTTTCTTTTTGTTTACTTGTTAGTCATTGGTATGGGTGCAAATCTCCTTCCTATATGCTAAGCTCCTTGAGGGCAGTGATTATGTTGTAATAATTTATATTTCATCCGCAGAAAGTAATGTGCCTGGTCAGTAAACATTTTTAAGTGAATAAAGAAAAGAATGAACAATTGGAAAGCATAGAATTCCATTTTTGTGAATTTTACTTCAATTTATTCCAGCTGTTTCTTAATTTTCAAATAACTGTTTTGTGGAATTTATTAATGTAATGTTTTTGTTTATGTTACCTTATAATATCCATATGACAGAATCTTTTTATTCATTTCTCCTCCTCCCTTTAAGGATATCTCCACTTCCACTTATCCTGTTGGCCACATCACCTGCAAAATGGGCAATCTTTGCTTTGAGCACCATGTTTTCAGCTAACCTTTGATGGGTTTGTTGCTGAGGAAGAAAAGGACAGGGATAATTAGTCTTTGCCAAACATGAAGTTTTAACCTAAGCCTTTTCTTACTCTTGAAAAGCTTCTACCACCCATTCTGCTGAACTTCATAGTCACAGATTGTTGTGGCTTAAAAAAAAAATTTTTTTTCTTTGTTAGAGAAGTTATGGGTTTACATTTCCCCTTGTAATCATATTCAGATATATATTTCATTGCTGTTGATTGTGTTCACACTGTTGAGCTACTATAACCAGCATCCATTATCAAAACATTTCCATCATTCCAAATAGGAACACTGTACATTTTTTTTTTTCTATGTACATTTTAAGCCTTAACTTCCCATTCCCAATCCCCACCCTTTCCCCTGGTAACCTCTATTCTAGATTCTGATTCCGAGTTTACTTTTTTTTTTTTGGCCACCGATCTCTGCCAAGGTTTCAGCCTTCCCCTCCAATCTCCGAGTTTACTTTTACCAGTTGTTACAAATCAGGGAGATCATACAGTATTTGTCCTTTAGTGTTTGGCTCATTTCACTCAACATGAAGCTTTCAAGGTTCATCCGTGTTTTGCATGTATTAGGACTTCATTGCTTTTTGTGACTGAATAATATTCCATTGTGTGTATGTACCACATTTTATTTCTCTATCTAGAGAAATTATTTGGAGTAGGGGTGTGTGTGTTTGTGTGTGTGAGAATTTCTTGATCTGACTTGACCAGTCTCAAAAAGGTGCCAATATGCTTCTCTCCCTGGGCCACATGTATATTTGTCACCATGACTTTCTACTATTGTGGGTGTGCTAGATACCAAGAAACCAGCCAGTTCCCATCCCTGTCATCAGTAGAACCCCACCACCCAAACTGGAATGGAATGCCAGCCCCAGCTTCTGACATACACACTGAGGTTCAGAAAACTTCCTTTACCATTGCCTCAAAATCACTTTGTAATCCTGTCCTTGTCTCCCACATCAGAGACTTCTGGTTGGAAATGAGAAAAGTAGGGACAGAATAGGACTTCTTTGCTAGTGTTGACTCAGATTTTAGGCCAAATTAATAATTTACTTAGATGTTCTAGACACCAGAACCATTCCTTGATGATATATAACCACTGAAATACATATAAGAGCTGACTGGAGATGTGGAGATTTTAAACCTATATTTGAAGACATCCCATTTTCCTTCTTTGTCAGGAAGTACATTTGTTGTGCATTGTAGAGGAGTTGCTTGTGTTTGGTATTGCAATAAAGAAAAGGAACTAAAGGATAAAAGATACCATCTATTTTTGCTCTGTGGTTAAAAATGTTAGTGTATGGATTTAGATTTTTGTTAATTTAATTATTCTAGGAAGGTCATAATCATAGATATTAGATATATTTTACATTTTTTGGCATTCATTTCTTAAGGGCTACGTTAAATGAAAGATTACGGAATTCCAAGTTTCTTAGGTTGTACTTTATTGGAGGAAAAGCGACTTATGGGATTCTTACATAATGACATAATGATGTTCTCAGGATAATACTTTGCATCTATACTAATCAGAGTTCTAACACATGAAAAATAATGTCAGACCCTTAGGAACTAAGAAAAAGTACTGAATTACAATCATTAAGAATGCTGTCAAATGTATATTATTATCAACTCTTTGAACAATTGGAGATTTTTAAAAAGTCAAGTATATCCAAAATAATATCTATAATATATAATTAATATATAATGTTAGATGAGATATATTTTCTCTATTTATATTAAGGTAAAATTCTCAAATGTTGGGTTTGGAAACTAGATAGTCAGATGAGAATAAGAATTTTTATTTTCACATAATTTTTTCAGGATAAATAGTAATATTAATATTTCAAATTACCATGGCCTTGTTCAATAGGCAAAGAGTTTCATTATTTTAATCTCATAGAATATGTGACCAGGGAATTCCCACTGAAGTCAGTAGAAACTAGTTTGAAAGAGAGGGCTTAGAGATACTGCAGCCCCTTGAGGTCATACAAAGAATGCCATCCATTTTCCACTTACATTGATTAGCTACAATGGGAAGAGAAAAGTTGCTCTCTGAAAACTTAGAATCTGATCTTTCTGTAGAAATTCACATATTAGTCTCAGTGACACACAATCGTGTTTTATTGACAGTTGTGAGGAGGGAGGTGGTTAGCCATTGAAGGAGTAAAAATATCTAAACATTTTATAATGCCAGTGTCATGATTGAAAAAGCATGTTAAAAATGTTCCTCTGAAGATAAATATTTATAACTTAAGTTCCTTGATGAAACACACCTTTTGTACATATTTTAAATCATTTATGGCAACTTAAAATTGTCAATATATATAGGAAAATGAGTTGGGTTGTTTTGCAAGTTTCTTTATCTGTAGTTCCAAAATCTAGCAATAATCTAGCTGTTTTAGGGTGTTCTAAATATAAAAAATTTGAATATCAGTTGCTTTGCTTACCAAAGGATAGTTAGTTTAAAATCTTAAATCACAAAAATATGACTAGACATTTTATGTTTTCCAAACAAGGTATTTTGACACATTTTCGGGGGAGGGGGGAGCACTGAGGAGACATATCTGGTTTTCTATATATCTTCATATTTTAGCAACTGTGTTTTATGTAAAAGCTATACTATACTTTTGTAACTTTCCTTAAAAAAAAAGAAAAACTTTCTACTCTGTACATCTGTGAAACCTTATCATAGATAAAAGTTTCCACATCCTTTGAAATTGAGCTTCTATATGATACAGAATATTTTTAGTGTTAGGAATGACTCTACTTATTATTGTACTCTCCTCAACTTACCTATTTTCTTGTTGTATAAAGGCAGCTTCTCCAACAAGTGTGAAAGTATTTATTAGTAAAGTTGCCAGTCATTATAAAATGTGATTAAATATGACCCAAATAACTCCCACAGTATAAGATTCCAGAGAAATGTAAAAAATGTTGGTCAGAATTTTGTTAGTTTTAACTGTGTTAAATTCTAAATCATATGCATGTAAAACATACATATTTACAATTGAAAGTGGAAAATATCAGTTTTTATAAACCCTTGTTACAGTGGCAGGCCTAAAACTTGAAACTGACATGTCTATTGGAGTTCCCTATGTCACTTTTTATTACTTTGGATTAGTTCCATAGTTGAACATTCATATCTCTATTTTTAATCCTTGAAATGAAATAAAACATGTTTATAAAAAGACACTATTTTAAATTCGCTCTGATATCTAGATTTTAAAATTTTTAGCAAAATATAAAAAGCAGTGCTTTCAATTTATATCATCTTTTTTTGTGCAATGAGTTTAGATCATTTGGCATGTTGCCTCACAGTATCACTGAGAGGAAGGAAACAAGCAAGAATTATTTCCTTGAATTTACAGATGACGAAGACATCAAGGCTGGATCCATAAGTGCTACACATTTCCTGTGTACTAAATTGTTTGCTACAGTGATTTTTTTTTCTTTTGTTTTAAATATTAAACATGGGAGTATGTCAACGCATGTTTAGAACTAAGCAAACTAATTTAAATGGAAATATAGGTGATCTGAAAAGCAACCCGGGTGGTGTTAATTATATCATTGCTGGCAGGTGGAAAATCTTTTATATATTTGATTAGTTATTGCATAAACTAAAAGGTAATAAGTTTCGTCGTGGGATTGGCATGTAGCAGTTCTAAAACTGGTTTACTAAGATTAGCTAGGTGGAAGAGGGTTTCCTCGCTGAAATATTCACGCCTGTTAATGGCTGAAGTGAAATAAACATATATTGGGATACATTCCAGGAGAATCTCACAGAATATGTGAACAGGAAGAAAAGTGTGGGGCGATTGTCACTGTAGGCTAGTATGATGTAATAGGATTGTAAAAAAAAAAAAAAAAAAAATCCTTGAAGCAATTAACATTACAGTGAGCTTTGAGTTATCAACAATACTTATCTAGAAATTCTCCTCTGATGCCATCAGCCCTAATTATAAGCTAAAAGGGAAAATGATGACATCAAAGTTTGATTTAAGAAAACAAAAACCAAAAGTCAAAACAAACCTTATTTCCAGCCCTAGTATCTAGGATGGGTGAAGTGCTTACCCTACAGAGATGAACTGAAGTTAGGACTCTTCAATCTGGAAAGCTTAAGGTGAAAAGGGGGACATGCTGGAGATACATAAAATAAGGAAAACATGTAGTGTAACAATGGACATTCTCACCAAACTCAAGAAGAGCTGACCTAGGTAGAACCTTTAAAATAGAAAAATGTAAAGCATATTAAAGGTAATAAAGTCTGGATTATTCAGGCTTGGATTTGGCTCTACACGCGGAAGTAACTAATACTAAACCCAAAACAAGCAAAATAGAGTCGTTAAATGGCTTGGCAGAAGCTTTCAATTCTGTTCAATAGATGAAGTTCAACTCAACCCGTACGTTAAATATCTGCGATATGCCACCTCGCCAGGATGTTGGGGAAACAACAGTGGACAAAAGTCAGTCCCCACTCATGGTAGGAGGAAAGAGAGAAACAATCAAACTCACAATCTATAACCATGTCAGGCAAAGTTTAGCGCTACAGAGAAGTCAGCGTGTGTGTGTGCGCGCGTGGGCGCGCGCTGTTTTTTAAAAGCGCGATCACAGAAGGTGAGCTTTCAGCGGAGGCCTGAGGGAAGGAGTGAACGTCCAGTACTCAGTCTCCTTTAGCAGTACTCTGAGGCTGGTGTTGCGGGAAGCCAGAAGAGGACAGCAGAGAGCTGGGGAGCAGGACAGAGGAGCCATACCTGGGAACTTACTTTAGGAATCTATTGGATTTCCATATTGTGGAAGCCTTGGGGACCCATACTATGAAGAAAAACTGACTTCTCTAAGCCACGGGGAAGATTTGCGATATAAGTGGCAGAAGAGGCATGGTCGTGACACAGTTTGTATACACCTAGAGAAGAATGGAGACCGGCAGAAAGTAAAGGTTGAAGCAGGAAACGGAAGCAGGTGAATTGGGGAAACTGTCATGAGATGCGAATAACCCTGATCAGAACCTGCCCTTTAGCCAAGGGCTTGATGAGACGCCATCTGTAGCTCATTAATATGGTTTCCAGAACAGCAGTTTGAGGATGTTTGAGGTTGCATTTGTCACTTTGTTCCCTTCCACAATACCAGGGTAGGATGTGTATCTTCTGTATCTTTCTGTGCCCTTGGATCAGGATGATAAAGTGTAAGGAGCCATGAGAATCAGAACTGGTTTCATCACTGTGCTTAAATATTTTTTTGCCAATAGATCTCCAAGCTCACTGAAATGTTTTCTCGTCTTCCCTCCCTCTCTTCCTCCCTCCCTCCCTCCCTTCCTTCGTTTGTATAGCTTTGTGGCTTTGTTTAAAAGTAAGAAATAACTGAGGAGATGCCATATTTCTCCTTAGACTGTAACAAACCAAAGCCTAGATTACTGGCATGTACCACGCTCCCCCGAAAAAAAACAATGCACCCTTTATGCAGGTTTTGGTTGTGGGAGTAATAGTTGCTTGCATTTCATTTGATCCAGTGTCAAACATCCATGCTGTGTTGTCTCCTATTTTCTACTTTATACTTAATTTTTCAGTCCAGAAAGTCTATTTCGCTATATTCCATAAACCCTTTTCAATCAATATGGTTTCTTTCGTCCTTGGTTATGCCATTAATGGCATGATTTTACCTCCTCTGATGCTTGGGCAACTGGCATCAGAAGCCGCATAAGGCAGCTCTACCATAATCACTTTGAAGGAAGGAGATCTATACTGGCAACTTAAAATTTTTTTTCCTTCTTAACAGCATGAAGAAGCTCAGCTCTTTAAAATCTTGCATATAACATTGACATTTCGAGGGTGTGTTTGGACCAGGGAGTTCAAAGAGAAGGAATAAAGAAGAAAAGCCAATATGACTTTGTTTTTTACCTTGCTGGAGGAGCTGTTTGTGCAAATCGCCTATAAGCTTATTGACCTGAATCTTTGACTCCTTGTTTTCTCTGGATTTGGCTGGAGTGGAGACACTGATGGAGCACTGATAAGGGCTGATTGAACAGCCCCCAGCTTTGCTTGGCACAGACCTCCCTTCCCTTCTCTACATCTCCCCCTCCCTCTACCTGACATTATTGTTCCTTGGCAAGCCCCTCCTTTGCCTGGAATCAGTACCTCCCCTCCCCCCCTTTTAAAATTTATTTTAAAACCATTAAATTTTTCTTATATAAGTTGTCCAATTATACAAAATGAAAACAATTATTTTTGAAAGATAGAAATAGAAGTTATAATAACATCCTCCCTGTATTTTCAGCTTGTGAGATTGAAAAAAAGATACGAAATTTATGACATTTTGGTATCACTCTTTTATAGCTATCTTGAAATCCCCAAACTTAGTTTTTGTTTGGAATCGGATTGATTTTTTTAAAAAACTACAATTGCTGGAAAATGAGGGAGCATATGAAGGAAATTACTTCTTACAATAGAGTCAGCATTTTATGGTTATTATGGAACTAGAATGTGTACCAATTTGTCTATGACTCAGTGTCCTGTATCTAAGGGTTAGATAAAGCTTTGTCTACTTTCAACATCTCTGATCCCAAACATATCACCATAACAATTCTTTAGTCAACAAAATTAAAATGACTTTTTCTAGTGCATGAAATTATTTGTCTTGATATCATTTATACCATATAATCATGAATAATATATGACCATATATACTATGTTTTTGCCTAAGCCAAACCAGATTCATTGCTCTTTCTGTGAGGAGATATCAAAAAATTTAAAATCTCCCTGATATGTTTTAAAACCTATTAAAACTTGATTAAAATATGTAATTAGTTTATCTAAAATTCTGTTGTAATCTCTGAAATAATCATACTGTAATAAAGTATTTCATTCTACTTTTAACTGAATATACAAGATGCCAAGCAGTATACATTTTAGTTATATTCTTATTTTATATCAGCATCATTGTTGTCAATAATAAATATTGGAAATGTATGTAAGACCAGATTTTATCACTTAGAGAAATTGCCTTTGTAATTTTATGTTTAAGGGTTTTAAAAATGCAAGAACATTTTTTGACCTATAAGATTTAGTTTAGGGTTGTTGTTTTCCCTACAATGTTGAAAGTCAGGAGAAGAGTAAAAATTTATTTTATTTCCTATATCCTGGTATTTTATTTATATGAAGATAAGCATCTGGATATTGGGAAACATCTACATTATTGATTGAGTTTTTTGCTTTTAATTTAGATATTGAATTAATCATTAATTTTAGCCAAGTCATGTAAAGGAAAACTACTTAGTTTAAGTCCTTTTATTGCTACATTAACCCAGTGATGTTTAAGCTTGAATGAAGAGTCCATGCATCTTGAAGGAAGTAGTTTTTATATATCTGTATTATATAAAGATATTTTAAATTAAAAGATGTTTCATTTATATTTTGTTCAAATTTAAAAGCAATATACAGATCTGCACTGATGTTTGCCAATTTATATTTACTAACTCTTAATTTATATTTTGAAGAAAATTAAAAGTATAAATAGCATCAGTGAAGCCTGATTTATTTTAACCATTTTTATTTTAATCATACAGAATTGATGTAGTTGAGAACCTTGAATATATGATTTGAGATAAGTTTCTGTAGAATGGCAATATTTCATCTCTTGGAAATAGTCTGATCTCCTCAACTTTTTATCCCCAAGCATCAAAATTGATTAAAGAAATTTTCTTGGCTTTGCACTAGTATATTTTAGGCTTAAATCAAATAAGATTTTGAAATCTCTTTATCTTCTAATGTAAAATTCATATTTTTTGTTAGTACTTAAAATTTTTCCCAATGTTTTTGTTAATATTCGAGAAGCAACGTGCAGTATTAAAGCATTTCTCCATCCATTACCTGACAGGATAATCTTTATCTCTAGTAAGCCTAAACATTGGACTGTAGAAAGCAGTGGTACAATGAATTTAATTATAGTCATAAAATCTGTCATTTTTTTTTTTGTTCTTAAAAGGTCAAGTAAAAATAACTGAATGTGTTACATCAATAAAGTAAATACTGATAATGAATGCAGATTGCTGTTTGGACTCCTTATTGTAGTATGTTCTTACTGAACAGTAAGATTGTAGAGATTGGCACTGAGATGACACACCAATTATAATAATTATAATAGTGATAATAACAGCCTTCATTTGCTAACTGCTCCTGAAAGTCAGGCATCTTACTGTACATATATCATCTCTAATCAACTTACTGTCCTGTAGGGTAGATGTTATTTTCACATGCTTCTAGAGGGTCAGTAACTTGGCCAGAGTCACAAAATTACTAAATGATAATGCTGAATTAGAAATTGAGTTATTGGTACTAATAAAAAGAGAACTAATTTTGTTTTCTGATGCCCATTATCATATAATTCTTATAGAAGGAGTTGAAAACTCCTCTGAAGAAGACTGGACATATGAAGTATAAAACCACTTTATCAAGGTATTTTTCACCTGGTATTCACTAATAAGCACTTATTAAACATATGTCAGTCAAGAATAAGGGGCTACACAAAACCAAAAAATAAGGCTGTAAAAATAAATTAATGTGTATGGGTTTAAAATATTCTTTTTGTATCTCTTTAAAGACTCTCTGTTGGTGTGAATTGGTTTGCAGTAAGTTAGCATATTGATGTAATGGGAGGGCTATATTGAAAACTCTTTGGGTTCATTATACTAACTGGATGATTGTTACCTTGTTTTGGTGACATCAAATAAGCCATGATTTCTCACTGCCTGTTTCTTATGAAGTTGTTTTTTGGGTAATTCAAAATAGTGGGGCACACCAAAGTGTGTGTACTTGGGCAGAAGCCAGAAATTAATGGCAGGAATGTTTACAAATCCATCAAAACTATTTGGATAGAGATTTCAGTTCAATAGACATGTTTGCAGAGTGAACTCTTTAAAGCAGTTTGACCTCAACACAAAATAAGACCAAATAAAAGCAGAGAAAGGAAGGAAGGAAGAGGGGAAGAGGGTATTGTTTGCAGGAAAAGCTCTGGGCACTGTAAAAACTTTTTGCTTTTCTGAAGGAAATGCAGTTGAGCAGATGGTAAGAGTGGAAGTGAGATAAACATAAGAACTGGAAAAGTAAGAATACATTCTAACAGGTTCTGTATCAAAGATCTGGGGAAGTAGAAAGATTAGACAAGGAACTGTTCTGAAACTTGACAGTGGCTGTATCTTACCAAGTCGTATGCACACAGCAGAGATGGAAAGTGGAATAGCATAGACAGTAGGCTGTGATTATATTTTTCTGTCAGTGAGAGGAGAAGGTTTCTTTAAGGATTATTTTTAAAGATATAGATATATCAAGATAGAAACAGAAAGGATATATAAACCACTTTGCTCTCTTACCTCTTTAATAATGGGATTTGATATAACTTCTATTGTTCACCATAGAATTAGCAAAAGACTATTTTGGGTCTTAGATGAACTGTTTTTTTTTTTTTTTCCCCAACACAAATTATGGTCCAGACTAGTTAAACAATACTAATAACTTGTGTGCTACTTGTTGCTGATCCTGAAAGCATGAGTATGTGTGAATGTGCATGCGTGATCACAGCTTTAGAAGCAGAAAGGAATATATAAAAGATGTTCTCATTTCTTAAAGATGCAGTAGTCTAGTAAGAAAAGGAAAGTTCATGCTCTAGTAAGACAAGGGAATAGATACAAGGGGTAGAGATACTATTGAGTTTGGGCTAATTAGGGAAACAGTGCATTCATTCTCAAGCTTCTTCCTTTCTGTAATGTGCATCATTCTAGTATGGGAATTTTTTTACCAGCATGTATGTGCCTCATTTAAACCTCATATTCTGTGCTCCTAATATCCTGTGCTAGGGCTGACTACTAAAGGGAATACCGAAATACGGCAACTCATGACAAGAAACAATAATTCTATTAAAAAAAATATCGAGTGCTCCTGAAAAAAAAAGAAAAGGGTTTCTCAAGGAAAACCCAATTTGGAAAAGAATGATCTGTTTTCTCTACAATCCTGGCAGTTGCATTGGAAACAGTGTTGGATAACTGTTAGAGTGGCCCTTATAAAATCAGATCATTAATAAAAGGGATAGATTTTGATAAATTATATATAATGTATGTTATCTTCTTATCTTCAGACTTAACATTGGCAAATAAATATTAGATCTACTCATTCATCTTTTAGTTTATTTAGCAATCACTTAATCAGATAGTTTTATAACAAATTATAGACATAGAACAGTTCTATATGGTGTTTGACAATTCTGAAACAAGTAATTCAATAAATATTGGATGTTGCTTCAGGAATCTGAGGCTAGTTTGGCAATGGTTTACAAACGCCTGTGCATTGGGGCAGTATTATTTATATGAGCAGAAAGGTAGTTTTGACACTTATTACCCACAGGCAGATTTTCTGTGAGGTTAATGAAGCTTAACCTTCAGAACCCCTCCCTCGATCAGACTCCTTCATAGCCCTCCACCTGCCTTTGTAATCATAACTCTGTATTCTTAAATAAAGCTCCCAAATTGTATAAGCTTCAAGCCTCACAAAGCCTGAATCCACCCTGTTAGTGCTTACATAAATGTGGGTAATCTAATAGGTGAAAAAATGATTGATCAAGTGTGTTAAGTTTGGTTTCAATTTCCTAATTTGTTGGATAACCTTAAGAAAGATGGCTAAAATGTCTTTGTATTTATAGTAGATATCTGAATTCCAAATCTATTATCATTATAAGGTAAGTTTCCTTGAGTGTAAAGAAACCACAAATGAAAAGCCTGATATTTTATAAAAAATCATCAACACACATTTATTGAATAACTTCTATGCACACTGCATTTCCATCAGAACTTCATAGTCAAGTTAGAGGAATAAAACAAATGCACAAGAAACAATTGGAAACCAGCTGTAGGGAGAGAAATAGGAAAAAGTTCTATATAATCATGTGGATCTGTTTGTGTGCATATCTGCCAAAGAGATGTAGAATAACACTGCTTGTTGGATTTGGTCGGGGTTTCTGGAGAATGAAGTTGTGAATAAACACTGGAGACATCTAAGACCATGAACTAATTTGGGGAGTAGAAGAGGACTATTTTTTAAATGGAAGGGCAGAATTATGTTGGCCATTGGTTAAAATGGCTTAGAATGTGCGGGCATTGAGTGATAGAATCAAGGACTCTTGGAGCTGGGAGAAACTGTCACAAGAATGGATTAATTAAAATTAGAAAGATGGCTTATGTTGCAAAGATAAGATCTTTTCCAGAATTGTCAGAGTTGAAATTGTTTGGTAATGTGCTATGTCACCCAACTAGGCAGAGATGAGTGGGACATTCTACTTTTTTGGTGAAGAAACAGTAAACAGTTTGCTAAAGAGAGTAGACTCCAGTAAAATGACCAAGGAGAGACCCAATAGTGAGAATTTAACAGTTAAAAAGTCCAAAACAACTATTTGTAGCAAATACAAGAAATAACATGGAATAAACACAAGTTGGTGTCCTGAGTCTGCTGCCTTCCAGGTATAAGAATTCCAGTTTTAAGCACTCCAGTTTTCTTAGTTATTACACTAGAATAAAATTCATCATCAAAGGATATTGTGTAGGTTAAATGAGATACTAAATGAAATATGCCTAGCACAGCACCTGTTTCAGAGTGTTTGCTTACCATTTTTAGTTTGTTTTTACACTTTGATCTTTTCAGCCTAAAGAGTCGAGAATTGTGTGGATTCCTGCCTAACCTGATGAGCCTTTGCCAAGGCCAAAATTTAAAAATATAACCCATGTTCAGGGCTGACTTTGAGTGAATAACAAGAAGAACAAGAAGGAAGAGGAGGAGGAGGAGACATGCTTTGGGAGGAAACTAGTTTTCAAAACATCCCTCTTTTGGCAAATCAAAAATAAAAGCGTAGGGGGCATGAGGCACATAGCTTGGTGAGTAGAGCACAGACTGGCTTTTCAGCCCCATTCATATTTTTGGGGAGAGGAGATAAATGAGTAACCCTCTTACACATCAAAGAAAGAGTCAATAGTCCCCATCAAAGTAGTCACTGAGAGAATGAGAAACCATCCTTTCGGGTAACTGTGGAGTTGAGTAAAGGCATTAGACAACCTCCACTGTCTTCTCCATCTCTGTGATTGATTTGAGGGCTGACTCTTTTATTGTAATCTCGATTTCTCTATATTATACTGCCCTTTGTGTACAAATAGGATTACATTAAAAATAATAATCTGTATTTTCTTCTACATAACAAAGGACTCCAACTCCAAATTTCAACATGTTAACTTTTAAGTCTGCTGGAGGTTTCATACATGGGTTTAAAACAAGTCCATCAGCTCTAGGTACTTTGTGGCTTCTACCATGTTCTTCCCTTCCCTTTTCCACTTCCCCCTCATTAATTATGGTGAATCCACTTGCAGAGGGACTTCTAGCACTTATAGATGCTATTGTGTCTGGGTGCTCCCAACACTGGTAATTCCAGATACTCTGCATTCCCAGGCATCCTTAAAATGCTTTTGCTTGGGGAGTTCAATCCATTAACATTCGCTGTTATTACTGTAAAGGCATTACTTACTTCATTCTTTCCTTTGGCACTCTGTTTTCATATCATTCTATTGTCTGTCTTCTTATCCTTTAGTTTACCCTTTCTAATAATCTTCATTTCTAAACTCTTCTCCAAATCTCTCGCCCTTGTTTTTCCCTTTCATGATGCAGCACCCATTTTAGTATCTCTTGCAAATCTGGTCTTTTGGTAACATATTCTATCAGTTTTTGTTTGTCTGTGAAGATTTTGAACTCATCCTCAGTTTTGAAGGACAGCTTTTCCAAATACAGAATTCTTGGCTGGCAGTTTTTCTCTTTTAGTACCTTAAATACATCATACCACTTTCTTCTCGCCTCCATGGTTTCTAATGAGAAGTCGGCATTTCATCTTATTGAGGTTCCCTTGTATGTGATGCTTTGCTTTTCTCTTGCTGCTTTCAAAATCTTCTCTTTATCTCTGATATTTGTCATTTTGAATAGTAGGTGTCTTGGTATAGGTCTATTCAGATTTATTCTGGGGTGCATTGTCCTTCTTGGATATTGATATTTATGTCCTTCATAGGGTTGGGAAATTTTTGGTCATTATTTTCTCAAATATTCTTTCTGCCCCTTTTCCGTTCTTTTCTCCTTCTGGGACATCAATAATGTGAATGTCCGTGCTTTTTGCATTGTCATTCAGTTTCTGGAGACTCTGTTCCATTTTTTCCATTCTCTCCTCTTTCTGTTCTCCTGTCTTTTCCAGTTCAGATGTTCTGTCTTCAAAATCAGTAATTCTGTCTTCAAGTAATTCACATCTGCTCTTATGTGCCTCTAATGTATTTTTAATCTCATCCATGCCTTTCATTCCCATAAGATCTGTTACTTTTCTTTGCAGGGTTTCAAATTGTTCTTTATGCTCTCCCAGTGTCGTCTTAATGTCCTTTATTTCTTTAGTCATATTTTCTTTCAATTCTTTGAAGTGATTTAGGAGAGTTGTGTGATTATCACTGATTAATTGTATTAAATCCTGTATCTCTTCAGGATATTTGGTTTGTTCCTTTGGTTGGGCCATCTCTTCTTGTTTCCTAGTATGGCTTGTAATTGTTTGCTGATGTCTAGGCATCTGAATATGTTGGTAAATTTACTCTGATGGCCAATTTCTCTCTCTTGTCTGTTGTTTTATTTTTCACAGCTCTTCTTTGATATATGGTTCAGTTTATTCTCAGTCTTTAAAATTTCCCAGCTTAAGTTTTCAAAATTGGGCCAGGGACCCACTAGGGGGATGCAAATTTTCTTCCAGGGGTTGAATACAGAGAGTGTGAACAATTTGTCCATTCAATTTCCAGACCTGCCAGAAGATGGCGCTTGTCAGTGCGCTTTCCACAGAGGTGTTTCAGTCTTGGCTTTCCTGTGTTCCTGTGTTGTATCTCCCGATCAGAGAGTCAAAGCAGGCTTGTTGGCCAGATTCACTGACTGACAGGGAGGAAGGTGTCTATTCCTCCCTTAGTTGGCTGCAGTGAGCCAGGTGTTTTTACCCCAGCTTAATATCTTGGGGGTGAGGACGGGAGTCCTTCCTGGCTTCCACAGGG
Source organism: Tolypeutes matacus (assembly GCA_026826555.1). NCBI lineage: Eukaryota > Metazoa > Chordata > Mammalia > Cingulata > Chlamyphoridae > Tolypeutes > Tolypeutes matacus. Next base: position 53,080,002 of record JAKSZT010054487.1, read on the forward strand.
CCTTAGTAACTCATCTTTGTCGTTTCCGCTTCTTCGTCTCTCTGTCTCTCACCCTCCTGGGAGTAGTGTAGCACTGTCCTGATCTGCTGACCCCCAAAACAGGTCCCTTGGACAGCTTTTGGGTCTTTCTCCATTGTTTTTGTGAGAGCATTCAGCTCTGTCTGTTAGTCTGTTGCCATCGTCCTACAATCCCTGAAAGGCTGATTTTGAAAGCACTGCACTAAAAATGGAAGGAGGATGGGAAATCATTCTTTTACATCTCTGAAAATGTGGAAGATGCTGTGGGTAGTATCCATGTTTTTTCTGTGTTTCATGAGCAGCCAAGGACCTCTTGTTGGAATGTAGGGAGGAAGTGCTGTGTGGATACCTTGTGGTAAAAAGATTCCAAGTGGGTCTCATGATAATACCTTTGGGGCTATCCCTGGTATTGGATCTGAATTAGACAGAAGGAGGCTTATGTAACCTTGAATCTGTTTTTTGCACAGATGTGGAAATTTCATTAGGATGGGGTTCATTTGCAGTAATAGATTCCTGGAAGTTGCCCTAGGACTTCTGGCTTATATCCCATTGTCCAGAATTTAGCCTTATAGAGTGATACATTTTGCTACAATAAAGGCTAGGAAATGTGGGATTTATCAGGTGGCCACATGCCCTGCTCTAGATTCTATTACTGTGTACAGCCTTCAGCCTATGTAAAAGGCATAGTTTTTATTTATCTTTGCTTGATTATTGGGAAAATTAATGACTCAAACAATGTGGTGGTCAGTGCATTCAACCTACATGCTTTATTCAATCCAATAAATATTAATGGCATACCTACTATCCATCAGCCAATGTGAGAGGTGCTGTGAGTATAATGGTGAGTAAATACAGGTTGTATCCTGGCTATCCTGAAATTTATATTCTAGTGAGAGTAACAGATGTTAATTTAAAAATCACACAAATGCTATGGGATGGTTTAACCTACTGAAGCAGGTCAGGGAAAGTGTCCTTCAGAATGTGACACTTGAGCTGGAATCTAATGTTAAATAGGCATATCCAGGTGAAAAGAAATAGCATGGTTCCAGGAAGAGGGGCGTAGCATGTGGTTTTGGTGAGAGTATGGTGAGCATGTGAAGAGAGAACAGGGATTGTAGTATGAGTTGACCCTGGAGAGATAAGTGGACCAGAGAGACCATGAAAGACAGTGATCTTAAGGCTTAAGATAGGAATGAAGAAGGAAAGGAAGCCTAAGAGAAAAAGGTAAATATCTTGAAAACTGAAGCATTAAATGCAAACACAAGCTTCCCATAAGCTCTAGTGGAGAGGGAAAATGGGTAGTATGATAGAATCCCAATGGTTAAGCAGGGAAAAACCCAGGGTTTCTCAGGAGAAATAAATATATTCCCTATTTGTTAGCTCTGGGAGTCAATCATCAGGATGTCTGAACTAGTGTTGTATAAAGTGAATTTGGCTATGGACCTTAGTCTTTGTTAGTTGCTGTCCAAAGAATGTTAATTCTCCATTGGATTACCTGTCTAGCCTTAGCATTTTGAAGGTGTGGCTTAATGAAAATCCTATTTATAATGTATATGTTTATTGTAGTAATGGAGCACTATGGTAATGAGTGATTGTTTATGAATCCTATTCTTAAAATGATTATGAGAGAGGAGATAGCCTCTCTGGAATGAATAATTTTGTTAAAAAGAAAAGAACAAACAGTGAGATTATATGGAAAGTAGTGATCAAATACCTTGACTGTCGCAATTTGGTTTGATCTTTCCATCTTAGGTTGGTTTGTTGGGGAGACAATTTCAGAGATTGTGAGATTAGGTTTTGGTTGTTGATGATGATGATGATGATAATGATGATTTCCTGTAGGGAATGTTTGGTTTAAAGCTTGAAGTCTAAGGCCAGCAAACTGAAAGGATAGTTATTTCTTGGTCTGTGAATGGGTAAATTACAGTTCAGAGTATTCTCATTTACAATCTATCATGCATTACTATGTCTCTTCTTTGGGACCAAAAAATGCCCATTTTTTAATGTAGATTCTTCCTTTGAAGGAAAATTAGTTGTAGTGAAATTGTGTTTTGGGGGGCATATGGGGGGGGAGAAAAAATGGATTTAAATATAAACTTTAAAATAGAATAAAATTGGGTGTCTCCCCCCCCACTTGCTTATGTATTTGACCCTTTCATTTGCTTTTTGATAGAAATAATGAAGAGTAAAAATTCTTGAATAATATACTGCTGAGAATTTACCTTATTTTTTCTCATGTGGAAATTTCCCTTATGCTCCAAATCTTTACTGAATTTAAACTTTGAGAAAAACTCTTTTGCATGGAGGATGAAATCGACAGTAAGGATGAATGTTCAATACTGTTGAACGAATTTATAAATCACCATTCTTTCTCCCTTCATTATCGATACTTTGTGATTTTTATATGATGTAGTTACCATAAACATTAGTATTTTCAAGAATTTTCCCTTATTAGCTATAATAAAACACCAGAAATTGCTGTAGTCACCCATTGACTGTAGGGATTGAGGTTCTTCAAAAAACAGACTTAGTCCTGGAATGCTGTTATCAACTGTTTAAAAATTGTTTCCTCATTCATGGTCTTAAAAATTTATAGCCAGGTAATTCTGACTGTATACTTTTGATCTGTTTAATCTTTCATATTCTGAGGACTGAAAAAGACTGTTGTCAAAATAATGGCATATTAAATAAGGAAAATCCAAAGAAGCTACAAGGAAATCACATGCATTTTAAAAAATAACTATACTGAATATGGCTATCCAGAATATTGCAAAAAAACACATTTTCTTTAATGTATGTAGTAAGTCATTGGGAGACTTGAGGCAGATACCATGATAGAATCCAGAGATAGAATGGACTTGCTGTTTTCCAAGAGTTGGAATGTTAAGATTTCCTTTTAGGTATTGGCATGAGGGGGGTAAAACCATTGCATCTTTATATCTGGAGATACAGCTGTGTCTATAATTTGACAATGCAGAGTTAATTTAACATGATATTTTTGTTTGGATAATCTATAACCAAACAAGTGTTTTAAACCAACCAGTACTGTGAGTCTATTAGGCAAAGCAAACACAAACTGAATCCTAAACTTTAATGTTCTCGTCCTTCAATAGGAGCTGCAGTTTTCTGTTTTTGACTGTTACAGTCTTTTAACCAAAGCTATCTTGTCTGATGATAAAACCATAAGTGTATGAAGCTCACACATTTTTCATCTCTTTTATGACCTTATCTTTCATGAGCGGCTTCTGTGAAGGTATCCTAACTATAGGAAGCACCTGGAAAACATATGTGATATCTATTCTCTGATAAGCAGTTGTGAACAAGAAAGTAGATCTGTCACTTCTGAACTGTTCATTGTTAAAAAATACTTTGATGATTTAGCTGATTGCAAAATACATTATAGGGATGACGAACAGCTACAGTAACATTTCTAGTCAAGAAAGTTCAATAGTTATATTGTACAAGAATTTCTATAAGAGGTTAATATTGATAGGAACTACATGGATTAAAAGAAAAAGGTTGAGAAAGGCTGTTTGCTTGCATGACTGCTTTCAAACACTTCTGGTACTTTGTGCTAAAACATGACTGTCTCAGAATGTGGATAATTTTAATTTTTACAGGAGTATTTAACTGAAAGTTTGTTTGTTTGCATTTTAGAAATTATTTTTACCTGGCAAGCAGAGCCACCGCATTTCCCATCTTGCCAACAATACCTAGTGTGGTATTTAAAGATTGTGTTTCATGTGCTCAAATATTATATTCTAGTGCATTTCCCTGAGTAATTTGTGCCGTACATTATATTGCTCAATAACACCTTCAATTTCCTCCTATAAGGCTCTCATTGAGTCTGAAAACTAGACTAAGAAAAATGGAAAGGCCCACAAAATACACATGATAGCTTTTAAAAGAGCAACAAAAGAGTTTAATCTTTCAATGGAAAACCATTAACTCCATGACCATAATTTTAGAAATATTATAGATTTTGTTACTGCTTGACATTTATTCTGTTTCATCGTTTTATGAGTTGGTCTCTAGATATATATATAGTGGTTATCCCATTAAATATGTTTGTGCCTTGCTGAAAATACACTAAATTTTCTATTTAAAAGTATGTGAATAAAGAATTTAGCAAGTAAATGAATTGATGTCAAATGCATTAGTGACTCTTTCTGTAATTCTCTTCCTTGCCTCTTCCTACCAACAAAGCTTTTGAAGCAATATCTTAACAAACTTGTCATTATTATCTTGGCTATTAATTATTCATGCCATCGTTCGTAAGCTGCTCTAGAGTACTGATTTCAAACATATGAAAATCAAAAATGGATAGAAGTAAAATGAAATGACTCTCAATAAAGTCAATTCCATTCAAGTCAAGAGGCGGCTAAAGTTGCATTAATATCAAAATAAAGTTCTACTTACAAAGTTTCCATGAGAATAAATATATTGAAAGGGCAGCAGCAAGACTCTATTGTGAGGAAATAAATAGTTTCTTGAAAGTAGCTCAGAGATTTCATACTCGATTAAATTATTTTTAAAACCTTTCATTTTTATTAGTAAAAAGATTAAGAATGAATTATGTAGAAACTTTACCATAAAAATGGGAACTAGTTTTCTGAGATAAAGTTAGAAGATGAAGAGTCTAAAAGTTGAAAAATGTTACACAATTTTCGTTTATTAAGTAGTAATACTGAGCTGAAAGCAATTAATTAGGAAATGTAATGAGATTGCAGAGGACTATGGCAAAAAGAATGAAACAGAAAATTTTCTAACTGGTCATTGAGCAATGCTTATTGATGAGGCATCTGTGTGTAGTTGATTTAACTACGTGCAGGTAAAGTGGTAAACGATAGTAAAAATAATTCTCGTAAGGATTAATTCCATTGAACATTTCATTTTAGTATGTAAGCATAATACAGAAACAGGGCTTATACATAATAAGTAGAAAACAGCGATCAGATCATATCCTGTCTTTGTTGCCTGGCATCTAATACACTTTGATTGTGATATCCTAATAGATTAAAAGCATGCTCTTTGGGAGTCTGGCTAACTTGGGATCAGATTTTGGCTCTGTCACTTTCTAACAGTGTTCCTGGGAAAGTTCCTTCTGGAAAAATAGGGGTACATTATACATGGCAGAGCTATTGATGTGATATGTATAAAGCATCTAGCAATACCTAGTGGTGAGTAAGTAAGAATAAGCTCAAGAAATGGTAGCCATTTCAGAGTATAATAGAGACTCCAAGCTTGATGATGTATTCTATATGTTATTTATCTTTATGATTTTGGTATTTGGCACATAGTGTACATTTAAATGAATATAAATTAAATTCTGAGCCATTTTGTTTTATACACACAAGTATGTGAATTCTTATGTCTTGGTCATTTTTCTTTTTTGCCTTATTAAGTTAAGAAAACATTAAGTAATCAGACAAGGACTTTAAACTGGACTCACCTCTCAAAATTTATTTTTATTAATGTGATATATATTGAACATTTAGCTAGTTTCATAAATAGCTTAAAATTATAAATATAATTTCTTTATAATTGTGTACAGTCAACTATTTTTACAGTGTTTCTTTAGCTAAAATACTCTGAGATATTTATTTGCAGTAGTTCTAATTATATGTACTGCATAATGAAACAAATTAGAGCAAATCATTCCCTGAAGCAGGCTCATCAATACTGAGTATTGCTCCAGATGTTGGTACAAGTCGAATTCTAAGCTCTACAGTTCTAATTTGGCAGTTAGTGACATTTAATGAAAGTATTTTCTTATATGAAATTAGTAGTTCAATCAAGCCGTTAATAGGTTTAATTACAATATTTTCATTTTTTGACTTATCAAATTTCTCTGTGCATTGAATATCTGCTGAGATTTGCAGTCATTCTGTCATTATTTTTTTACTAGTAGATGCTGGATGAGAGTGATCACGGGTTAATTTGGACCATAGTGAATGAAGGAAAAAACTTCATTTAATCAATCATCATACTATAGGAATATTTCTCAAACTACTTCTCTTTAGCATTCTTAAAGTTTTGGCTGGTGCCTACACGTGCATCATTGAACTTTCTTTTCATCAGCTCCATGTTGACAATTTTCCTGCACAATTGCTTAATGGTTGCAATCTTTTTCATTCAAGATTCTTTGGGTAACCTGAAAAGTTGTTTCTACTCATGGAGCCTCAGGATATTAAACCTATGTATTGATCACTTTCATCCAATATCCTGCCTCCAGCATTTCAGGTATTTTACTGGTTCCTTCCTCCAGGAAGCTTCAGGAGCACCAAGTCTAGATTAGGTGTCCTGCCTTTGTGCTCCTGTCACATCATGGACTACTTCCATCATAGCACTCACCGCATCAGCTTGCAATTCCCTATTGATTTGTCTCTTTCCTCTTCTAATCTATAAGTTACAGGAGAGAAAGAACATTTTCATTTTGTTTTCTCACTGCCTAACACAGTGCCTTGGATGCAATAAATAGTATTTTAATGAGTTAAAAAAATAATTTATTTATATCATCTCTGTTCAATAGATACCCATTTATCCATTCAACTCAATCCTTTTTTAAAACTTCTAATTATTGTGATTACATATACATGCATATATTGCAGAGTATATATGTATAATATTAACAATTAGCAAATGTAATGATATTGCAGTAGGCCATTGTAAAAAGAACAGAAAAAATAATGAATGAATATATGTATTCATCTCAGAGTGATCACAATAATCAGATTAATCAAATCTGTGGTATCTCTCCACTGTAGAAATGATTAGATATAAAGGTTTTTTTTTTCTTAGAGTACCATTTTATTTGAATTTATACCTTCTACATTATCTTTTTGCTTTCTTCTTAACCTATCACCTTTCTTGAACTCTTCTTAACACACTGCTTTCTCATTATTTTCCTCATTTTATTAGCTTCTATAGATGGAATTTTCATAATAAAATGTTACTTCAGAATAGAATTAACCATCATTACAAGACATAGTGTCACAAAAATTTGGATGGAGAATGTCTGAGGTGTGAGCCAAAGTGTTGTTATAAAATGAGTATAGGAAAATTCAAAGGCCAGAGGTCTCAAACGATGAATTTATAGAAATTCAGTAAATATTTGTTGGTTACTGAATTTGTGTAACATGATCATATCATACTCCCACTGAAATACCTTCAGTGGATTCTCATTGCCTTCAAAATGAAGGTACTACTCAAAAATTAATTATATAGGTTCTTCATGTTCAGTCTCATTTTATTCTATGTCTTCTGAGTTCTTTTATCCTATGAATTCTCACTTGAAACTATAAGATAGCTTAATTGTAATATAATTTTTAAAATCAGGGGTTACTGCTCTTAAATCATATTCCCTATCTCCTCAACTAGATTATATTATAAGGAAAAGTACTGTTTTTTTTTTTTCTTTTTATATATCTCTTTGTTTCTTCAGAAAGCTGCATGATAAGGTAAAGATTGATTGATTGATTGAATTTTCCATGGCTCTGCTATGTGATTCTAACAATTAAAATGTAATAGTAAAATTCAAGAAGACTTACTCCTTAGTGTGAACGTAGGATGATACACTTAAATCTGAATAAAACTTAACTTCTTTAAATGGTTCTGCCCAGAGTTTTACTCTCTGTTATTTGGGCCCTTGGAGATACAATTTTTAACAGCATGGTCCCATTCTTGCTTGTTTGTGTTTTGCTTTGAAATTATTCTTCCAAGCATAGTTCTCTCCTCAGCTAGGGAGGGGAGATGAAATAGGGTGTTTTGGAAAGAATGCTAGACTGAAAATTATGAGACTCAAATTTAATTTGTAACTCTGTTACACACTGCTGTTTTTGGTGGTTTCTGTGATGCCCTTCCATGTTCCCCCAAGGCCATACCATCCTGCTGGTTGGAGAAAGGAGACGTACCTAAAGCTTCCCCTGGGATGACTGAGAGGCACTATTCCTGGGAGCTGGTTCAGAAGAAGGTTTGAGGTGGTGCATTATGCAGCATTAAATATTGTAGCTGTAAGACCATTGTGGCAGTTTAGGATTATTTTATGAATCCCCAAAAGAGCAAGATTATGTTTGTAAACTAATCTCTTCCTCTAGGTAGATACCCTTTGGGTGCATTAAATTCAGCTGAGGGTCCTTTGATTAGATTACTTGTTAAGATGGCTGTAGGGCTTTTTATTGGACTACATCAGTGAGATGTGACTCAGGTTGAGTACCCACCTCCTTTCTGGGCCTGATATAAATGACACAGATGAGAGAGTTCTGCCATTTTTGATGCTGCCATGTGACAGAAAGGAGACACTCAAACAGCTGAGGCCCTGGGGAAAGATGAGCCATTTGTCTGATAGCGCATAGCTGAGCTTGGGAAAAGAGTTGAACAGTCAAGACCAATATAGGAGGCCCAGAAAGAGACAAGCCCTATGCCAGCATGCAGCTGAGCCTGAAAGAGAATGCTTAGAGGGGAAGACAGAGAACAGGTGGAGATACATGCCATCTTGCTTCAATACATGGTAGCTGACTTTGGTGAGAAAGCACATCTTGTGGTGCCTTGAGTTAGATTTTTCATGGCCTTGAAACTGTAAGCTTTTACCCCAAATAAATCCCTATTATAAAAGCCAACATATTTCTGGTACTTTGCTTCAGCAGCCCTGTGGCAAATGAAGAAAACCATGGATAAGTTACTAAATCTATATGGGCATCAATATCCTGATCAGTGAAATAAGAAATGTGGATTAGGTGATATCCAAGCACCTTATATTTCTTGGATCCCTATGTTTCAAGATTCATAAGGCATAGGAAAAGTGCTTTGAAGGAACAGAATATTTATGGGTTGATGTTTCTCCTTTTCAGTGTTTGGGAACATAATTTCCATTTTACATTCTCCTGCATTAGCTCCCTGAGTAAAACTTCCACTTGATCCATGGGAATGCATCTTAACTAAGTAGTAAGTTCTAGTGTGGCTTCTAGTCTCAATGAAAAATAAAGGATTGGAAAGGTCAGTATTTGTCACAGTTGGGTCAGTGAGCCCTAGTGGTACTCAAGATGATTATAAGTGGTACATTGATATTGTATTAAATTGCATTGAATCAAATGGCAAGAAAGTTTTCAAGTCTCCTATATTCATTATATATCAATGAGAATGTCTCAACTGCATGTTAATATAACTTAAGTATTTCTCTAATACTTGCTTCTCCCATTTTCTAATACAAAGATACGAGGCCAGAGACTCAGGGTCTAAATAGACAACAGGAGCTGGAATTTGAGAGTATTTTACTGAATTTATTTTTATGATTATTTTCTATTTTTGGCAGGTGATACTGATTTTCCATTTATAGCAAGGTTAAGGTTTTTAAAATATGTTTGTATAAATTATAAAATGTGAGTCAGTTTGCCAAAAGTATTAAGTAAATTACTATAAAAGTGATGCCTGGCCCAAACTCATGAAAATAGTATGAGAAGCTTGGGAAGAAATGGAGGTTATAGTAAGGGTTCTAGAGGGAATTTGAGGATATAGCCGGTGGGTTTAATGAAAGGGAGTTTAATAAAAGGATAGTGTTCAAGGTGTGGGCAGGATTAAGGGAACCAATACAGGATGGTGAGGCACTCCGGAGCTAGTAACAGTGGAAAGCTGTTAGCACCCTGGTTTGAAGAGGCAGGGAAGGGAATGGTGGTGCAGGGGCATAAGATAAAAGCAGAAGCCTTGGTAGAGGGGCCATGGACTGGGAGCTCTAACTGTATAGTGCAGACACTTCCAGCCTCTGGAGACCACAGTAGAGGAAATGGTAAGGGCTTATGTTGCCCGACTTCCTACTCCTCCTCTCTCTGATTCTCTGATCTGTTGTCAGTGCCTCCCATTGGTTGAACCTGTTGATACGTCAGAGGGCAAGGGAGACCTAGTGATGGCGTCCAGAGAAGGCCTCCATGGGATACAAAGTGGGGGTGGGGGTGGGGGGGGCAAATGGAGAATAACCAAGCTCATGGGTTATTTTATTAGGGTTCTCCAGAGAAACAAAACCAACAGGACAGATAATGTATGTATGTATGTTCGTATGTATGTATGTAAGGGATTTATTATAAGGAACTGGTTCAGATGACCATGGGGGCTGGCAAGTCTCGAATTCTGTAGGGCAGGCAACAAGCTGGCAATCCCATAAAGGTGATACTGACGTCCCTCCCCAGAGAGTCAATGCTGAAATTGCATCTGAATTCCTTGTCTGACCCCTGAAATCCTCAGTTCTGATTTTTAAAACTTCCAACTGATTGAATGAAGAGACTCCCCACGTTGCTAAGGGCAGTCTCCTTTGTTGATCGTAGATGTAAATCTCATCTTGAAATACCCTCCCATTAACAAACAGGCTGATGTTTTGCCATACACTGGACAACATAGCCTAGCCAGGTTGACGCATGAAAATAAACATCACAGAGATGTTAAAGTTTTCTTCCAGAACTAACATTTTATGATAATGTTAACTATATGGCATTAGTTCAATACTTACATTCTACAGGGATGAAATTCAAAGTATTTAACAATTGGTACAGCCTGAGCTCTGACCACTCAGACAGATGGCATAAGCCTCCTGCTGATTAGGCTTTAATCCCTTAGTTTCCAGATCAAGGGTGCTCTGGGGTGGTAGATTAGGGAGTGACCAGAATTGGCAGGGTGGGGCTACTGAGGGGTACTTGATTAGTTCAGGGCTGGCAGTATTTCAATATATTAAAGGCCCTATAGAGCCTACACATGGGTACATGCTGAGCACCAGCTAAGCTTGTGTCTGAGAGCAGAGCTTGTCCCCTGATCTCAAGATAATGGGTTTATGTGCCACGTTCTTCTATATGACCTGTAAAATGAGAACAGAGTGGGGGTTCTGGGGAGATGGCATCAGAGTAGTAGGCAGGGCTCAGCTCTGTTGCAAAAACAGTGGAAGAGGAGCAGAAACTGTCCGAAGGCGTGGCTTTGGGGATCTGCAGACCAGGACAATGCCACATGCATCATCCAGGAAGGAGTGGCGACAGGCGGAAAAGAAAACCATGAGTTACCTGCTGCAGCTGGGTGTGACACCCATCCCCCACCCTCGAGGCGAACAGCCTCAGTAAAACCAGCGGCTGATGGTGTAGCCAACTGAGAGGGTAATAGACATATACCTCTCTGGGAAGAAGGGCTGAGTGTGGTTTCTATTTGGTGAGATCAAGCAGCAGGGCCTTGCTTTGAATTGTGGCTCTAACCAGCTCAGAAATACAAGCAAGTTAAGGTTGAAAGAATCCCCTCCCAGGATAGAAACACTGAAGAGTGCCATCTGCTGGCAGGTCAGGAAAGTGACAGAAACTAGACTATGAAGTCTCGTCCCTATCCCCAGGCCCTCTCTGGATCTCATCTGAGCCCCATTAGAGGGTCCCTGGCCCTTGTTTTGCTAACTTAAAGAGGAAAATTTTAAAGTTTTAGAATAAGTTGAACCAAAAATCAAATAAGAGCCATGTAACAAAACCACTAGACAAGAAAGAGAAATTTGACCATCAAAGTAAACTCACTAACATAATCAGATGCCTAGACATTAGCAAAAAATTACAAGTCATACTGAGAGAGAAGAAGATATGGACCAGCCAAAGGAAAAAATTAAGTCCTGATGAGACACGGGATTTAAAACAACTAATCAATGATGTTCACACAAATCTCCTAAATCAAATCAGGAGTTAAAGGAAAATATGGGTAAAGAGATAAAGGATATTAAGAAGATACTAGGTGAGTGTAAAGAAGAATTTGAAAGCTTTTAAAGAAAATTAACAGCTTATGGGAAAGACACAATAGATAAGATTACAAATACATATGAGGCATATAACAAAAGATTTGAATTGGCCAAGGAATGAATAAGTGAGTTGGAAGACAGAACATCTGAACTTGTAAAGACAGAATAACAGGAAGTGAAGAGAATGGAAAAAAATCGAACAGGTTCTCAGGGAATCGAATAACATCACAAACATATGCGTTATGGGTGTCCTGGAAGAAGAAGAGAACAAAAAGGGAGAAGAAAGAATCTTTGAGGAAATAATGGCCAAAAATTTCCCAACCCTTATGAAAGACATCAATATACAAAGAACAACAACAAACCCCAAACAGAATAAATTCGAATAGAACTACTCCAAGATACCTACTATTCAGAATGTCAAATGCCAGAGATAAAGAGAAGATACTGAAAGCAGCAAGAGAAAAGCAGTGCATCACATACAAAGTAAACTCAATAAAACTAAATGCTGATCTCTCATCAGAAATGGTTATGAGATAAAAAGACCATTATCTATTAATAAAAGGAGTAATTCACCAAAGAGAAATAAGAATCATAAATATTTATGCACCTACCCTGGGTGCCCCAAAATACATGATGCACATACTGACAAAAACTGAAGGGAGAAATAGACATCTTTATAATAATAGCTGGAGACTTCAGTACACCACTCTCAACATTGGATAGAACATTTGGACAGAGAACAAGGAAACAGAGAGCTTGGATAATATGATAACTGAACTAGACCTAATAGATATTTATAGAGCAATATACCCCAAAACAGTAGGATATACATTCTTCTCAAGTGCTTGTGGATCCTTCTCCAGGATAGGTTATATGTTGGGTCACAAAACAGGTCTCAATACATTTAAAAAGATTGAAATTATACAAAGTACTTTCTCTGATCATAATGGAATGAAGGTGGAAATCAGTAACAGGTGGAAAAAGGGAAAATTCACAAATATTTGGAGATTAAACAACACATATTTGAATAATCAGTGGGTCAAAGAAGAAATTGTAAGAGAATTCATCAAATATCTGGAGACAAATGAAAACAAGAATACAACATATCAGAACCTATGTGTATACAATGAAGACATGACTTAGAGGGATATTTATAGCCTTCACTGCTTATATGAAAAAAGAAGAAAGAGCTAAAATCTAAGATATAACTGCACAAGTGGAGGAAAAAGAAAAAGAGCAGCAAAGTAATCCCAAAGAAAGCAGAAGGAAATAATAAAGATTGGAGCAGAAATAAATTGAGAATAAAAGACAATAGAATCAACAAAACCGAAATTGGTCCTTCAAGAAGATCAACAACATCTGCAAACCCTTAACTAGATTAACAAAGAAAAACATAAGAGGCAAATAAATAAAATCAGAAGTGAGAGAAGGACATTACCACTGACTCTGTAGAAATAAGAGAACATAAAAGGATGATATGAACAACTGTACACCAACAAATGAGACAATGTAGATGAAATGGACAAATTCCTACAAAACCACGAACAACTTAAACTGACCCTAGAAGAAATAGAAGACCTCAACAAACAGATAACTAATAAAGAGATTGGAACAGTCATCAAAAACCTCCCAGAACTGAAAATCCAGGATCAAATGTCTTCACAAGTGAATTTTCCAGTCATTCAAAAAAGATCTAATATCAGTCTTGCTCAAACTCTTCCAAAAAATTGAACAGGAGGGAACACTACCAAACTCATTCTATGAAGCTGACATCACCATAATAAGCATGTCAAGATAAAGATATGAAAAAAAAAAAAAAAAATCCAGACCAATATCTCTAATGGGTAAAGAGTCAAAAATTCTCAATAAAATACTTGCTAACCAAATCCAAAAACACATTAAAAGAATTATATAACCACAAGCAAGTGAGTTTTATCCCAGGTATGCAAGAGTGATTCAATACAAGAAAATACATTAGTGTAATAAACTACATTGAGCAATTGAACGAGAAAGATCACATGGTCCTATCAATTGATGCAGAAAAGGTATTTGACAAAATACAGCATTCTTTCTTGATTAAAACATTCTGAAAGGTAGGAATAGAAGGAACCTTCCTCAACATGGTAAAGTGCATGTATGAAAAACCCACAGCTAACTTGTACTCAATGGTGAAAGACTGAACACTTTCCTGCTGAGATCAGGAACAAGAGAAGGATGCCCAGTGTCACCACTGTTATTTATTATTGTGCTAGAAGTTCTAGTTACAGGAATTAGGCAAGAAAAGGAGATAAAATGCACCCAAATAGGAAAGGGAGAAATAAAATTTTCTTTATTGGCTGATACGATCCTGTACCTAGAAAATCCCTAAAAATCCACAACAAAGCTACTAGAACTTACAGACGAGCTCAGCAAAGTGGCAGGATACAAGATTAATATGCAAAAATCAGTAGCATTTCTATATACTACTAATGAGCAATCTGAGGAGGAAGTCAGGAAAAAATTCCCATTTAAAATAGTACTTAAAGAAACAATTATTTAGGAAATATACTTAACCAAGGATATAAAGGACCTATATTCAGAAAACTACAAAACATTGCTAAAAGAAACCAAAGATGACCTAAATAAATGGAAGGGCATTCTGTGTTCATGGATTGGAAGACTAAGTATCATTAAGATGTCAGTTCTACCCAAACTGATTTACAGAATTAATGTAATGCTAATAAAAATTCCAACGGCCTTTTTTGCAGAAATGGAAAAGCAATTATTAAATTATTTGGAAGGGTAAGGGACCCTGAATAGCCAAAAATGTCTTAAAGAAGAACAAATTTGTAGGACTCTCACTTTCTGATTTTAAAGCTTGTTACTTAGCTACAGTGGTTAAAAACAGCATGGTACCGGCATAAAGAGAGATGTATTAACCAATGGAACCGAATTGATGGTTCAAGAAACAGACTCTTCCATCTATGGTCAAGTGATTTTTAGCTGTCATACCCACCCAGCTGGGTCAGAACAGTCTATTCAATGCTGCTGGAAGAACTGGATATCCATAGTCAAAAGAAAGAAAGATGAACCCTATCTCACCCCATATACAAAAATTAACTCAAAATGCATCAAAGACCAAAATATAAGAGCTAGAACCATGAAACTCCTAGAAGAAAATATAAGGAAATACCTTCAAGTTCTTGTGGTAGGTGATGGTTTCATAAACCTTACACCCAAAACATGAGCAATGAAAGAAAACATAAATAGGGCCTCCTCAAAATTAAACATTTGTGTGCTTCAAATGACTTTGTCAAGAGGATGTAAAGACAGCCTACTCAATGGGAGAAAATATTTGGAAATCACATAATCAATAAGGGTTTTATTCCCATGTTATATAAAGAGATCACACAACAATAAAAAGACAAACAACCCAATTTAAAAAATGGGCAAAAAAACTTGAACTGAAATATTTCCAAAAAGGAAATACAGATGGCCAAAAAGCACATGAAAAGATGCTCAGCATCACTACCTATTATGGAAATGCAGATCAAATTTACAATGAGATATCATTTCACACATTACAGAATGGCCATTATGAAAAAAACCAACAACCAAAAAACTGAAAACTACAAGTGTTGAAGAGGATGTAAAAACGTAGGAATACTCCTTTGCTGTTTGTGGGAATATAGAATGGTGCAACCTCTGTGGAAAACCATTTGGTGGTTCCTCAGGAAGCTAAACTTAGATCAGCCATATGATATGGCAATCCTGCTACTAGGAATATATTCAGAAGACCTGAAAGTAGGAACGCGGACATACGTTTGCACACCAATGTCCAGAATGACATTATTCACAATTGCCAAAATATGAAAACAACCCAAGTGTCCTTCAACTAATGAATGGATAAACAAAATGTGGAATATATGTACAATGGAATATTATTCCATTGTAAGAAGAAATGAATTTGGGATGCATATGATAGCATGGATGAACTTTGAGGATATTATGTTGAGTGAAATTAGGCAGAAAGAAAAGTATGGATATTGTATGGTCTCATTATTATGAACTAAATACAGTAAGTAAACTCATGGAGGTAAACTCTAGAATATAGATTACTAGGAGAGAATGTGGGTTAAGGGAGAGCTCATGCTTAATGTATGGAGAATTTTTTAATAAGGTTGATTGTAAATGTATGGAAATGGATAGAGTTGATAGTAACACATAATAGTGAGAATAATTAATACTGCTGATTTATAGATTTGATTGTGGCTGAAAAGGGTATTCTGGGACATCGATGTTAGTTGAAATGAAGCTAGGGAATGATTTAGGGACTGAATAACAGTGATTTTGGTGAGGATTGTGGTTAATAGTACAAATTCAAGAATGTTCTTCTATTACAAGTTGTTAAGTATATGTGATACGTGGGAAAATACAACTAATGTTGTATTTTTGCATCAGTTGCAAAGAAGATACTATATAATTCTAAGGGCCAACAATGGGGGAGTATAAGGAGGTATGAGATTTTTTTCTTTTGGAGTAATGAAAACTTTCTAAAATTGACTGAGGTGATTACAGCTCTGTGATGAAACTGATAGCCACTGTGTATACACTTTGGAAATACACTTTGTCTGTAATTTACAAGGCATGGGATTGTATAACACAGTGAACCCTGTGGTGGATGATGGAATTGTTAACAGTACAAATATTAGAATGTTCTCTCATGAACTTTAACAAAGATACAATAATGGTGTTAATAACAGGGTGGTTTGTGGGAAAAAGTATACTAAATGTAAGATATGGACTGTATTAGTCAGTGTTTTCTAGGGAAACAGAACCAACAGGAGATATCTGTAAATAAGAAGATTTTATAAAACTGTCTCATGCGACCATTAGGATGCACACATCCAAATTCCATGAAGGTCCTCATTAAGTTCCCCAGAAGACACTGGCTGTCTGAAGCAGAGATGGGAATTCTCTCTCTGAATGCTGAAATCATTTTTCCTTTTAAGGCCTTCAACTGATTGGATAACAGATCACTCACTGCTGAAGGCAAACTCCTAAGTTGATTGTAGATGTAATCAGCCACATATGCAATCAACTCACTGATGATTAAAGTCTATTAATGCCCTTGTATTACTATTAGCCTAGTCCTTGCTTGACCAAACAACTGGACACAATTACCTGGCTGAGTTGACACATTAGCCTAACCTTCACATGGACTATAGTTAGGAGTAATATTCTGATGATGTTTCACAGCATTGCAAGACATGAGGCGATGTATGGGACTCCTGTTCAGTGTGCATGAATGTTTTGTAACTTGCAACTTCTCTAGTAAGAAGTTAAAAAAAAAAAAAAAAATGAGGACAGAGAATAAGAGCTCCTTTCTTCCTGCTAGGCCTCTGTGCCTTTCACATGACATTTGGACCTTGTCTTGCACTCCTGTTATTTGCGAACTTACTCTCTTTAATGCGTTTTATACTACTTCTAAAAAAGTATTTATCAGGCTATATCCTGTTATACCTGCTATTGTTCTTTAAATAAGGTTGACGTTCAATAAATATTTTCTGAAGAGAATTTCATCACCATTCATTCTGAGCCTTCTGAAAAGAAAGCAGAACTGGACTTTCCAAGTGCTTTCAGGGTTTGACTTGAGTTCAGTTGGATGGGCATACCTTGTTGGGGTATATGTGTTACACTCCTTGTTACCCATCAGAGCCAAACACTTCTGTGTTAAGGAAATTGAGTTCAATAGAGATGCCATTGGGTTTCCACATTCTATTTCTTTACCTTTATTACAGTTTTTTTTAAAGTAATTCATTTTATGAAGCTGTATATAAAAATGAATATAAAATTTATGGAATTTCAAGTTCAAAACTTACCTTAACCTCACACTAATGGCATTTATGGTAATGATGGTTTTCTGAGAATTTTGTATTTTCTTGCCTACTTTGAAAGATTTAAAAAATACAGAGTATTTTTTGTTTAATCATGTAAAGCTTTAAATTCTATTGGATGCCTGGAAAACTATGTGGAAAATAGTTATTGAATACTTCAGAAAGAGACTAGATGGATAAGCAATTTAGATTTAAAATTTTAGCATTATTATTGTGTAGGTAGTTTCCATGTTTAAAGTATTTTTTTCCTTTTTTTCTGATTTCACATTTTCTGGTTATTCTATTTTCTGATCTCTATTAACATGTATAGCTACATATTGTTTAAAATTTTATATTTTGCACAGTGTTAAAGTAGATTACTTTCCATTAAAGCAGCACAAACCTTGTTGCATTATCACCTAAAATGAAGGTATTCATTAATTAGACTTTTTACTTTTAAAATGTGCTTACTTTGTTAATGTGTTCTCATTCTTTACCATAACTATACTTTTGCTCAAAACCTATTACATTCCTTTCTATTTATGTGAAAAATAAAGGCATAAAATTGTAGAAACTAGCTATACTTTTTCAAGCACAGGTATAGCTTTATAGCTTCTTGCATTGAAGAGTTGAACTACCAGCTTATCTCATATGCTGAACATTCAACTATGGTCTTTTTTTTTTTTTTTTTTTTTTGGTGCACCGTTCCTGGAAGTACTGCAATACCAGATCGATGCGTGGAGTGGATGGAGCAAGCCCCTATTCCATCTCCCAATTCCAAAAATTCATTTAATATATTGTCCTCGGATAGAGGACGTATCAGATATTAAACTGATAAGAACAGATACTACACTTGATCTTAGCCAAAAGGCTGAGAAGCAATAACTATGGTCTTTTTATACCCCATTTTTAAAAGGAAGTAAGACCAAGGTTTAAAAAGCTTAGAGCTGGGGGAAAAGAAAAACTTCTTTAAAATAACCTAAATTCAAACAAAAATATAAATATGTCTTTCCTAGGATATATATATATATATTTCTGCTGAATTTTGTCTTCATAAAAATTAGGAAATAAATGAGTTGAAGCTTTTTGAATTGAAAGCACTAGAAAATTTATATACTGCTATTTTATTTCCATATATAATAACTCCCAAAGAAATTTATATATAAATGTTCTATATTGTTTATAGTACTTAACTTTATTGATCTATATATACTAATAATGGTTTTCTTTATTATAAAGCCACAATAAATATCAATATGATTAATCATGGTAATATATCTGTATATTGACAATAGAGGTAACAAACATTATTTAGACATAAAAAAAGACATCCCTCTGCAAAGATTTGAATGTCACATAGTTGGCTTAATCATTTCTTTCTCTCTCTCTGTGTTGGTATTTTCCAGGTGATGATGAGGGAGTCCAAGAGATGGCAGAATCAGATGGGGACACACAGTCAGAGAAACCAGGGCAACCTGGAGTTGAGACAGATGAGTGGGATGGACCAGGTAGGATGGTGGAAATTTAAAATTCAGTCATCTGTCACTACTCTCAGGAATTCACATATTGTTCTCAAATTTTAGTTAGGTGTGAAACACTCTGATTTAGAAAATAAACAACCACCACCATATGTTAGTATGTGTGCTGGTTACAAGGGAGTTTAACTAAACAGCATTATTTAAAGATTTTTATCTTTTTATTAAATAAACTCTAAAAATCAGTCTTCCCTCTGCTTGAAGTCTCCATCCTTGTTTTGCTCTCACACTCATATAAGATTTAATCAATTCTCATTTCTTTTTCTTTGTCCAGAATATCAAAAAGTTACATCCAAATTCAAATAGGGCACAGTTTAAAAACTTATATCATTTAAGAAAACAACTAATATTTCAAAGAACTATCATTTTCGGTTTGGCATGATGTAAGTCAGTAGCTCAAACCTCCATATGTATTTAGAAGTTTAGAAAATATCCAGAGAGGCCCCTCTTTGATTCAAGCTTTTGGCAACATTTTCATTTTTATGAATAAAAATTCAATGTGATTTTGAACAGATCCTACCATTAAATCATTTTGAGAAAAACAAATCAAAATATTCTAAAACACCAATATAATTTTATATTTATATGTAAAATTTCTGAAATTTCTGTGGGAAAAATTATATTTGGTGCCAAATAATTTATAATTGATAATGTGTTTATAAATGGAGACTATTATACAAAGGGTTTAAAAATTTAAAGAAGTTTTGAAATAGTTGTAGCCATAATTTCCAATGCAGTAATGTTTTTCATTAAGAAAGTTCCCTATATTTCAATCCCATTTTCACCCTTGCATGACTTTGCAAATTGCTCTCTGCTGTGCATGAAGAGGAGAGGAACTCCAGTGGTAATTTTCTGAAACCAGCAGCTGGAAAATACAATGCAAACAAAAATGAAGATGCAGTGTATCTGGTTATTATGATGTCATTTCTAATGCTATTCATGATATACAGAAATGTTTGTCTTCTGTATACTAGAGCACAATGTTACACAAGATTTTGGATCAAAGTGTATTATACTTAAAGTACCGTAATACCCCATTTAGGACATGGTAAAGAAAACCCAGACCTCTTATGGCATTTTTTACCTTGTTACCTAATATTTCTGTCTTCTCAAGGTGGGAAAGAATGTCCTTGAGTAAAAAAGAATTATGAAAAAAAAATCTTGAGAGAATTTTCGCTGTGTCATGGGTTATGTTTAACTTTAAAAAGAGTAACTGAACTTTATATTTTTGTGGTTCCTTTTTAATTGAATTAAGTAAGTATATGCTATTTAGAAGAGTTGTTTTGTTTCAAATTAGATTAGCTAGACTTTGGGATATGCCTGCTTGCAAAAAATAAGCATTTTGGCTTACATTCACCACATGGCAAATTGGGGGGGGGGGCACGCAGGAGGGGTGGAGACAGATTTCCCCTTTCAATTCTGCAACAAACAGTTTGCTAGTGTCTTGGGAATAAGTAAATTCAGGGGTAATGAATTTCTGAATACTGGCTGCATTCATGTTTGAGTTAAATTTATTCTATATATATATTTAATGAAATTTTTATTTAACTGATATTGGGGAAATTGTTTATACTTTTTTCTGTGGTACATATGAATATGTAAAAACTTTAAAGGAAAAATGTATGTCTCAAAGCAGCCATGCCTGCATGAAAATTCTACTTTTGTATATTGTAAAATGCATGATGTGGTTTTCTTCACAGGTATTTAGCAAAAAAAAAAAGGATTTTTTTACTTTGAATTACTCCTGAATTAATGAGGTTGATTCATAACAAGAGAATAGCTTTTGAATACCTATTACTTTGTAATGTAGAATCTGCAATTGCTTTCCTTCAATCAGGAGAATGTAGGGGGAAATATTTTTGTAAGTTTTCTGTTACATAAATAGTGATGACTTAAACATTTTCACATAGATTTTTGTTATACACAAAACCAAAAACCATATTGGGACCTTGCATCTTATTAAGGAGTGAAAATATTCCAGCCTTTAGTGACAGTTTCCAAACATCATAGAAAACGGGCTCTAGATTTCAAGGGTTTGTGTTCAAACTCTAATTTTGCTACTCACTAGCTGGGTGATTTTTGGTAAGTGGCTTGATCTCTCTATGCTTATATCCTCCTTTTTAATATTTAACAAATATTACCTCTTAGGGGTTTTTAAAAATAAATAAGAGCATACACATAAATTGTTAATGATTATTATGGTTTCGGAATCGTTGAGATGTGAAGCTGGACCTTTAAAAATTTTCCTCAGAGTTTTTAATGATCAGTAGCACATGTGATAACAACAAAGGGTGACCTTTTTGTATTGCTAAATATCTGGTTTTGAACTTAACCATAAATTATTGGTTAAGACATGATGTAATAAGCCAGGTGTGCTGCTTGACAGTCACCGTAGGATAGCAATTTTATCTAAAAATAGAATGTTATCAAAG
This sequence comes from Tolypeutes matacus, assembly GCA_026826555.1. NCBI lineage: Eukaryota > Metazoa > Chordata > Mammalia > Cingulata > Chlamyphoridae > Tolypeutes > Tolypeutes matacus. The sequence continues at coordinate 53,101,582 of JAKSZT010054487.1, forward strand.
GATGAGGAAATTATCTAAAGAATTTGAGGCATAGAGCTCACATCATTTAAGAAGGATCAGGATTTATCTAATTTTTAAAGTGTTTGATTGAAGCTGACTCAATAACCTTTTTTAATGGCTCAGCTCAATAATGGATCAACTCCTGTCTCAAGTGCTCTATTTCTATCCAATGAAAATTCCATAGATTGTTTTTTTCTTTATTCGCTATTTAACTAAAACGTGCATTTAATAATTGCAATAGTTTACACCTTTGTTAGCTCTTACGATTATGTGAGACCTATACAATCTATAGGAAAACTCTGTAAACATTTCTTTGGTGAATTTCTTTAATATTTAGGCATGTTTGTGATTCTCACTTAAATATTCTTCAAATTCCTATGAATCTTTAACTGTTGAGTGGAGACTTAGGTACACTAAGATATAATGGTCACATAAAACTCAGGACTATTATTCATTATTTCAGTATTTCACACTTCCATTTTAAAATTTCATTGTTCTTTCTTACTTAAAAAACTTACACTGGCATTTCCTTGCTTGAAATCTCATTCCTAGAGATGTTGTTATCCCATATCCTTCTTCCTTTTCATCTGGATTTGCCTATATTTATTACATGTATCATTTCTATCTTTTTAAAAAGTAAATACCACTACTTTTGTTTCATCATCACAAGTTTCATGACTTCTTCAGTTTACCTATAATCTTATACGTGTAATTCTTCAATAAATATTTACTGTGCATCTATTTTACACTAATAATTCTGAATGATGTTAGCCAAACTCCAAAGGAATAATACATTGATATCTACACTATTCCTTTTTGAGGCCATTTCTCTCCTTTAACCTTCTTTAATTATCCATTCACTTTGTAATCCATCTTTCAGGTCACTTCAGTAATGCGAAAATTAACGTCTATACCTATAAAGTAGATACATGGCTTAAACTGCAGAAGAAAATGTACAATTTTTAGAGTTAGAAAGGTCTTTGTTTGAGTCCACATGCTAACATTTATGGACTCATGACCTTCGGCAAGATATTAAACAATTTCTCAGTTTCCTTATCTTTAAAGTGGGAATAATAATAACTACCTTGAAATACTGTTATGAGTTAGTTTGAAAGATGTAATGTTTCTAAAGTATCTTGTACAGGGACTTGCTAAATGTTAAGTGGCCTTCCCTTACTCTAGGACTGAACTTTGTCAAACACTTTTCACTCAGACAGATATAGCTAATATGACCTTATTTTGAAAACTATGTCTACAGTCCTCACTCGTCTTTCACAAAAATCTTTGGAATCACATTCCATGGCCAAGGTCTATTGTGTGAGGTGCCTCTCAGATGCCTTATTTATTTAGATTTAGAAGGTGACAGGGGAGAAAATGCAGGAAAATTATTATCAACCTAGCATCTATTTTTATGAATTAAGCACCTTAAAAATTATATCTTACTTCCATCAACTTTAAGTATTCCAACTTTCTGGTTTGTCTTATTAAAAACATAATTGCTTTATTTGCACTTGGGAATAGTGACTAATTTAATTTCTCTGGTTTATTATTGAATGAATCTAGGCTTTATCATCATGTTTACAGCAGGCTATAACTGAAATTTTTTGGAGTACATAAAAGGAAGCTAGTATAATACTCAAATGTGCAAATACATACATGTATCCCCAAATAATGTGTATTAATGCAAATATAATATATATATATATATTTATATTTATTTAAATTAACTTGTGAGTGGGGAGTCTTTTGGATGTTTTGGCATAAACTTTTCAAGATAAATATGTATATTTATATGTCAAGCACTTAGGACATTTCAGTAAAAATGACATAGAAAATCAGACCCTGCAATGATGATTTGATAAATTGATAGAATAAAACAAGGAATCCATTTTGCATTATATATAATAGAACAGCATAACTTACTGCTAGATTAATAAATGGAAATCTGAGTTTTCATCAGAGGCAAATTTTTTGGAGTTAGTATAATGAGTGCATTTGCCACTTATTAACTGTGTAACTTTGAGCAAGTTATTTTTCTTTCCAAGAACTCAGTTTTCTTGTTTATGAAATGGAGTTAATAGTAACTAACTCATTAATGAGAATTTCCAGATAAAGCATGGAGACTATATCTTCATTAGTGCTCAGGAAATGGCATTTAAGGACGGTGGCCATGGAAGTTGGAATCTGAATGTTGCTTTGCTTCTAATATCATTTTGGCAATAATGACTTAGTAACTATAACAATGTCTTCCACATGATAAGCCCTCATTGACTATTTGTGTCATGAATTAACTTTGCAAAATTATCCATGGAATTGTGTTAACTATATTCTACTCTACCTGATTTAAAATACAAAACAGCTTAAAGTAATTTTATTGTAAACAAATATTCAAGAATAAATATCTAGCATAAAAATGAGATGTATACTTGTTGCCTCTGGACTGAAAATTGGTCAGGAAATCTATAAATAAGTTGCCTCATGCATTTGCTGTTCAGTATTATGGCTACACACTGATGATGGGGCTAGTTTTATTTTGTGCCTTAAATTAAACCAAGAAGATGGGGAGTGTTTTGCATGAAGTGGAATGGTAGATAGAAGAAGTCTGATAGAAGCACACACTAACGATACTGGTCCTCTCCGGGACCCCCCCCATTACCAGTCCAAAGGAGGGCTTGGAGATTACAGTTCTGATTTCGTTTCCTTTTTGATTGGGAAAATGTGGTAGATATAAGATCTGGGAAATGCCATTTGAAGTAAATTAACAGAAACCTATGAAACATAGTTAACCACAGATATAGTGTGACAGTAAGAAGAATATTGTGAGAAGCGGAGGAAATAGTAGAATGACTGTGTATTACTCTGACAGTGAATTGGTTTTATCTCTGCTATCAGATAATGCAGTTATCATTAATTTTCACATTTGCATTTCAATCTTTGGAAGGAAATGACTCTTGCAGGATGAAGATAAGAGCTCTGTACCACTATAATGAACCATCATTTTATCCCAATGCTTTGTGTCCATATGAAAATGAGGCAGGGAGGGGTGTGTGTGCACGCGCGCGTGCATGTGCATGTGAACGAGGTCAGTAAAACATTATAACAAAGTGTCAAAAATGCTAGACTTTTGAGTCCTTTATGAAACAAGAGGAGGACAAAATAAATCTTCTCTAGTGTAGTTAAGTAGATATCGGATTAAAAGATGAAAGTCATACTGTTTGTAGAACAGAATGCTACATAAATATGGTAAAAAGTTCTTTTTATCTTATTCCCATACTCCAGTTCGCACTCATATAGAATTAGGGTATACATAAACTCAGCAACAAAAGAGCAGGTTTTAGGCAAAGTACTTATGATCACTGTTCGGCAGGGCATTTTACCTCTTTGAGCTCTAAGAACTGTGTAAAATACAGCATTATAATAATTATTGTTACTATTACTTATATTATTGCTGCAAGAATGGGACTTAAGGATATTTAGATAATGGCTTGTGTTAGAATTTGCGAGTACTTAATTTGTTTGCACAAATTTAATTGAGAAATTCAAGTTAAAGGATAATGAATTCCAGATTAATTTTATTTGGACCTTTCCTTGCAGTGACCTTTACATTAAATGCTCTGCTGGAAAACAAAAACCATATCAATTTTTGTTAATACATCATGGTTCCAGCAAAATATGTAACAACACATTCTTCCAAGTCCTGCATCCTATACCCATGGCAAAATTCACCAATCAACCATTTATAGTAGAAGCTCCCTTAACTAAATTACAATTTCCTTCTTCTTTCTAAAACTTACTGATTGAGTTGGAAAGGACCCATGTGAGCAATCACTTGTATGCTTGCCAGCTCTTCTTCTTACTGCAATTCTTTAATTCATTTTAAATATTATCTAAACCAATGGGATATGTTAGTGGAAAAAAAAAAAGATATTGTTTCTATGGAAACTCTTGACTATCTTGGAAAGACTGGATAAGGAAAATTCCTTTAAAAAATTTAGATGTGGGCAAAACCACTTTAAAGAATAAGGAAAATATAAAAACATAGAAAGAAATTACACTTAGGTGGCTTTGCAAGTGCTTTTAAATCATCACTTCAGTCTAAAGAAATGAACTAGAAGATGTAGATGAAGCATTTCAATGTGTTTTATGCAAGAAGGATCAATAGCAATTAATGGGCCCATAATCAAAGAAAAGATCTAGGCCCTACATGAAAAATTTGGTTATTGAATGTGCTTTGGTATAAGTTAAAATGTAATTCCCATAATGTTATTTTTAAAAATACTTCCATTGTTTGGCTCTTTTGATTAAATAACCAACTACTCACCCCAATCATATCCAATAATACTGTGTTGTTTCCCAGTGAGCCTTAACTCCCCTTAGAATTCTTCTCAACAAGGCACTCCAGGCAGCCACTAGAAGTCAGTTGGAATTGACACTTAAAAACATCTTTGCCCTCCCTGTTATAACTCCTTTCACGAAAACTTGTACATTAAATATTTTTTGGCACAGAATTATTTACATTTTTTTCCCTTGACTCGACATTATGCTCAGGAAGGACACCTAACATTTGAGTAATTCTTATATCTGGAAACCAGCTTAAAGAAAGAAAAATTAAGTTTTATAATTATTTTTTTAAATTAATTTTTCTGATGTGGTAAAGGACTTAAATGAGGTCAGAAGGATAAATAAAATCCAACATAGTAACATGCATTAGAAGTAGTCTAAAAAAAAAAAAAAAGGAAATAAAAATAGGTGAATAAAGACACATATATAACTTGCTATTAATGGGCCACAAATTTGGAACTAGATTACTAGAAGACTATTTCTAGGTAATATTGACTGCGTAGTTAACCAGTTGGGGGACACAATTATTTATTCATCTATATACTGAGAATCAAATATATGCAAGGCCCAGTCAGAAGGGAGTCAATAATAATGTTTCTGAAGGACATACATTTTAACTTGTGTTTTTATTTCTAATTTTTAGATTTTAAGATACAAATTTAAAACTACATAAAAGAAGAGAGGAAAGTATGATGAATTTCTATGTACCCAATGCCCAGCTTCAACAATTATCAAATATTTGCCAATCTGGTTCCATCAATTATCTATTTTTTTTTCCTAGAGTATTTTAAAGCAAATCCCAGAAGTCATATTTTTGGCTCTAAAAAGCTTAGTGTCTTTTGTTTCAAACCTAACCACAATACCTATTATAACACATACAACTTTAATACATTATAAATATTACCTAAAACACAATTCATGTTCAAATTTCCCTAGTAGTCTCAGAAAATCTCCTTATGGTTGTTTGGTTTGAGTCCACATTCAAACAATGTCCAAAAGTGTTTGGTGTGACAGTTTGTCTTCTTTTCTTTCTCACTCTTACTCTCTTTCTTTCCCACTTATAAATCAAATTACTTGTCATGGAAAATTTTTACATTCTAAATTAAGCAGATTGCATCCTGTGTGTTGTTTAATATATTCCTCTATCCATATTTCTTGTAAATTGGTAGTTAAATCCAGAGCCTTGATTAGATTATGGTTCAATATTTTAGGCAAGAATACTAATTATACCATACTGGATGCTTTCTATTGCATTTTATCTCTAGGTTCATATAGATTGGATGCCCCATTTTAGTGATAATAAAATTTATCATGTGGTTCAGTTGTTATCAGCCTGATCCAATTAGCCATTGCATAGTTTCTCCATCAACTTTTGACCTAATGATTATCACCAGGATCCATTATATCAATAGGGCTTGCAAAATGGTGATTTTCATATTTTATCAATCATTCTGTATGAATTAGCTAAGATTATTTTCTCATGAAAATCTTTACTTCATCAAGTATTTGGTTAACTCTAAATAATGTTCAGAAAGGAAAGGGAAGGTGCGTGCTTCAGTTTTCCTCATAATTTACCAATTTAAAAAATAATAAATTGGTGTTCTTGACCTCTAAAAGTGACTAAGAACTCATTTAACTCCATCTCCATCGTTATTTTTGATGTTCATCAGTTCATATCTTTGGCTGGTAGGATCTTCCCCAAGTAAGCTGAGATCTTTTAACAAGAATATAATAGCCTTGGATAGCTCTCTTGCCTTCTGGCAGGATACAATGCTCTAGAGTCATCTTGTTAATTTTCTGCTTAAAATGGAGGTCAGCTCTTTCTTCAAGGAGCCCAGTTTCCTGTTAGTAGGAAGTAGTATTTAGAGACCACAATGTAGGTGAAGGAGTGTGAAAACTGAATATTTACGTTGAGGTCTAAAAGAGGAAAAGACATTATTAGTTGGTCAAAGGGTGGAATTAGGGGTGGTGGTGGAAGGATGGGATTAGAGCAGGGATTCTTTCTTAGCAAGGGGTCTGCTAAGAAAGGGGTTGAATTGAATTTCAAAAACACATTATTCCTGTGGGGATGTGTTGGTGTGAGTGTGATATATTTATTAAATAATACACAGTATAGTGTGGACTTAGTGTGGACAAGGGGGTCCATGGTTTTTACCTGCCTGCAAAGGGGTCCATGGATCAAAAAAGGTTAAGAAACCTTGGATTAGAGTAACCTTGGCAAAGTATGCATCCTTTTCATAGGCCTTCTCATGAGAAGGAAGGTGCATTCAAGCCCGTTACGATTGGCGCTAAGAAAACCAATTGAGTGAGTGGTATGAGACTGGTGAACAGGGGTCAGATTCTTCAGAACCCAGTAGTCCATATACTGTGATTGGATTTAAATTCAAGAGCAGAGAAGCAACATGCTCAATGTGCATTAAAAAGTCAAAAACAAATAAAAAGACTTTTATGGAGAGAACAGAGAGAAGAAGAATAGATATGCAGAAGAACTGAAGATGAAGAAATGGACGCTCATTAACAGAAATTTTAAGATGCAAAAATAAAAGTGCTTGTAAAGGAAAAATTAGAAACAGATGAAATAAAACATAGTTTTTTTAATGTTTTTTATTTTTTTTAATGGTCAAAATAAAAACAAATAGCTAAAATTGATGTTAAAGTCATAAAATTCTGCTCTGGGCAACGCTTTTCTCTCTCATGGACATTTTTTTTTTTACCTTTTCCCTCTTCAGTCATCTCTCTAGTAGCTAATATTTTTTGAGAATTGATTATGCACCAGTTACTGTTGTAGGCATGGAAGATACAAGAGTGAACAGAATTTCATTGTTTTTTTCTCACCTCTAGGAGGTGGTTATTATTAGTATTTTCCCCTTTTGCCCAATGACAAAACTGGGGCTCGAAATGCTACATAGCTTGCTTAAGGTCACAAAACAAATAATCATAGACTTGAAATTAGACAGCTTTTACTCCAGAGAATATGTTCATAACTACTACTTTTCTCTCTGTTTTTCATACAATTAGCCCTTCTTGACTGTAGCATCTGTTATTTGCTACCATATTTTGACATCCCTTTGCCTAACTGGGGTTCTATTTCCTTCCCATAATATAAAGGAGAAATATGTATTATTTGTCATGAAAAATGTTCATTAAGCTTAATCTATACTTTAATTAAAAATTGTGAAACTAAGGCTTTCTTTTTAGTGCACAACTTTTTGGTTACTATTTAAATTTATCATTTAGCCACATAATAATCATAATAACAGCTACCTTTCATTGTGCACCCTGGCTAGACACTGTGCTTTATTTTACAAGACAGGAAATTGAGGCATAAAAAGTTAGTAATATAGCTGATGAGTGACCCAGCCAAGATTCTAATTCCAGCCAGAATTTGGAAAATTGAGGGTGGCAATTAGTAATGCTGACAACTTCCCTTTAGAGGACATTTTCTCTATTCAAGGCACTATGTGAAATGATGTCATTTATTACCTCCTTTAATTCTCACAAGGAGCCTGAGAGGTTATCCCTATATCTAAGGATGTTGAGTGCTGGCATAGTTATCTAGTCTTACATTGCTAATAGGGGACAGGGTCAAGCCTGACCCAAACCTTACTACACCCCAGAAGGAGTCCTGGCTTGGGTTACAGAAGTCAAATTCCAGGGAAGGAAAGTAGGGGTACCGTAGGACACAATCTGAGACCAAAATTGCTTTCAAATTCTGCTCTTCCACTAAATATCTCAGTTAACTCAGGCACACTTCTTAACCTCTCTGCCCATCAAGTTGCTTCTCTGTGAAATGTGAGTGACATATACTTTCTTTGTAGGGTTTTGTGAGCATTGCATGAGTAAAGCACTGAAAAGAGTGCCTAGCACTGAGTGAGTGCTGTGTAAGAAGCATACACATGATGATGATGATTATCCTTATTTTATAGCTAAGTTATTATTATATATTTTTTTCTGTCTTAAATCTTGCTTCAACCTTATTTCTTCTTCTCCTTTAGATTTCTTTATGTTTTGAATGGCCAGAGATATAGGGAGTCAGTTTGTATCTGTTTTATTCAGGAAACCAGGGTGTTTTATAGAATTCAACATCTTTGATTAATATAGTCAAAGTGTTAGTGTCAGCCTTTTAGTTGAATTTGAGGTTTTAGAAAATAATTTATCCGTTTGTTAGTTATGTTCAGCCTAATTTCATAAGGGATTTGGGAGGACTTATGAAGACATGAAACATAAAATGGTAGAACAAATTGTTAAAGCAGAAAAAAGAAAGCATGGACAGGAAAATAATAGAGGCAGGGTTTATGTGATTATATGGATATATAAACCATATAGTCCAAAATTGTTTCTCCAAATGCCCTGAAAATATGATTCTAAGTTTACTTGCAACCAGTCTTTGCAAGACTGTGCTTATATTTGTTTTTTAAATTGATCAACGTTTTATGGGTAATTGTAAAGAAAACCTTCTATTTCATGTCTTCAAAGAAAAATATGAATGCTAGCTTTCTATTAGTATTAATTGATAGTATTACAATAATAGAGATGTGCTAAAAACTTGCAGTTGAAGGAGAGGGAGTTAATATTAAGTCATGAAAAAAATATTAATTCTAATCAAAGAAACAAATAGCTGACTGCCGAGTCCCTTTGTTTCGGCCTTCATGTGTGAATGAAATGAAAAAGTCCCATGTTCACTCAGGAGGTCTTCAGCTTCCTCTTGCTGAGGAAATGATGGGAGTTTGTGATCTTTCAAGGTTGTTTTCAGGGTCTATTTCCAAAAGAGGAAATACTCTTATCTGTACTGTGGATGGCTGCCTGTTATAGTTCCACCCTTTTCTCATTCAGAATTCTGTATTAACCTCAAAGCCTCCACTTTTAAACACTTCAGGAACCTTGCCCTAACCAACAAATTATAAGTGAACCATTTCTTAGATGAATTGACAGTCATGAGATTTGTGAGGAATATACACGCTAGGAGTAGAAAATTGTGAAATGCCCGCTACTCCGCTGTCTCTTTCCTCTGTACGTTGGTTTTCTGAGAGTCTTGACGTTTTTCAAAGTTGCCTCCTATCCCTCTCCCCTTCTCCCCATTTCTTCTTGGGACTTACCCTCTGCAGACCTATTCACACAGCCTTACCACACTGTTCTCATGAGCTCCCCATTCTCAGTCATATCTTTCAATTTTATGGCCCATCCAGAAATGCTTAGTTCACTTTCTGAAGTAAAAATAAGTAAGTGCAGCATGCTACCTAATTTTTCTTCCTGTGCTTTCAGAAAGCAACTATGTTTGCTACTTTCTGTTTTCCACAGTTATAACAAAGTTTCTTTAAATGTCAAATATATGCCTATCATTATTTTAGTAAAACCTCCATTGAGTAAATGTAATCCATGGAATTGGAAAAAAAAATATTTGCAGTGAATGGTGGATGATACTGGTGTTCAATAAATAGCTCTTATAAATAGAACAAGTGCATAAGACATTTCTGGAATTTTCAATTTGTAAGAAAGTATTTCATTAAAGGGGAAAAGAGAGAGAAAACCGCCAGGATGATATAGAAAGCAGGCTCCTGATGAGACCAGCAGAGAAGACAAACTAAGTGAACAGATGCAGATTTAGGCTTCAGAAGATGAGGGTGTAAAAGGGATTTAATGGTGGGGTGGATTATAGAAATCCATGTAACAATGTTAAATAATTATAGTTCCAGCCGAGATCAAAGTGGTGCTGATTGAACACCCTCAAGCTGTTAACATGAAGTATCTTGAAGGGGGAGAAAATGCCTCAGAGATTGGTCAGCCTGGGCAAACAATGTCTGTGATCTATAGAAGTTCCAACTAGTTTGAACGCACCAGTTGTGGGGGAGGGATGATGGAGGAGGGAGCCTGTTAGAAAATTTCTACCTCTCAAGCTCAATATTAAAACAGACTTTGGAGGCTGTTTGTAATTTGGTGAAATTGATAAAAATATATATTCATTTTAGCCTTTTATTTTGGAGGTTGGGGAAAAGATACTCAACTGTATCACAGATGTCAATGAAACATTCTATAATTGATTTACTTACCAGTCTTTATTTTTCCTTTTGAGGGCAGTTTCACTCTCTCTGCATATAACAGGGTAATAACAACTGTAGGTAAGAATAACTGAAAGAACTTCTTTGTGGTAGACACATTTATCTGTACAAGGAGCAAAATGTACCTTGAATATTATGAAAAAAAAATGAGAATTCATCCATGCATATGGATTTGATTTTTAGAATGTCCCTAGAACATTACACATGGTAGAATTATATTTTTAAAAATGAAATTGGTTTTGAAAAGACAGCTGATTAAATTAACCCCAGCCACAGTGTTTTGTATAAATTTCATGTAGCACTATACCTGTATTTATATCATATGATAAAGGAAAGAGGGTAGCATAATTTTTATTCCTTATAGATAGATGTGGAAATACTGAAATTGTTTTTTTGTAAAGTCACTGAAAATTCAGACAACAAATAGTAAAATCTGGATTTATAGAAATTATATTTCTATATTTTGTATTATCCATTTACAAATACATAGTTGGCATGTATAGTGAAGTGTGTATTTGAAATCGTTGAAATTATATAGTTGAAAAGCCAACTATTTGCAAATGTTTAATATGATGGCTTGGATACTGTGACTGGAATTTTACTTGAAGAGGATTAGTGTGGATATTTCAGTTAAGGTGCATGGCATTTCTAGCTCAATGGTAGTTTTAAGGTTTAGGATGTATGGGCTTTTGACTTTTGAAACCTTTATGTTAGAAGTTGAAATATTGATTCAAACATTTGACAATAAATATTCATGCATTTCTTAAGAAGTTGATGATGACTTCTTAAGGGAAAATTGCTTCTGAAATTTTGGATGAGGATAATTTAATAAAATTTTTCCTGATTTCAGTATATTTGCAGAAACATTCAGGTAAGAGTGCTTTAATTATTAAGACTTTGCTGTATGTCTTCTATTGTAGGAAATAAGCAATATTAAAGACAATGCCTCGTTAAATCTGCATGATGAGGGGTTTAATTTCTTGCCTTTTCTTAAGTAAAGCTTATGACGTTACGCTTCATTTTAAATATTTTAATATGTATGCTTTTCCTTTGCCAAACTAATTTCTATTTTAATAGAGGTAGAGATCTATTAGCTGTCTTTTCTTACATATAGAAGACATCATGTTCTCATCTGTAAAATACTATTTTAAAATCATATTCATGTGGTATTTGAGAAGATAAGAAATTATAGGAATAAACTATTTTAATGAAAATATATTGATTAATCTCAAAACAGTTTAAAACAATAAAAACTTAATTTAAATTAAGACAATTTCTATAAGCTACCAGCTGATTATTAGTCAATTTTATAGTTTCCCACACATTGTTTTTATGTTTAGAGAGTCAGTAGTGTTGTAAAGCTGGTCTTATGTACTTAACAACTGAATAATTTGGTTACTGTATTTCCATTTCTTTTCATTGTGCTTTTCTGTTTACATGTATACAGAACACTTTTTTTAAAAAAATTGTTTTGTAGGTTTTTCTATACCACAAAAAGTGGTTCATTAACTGCCCAAGTTACCCACACTGCAACATGGCTACTTTAGATTGTAACTTTACTTTTTAACTTTTAAAAAAAGTAATATCATTCTACCCCACATTTAATTCCATACTTGAGAGTAAATGGCAAATGAAATAATTTTTTTCTTATTTTGAAGAATTTTGTTGTTGGTCTTAGAGAACAGGAGACTACCATGGCTATTGATCAGTTCAGGACCAACAAAAATTCTGAAATTATACTAAAATGACAAGTCTGGAATCTTTATTTAGACAAAACCGGATTCAGATCCTGACTCAATGTTCAATTATTTACTAGTTGAATGACCTTGGAAATTTTGCCAAAAGACTCTAAATTTCAGTTTCTCCTTACATTAAAATGGAGATTATGCCTACCTCATATTTGTTGTGAGAATTCAACTATGTATATATTTCCTCCCAGTCAGGCTGTAGAGATTATGGAGATGGAGGGCTCCCCTGAGAAGTATGCAATACCCTTAACCATTAAAGATAGATGATAGCAAAGTTTAGGTGGAGAACCCTAACCTTGAGCCCTGCAATTTCTAACTCTATTCCTTATTCTAACACAATAGGGTTTACCTAAGTGAAAAGTAAAAATCTTGGAAGGAGAGGGACTTTGGCCAAATTTCTTTATGTGCTTTATGTAACTTTATGGTCCTCAGTTTTCCTACCACCAAATGGGAATAATAATGCCTACTGCTCATGTTTGAAGTGAGTCTTACTTCTTTTTATTTTAAGGCACAATTTACATATAACTAACACATAAGAGGTAGTCATTATTGATGGTTATTATTATTGTTATTATTATCCCAAAGACTACTGATAGTAATTGGCTTTTTGAAAATGTTAAGGCTGGTGAGCTAGTAAATATTGAATTTCTATATATAACAGGAACTCTGCTGAGCACTGAGAATACTGTATTCAGCAAGACAGAGGCAATCCTGGCTTCATGGAGCTTGTCCTCTACTATGAAAGTTGTTTTAAATCCATTTAATCATTATTGAATAGATCCATTTTTTAATGGTTGTAAAAGTAATAGACTGAGTCTTTGAAAATAATAAAAAGAGTAATTTGAGTTTTATGGAAGGAAAAGGAAGATTTTAAGGCAGTAAAAGTCCCCTAACCGCACTATTTTAAACTTCTCTCACTTTCTTTCTACAATCCAAACCTTCTTAAGGAAGAGTCTCTCAGTTCCCTAGGGCCTCTTCTGTCTTCACCACCACTCAGATCCTTATCCCATTGCTCTGAGTTGTGTTCCCTTATCACTCCTCAGCTCCCTCTAGACGGCAGCTTTATCTTTGCTTAACAAACCATACTCACTTATTCAGTGCCCAGGATCCTAGTTACACCACTCTGCCATTCAGCCAGGCACTTTTCCTCCCATTGTCACTTGCTAATCTCATGTTTCCTTCAGGACTCTAGCCAGCATTACTCAACATTTGCCTCTACTTATTAGCTTTCCTTTTAGAGTACCTCCTCTGCCCCTGACTGTCTCATTGTACTTGTGTTCATCACTCTCTGTAACCTTCAGCTACCTTTGCCCAAGGAATAACATCCTCCTTCACATCTGTCATCCCTCTTATATAGCCTCTCTTTAATCCTCTCCATTGCCCAGAAATTCCCTTGTCAGTTCGTAACTGTCTGTGCATTTTCTAGCAAGCTCACTGTGGAGCCTATCTAGCCTCTGGCTTCATTTCTAGTATTACTCAGTGTCAACTCTATAACCCACCATTCAGTTTTTTTGTTGTTGTTGTTTTTTAAATTTATTTTTTATTGTGGGTAAAAATCAAAATTTTCACAATACATACCAATATTTGTAAAATGATATATAAATATATATGCATATATGTGCAGTTTTATACAGAGGCTTGACCTCTGTGAATCTAGTTTAGCATTGCCTCACTCCAGGGGTGAAGAATAGGCATTCCCTGCTCCTGCTTTCTTTGTCTTAGATGTATTAAGTGAGCATTTATTATGCACCACATACTGCGCCAGACCCTTAATAAGCAACATCTCAGACAATTCTCCCAACAACCTAAGGACCAAAGAAAATCATATAACTGTTTATTGGTTTCATTGCAAGTTTAAGGTATTACTGGTTATTGTACTTATTCCTAGGTAACATATGGACTCCCCCACAGTAGGGGTACTAAAAGTGTCCAATCTTTGAAACATTAATCCTCTCTCCTATCTATTTTACTCTCAATTGCTGTGCAATATATATAGCAGTTATTTTATTATGTTACGAATTCCTTCTTAAAGACCTCCCTAAATTCAAAACTCTTTGTCCCATGAGCAAAAAAGAGTGAGGCAGGAGGGAAGAACACATAAATCTAGAAACATTGTAGCTTAGATGTATTGTAACTACCTTGATCATGGAATCATGTCACCAGTTGTTTCCTATTATCTTTGTCCAGTTATATAATACGTTTTGCCAACTTCAAGGTGAATCTGCTTTAAATTTGCTCAGTATGATCTCTAATATTTCAGAGTGCTCATTCCTAAATTAATTGCTGCTTGTGATTAAAAGAATATGAACTCACTATTAATGTGAGGATTTCCTGTAATGAACTTCTCTTCTTCTTGTTTCTTTCTTTTTTTTTTTTTAACCCTTTCTTTTCCTTCCCCTGTCTCTCAGTCCTCTGCTCCATTTTATCTCTGAGTCTCTCATTTTCCTTCTTTTATTTTTACCTAGGTGCTTTCTTCTCTACCTACTCATCTCTTCCTCACTCATGTATTAATTCGTTCATACATTCATGTAATCATGCATGCATCCGTGCATGTATTCAACAAATATTTATTGGGCACCTACAATGTGCAGGTTTCTGGTCAGACTGCCTGACTTTAAATATGAGTTTTATCACCTTCTAGCTCTGAGACCTTGAGCTAGTCCCTTAATCTCTATATGCCTCAGTTTCCTCATCTGTAAAGTAGGAGTAATAGTAATTGCATCAATAATAGATGAGAATAGCTAATGTTTGTTGTATCTTACTACATTCCAGGTACTGTTCAAAACACTTTACCTATATTAACTCATTTTGCCTCATAAAACTCTATGATGTAGTTACTACTAAATCCCATATTTTACATACGAGGTTATGTATTTTCTTAATTTTTTCAATGTCACAAAGCTTCATAGCTCCCATATGAGGGTTAAATGAGTTCATTCATGTAAAGTGTTTAGCATGGCGCCTGGTGCAAAATAAATGTTCAAAGACATTTGGATATTATAATTATTATTGCCATCATAATTACTGCCATTTTACTACCCAGTAAGTACTTAATAAATGTTAGCTATTGCTATCATAATGATGTGTAATGCAACACGCTAGGTGCTATGAATGTAAAAGATGCAAACTATAATGGCTGTCCTTAAGAAGTTTGCAATATAGTAAAGGACTTTGAAAAATTTTAGTTTCTCTTCCTCTCTATTTTCATTTCTTCCTCCTCTTCTTCTCCTACTGCTTCTTCTCCTCCTTTTTCTTTTTTCTTTTGTTCTTCCTTGAATGAGGTGGAATACATAGTGTTTAAAAACACAGACTCTGGAGTGAGGACGTCTGGTCTATACCATACCTTAGCCCCTGCTTACTAGCTGTGTGACCTTTGACAAGTAAATTAATGTTGCGGTACCTCAGTATTTTCATCTATAAAATAAACCAAAATGTGTGTACAATATAGGGCTATTGGTAATATTAAGTGACTTAATATATGTAAAGCATAAAGATTAGTACCTGGGATATGGTAAGTACAATAGAAGTTTGGCTGTTGTTTTTCCCTCCACTTCTCCTTATTTAACTACAAATATAAAAGTGTAAATTGTTTTAAGTATATATTTTATTAAGTGTTTATGTTCCTTGTTTTAAATTTTAATGTCATGTTTAATATTTTATAATTTCTCCTCTTAAAATTACTAAACTAAAATTTATTTAAAATTCTCTATTGCAATTAATATTTCCTTTAAAATATTGGCCCACATAAAAAGAGAAAAAAGTTTTACTCTTGCTCAAAGAGGTGGTTTTTAAAATTTTATTATATGATTACATTATTGCTTATTTGATTATATTATTTTATGCATACAATCTTTCTCCTGAACTTCTCACCTGAAAGAGTTTCTGATCTTCCCTTTAACTTTTCCAGTTTCTTCTATACCTTTCATTCTATTCCTTGATTCCTCTCAGTATATAAGGCAGCTTCTCCTGTTTTTTTGGTTTCATCTCTGAACATAATTTCATTGGCAAATTAAGAATATGCTCACAATCAGCTTTAGGACAGAGCTGGGCAGAGCGATAATTTTTCTGTGTGCCATATGTGTACATGTCTTGAGGACTTACTAGGCCTCAGGCAACAAAGATGACAAGATAAGCCATTCATACCTTAAGTTGCTCACTGGGTGGAAGAGAGGCAAAACATATCTAATTTGGATGCATCATGGTTGGCACTATTTAAATAGTATAATCATAACCCCAAGGAAGTACCAAGAAGAAAGTAATCATTCTCTTCCAGTCTAAAATGATATCACGTTTGGGCAGGAACTCTTTGGGTGCGTTAAGGATGGCTTAGGCAGTTAATGTGTAGTAGGATTAACAGGGTGTCAAGTCTGAGCACATAGACAGTGGCTGACCGAGCATTTATATGTTTGTCACAAAGAAGCAGGGCAGGGGTAGGGTCATGGTAGGAAGTAGACTGTATTGAATCAGGACCCTTTCCTTATTTCCCAAAGAGAAAATTGCTTGTTGAGAGTATCTTTTTAAGTTCTGCACTGGTATCGACTGTTCTCCATTTATTGCTCAGTATTTCAGTTCAGACAAGAGCAGAAGCTCTGCTTAATTATGACTCTATCAGATCTATTACTAAATTCTAATGTACCTGCATAGTCTCTCTATCATAAAAATAATTTAGATTAAACTGCCAGGAATGACCTTCTCACAGAATCATTTTGGGTTATTACCCAAGACCCCAATTTTCCAGGCCAATGTTTCACAAAATCTGGTCAGTGGACTACCTGAGCACTGCCCCAGATAAACCAAATCATAAAATCTATAAAATTTTATGCACAGTGATCTTTGAGAACCTATATAGGCACCTACAAAATAATTTGGAGGCCAATGAGCTTTTAACGACCTCACACTTAATTTGGCAAAACTTATCAAAAGAAAGTGGCTCTTACTTGGTATCCCAGTATTCCTTCACAGAATCAGAACAATCTTAATTTTACAGTTTTAAACTTAAGCAAAATTATCCCTCTTATTGTTTGCTTGATACCAACTTAAAACACTACACCACTAGGTGATCTGAAATAACTAAGTTGTCAAATTCATTGCTTCATGCAAGTAAGTGCTTTGTTTTTGTTTTGTTTTTACTTCGAAAACATTTTATTTTCAGCCAACATTAAGGAATACATGTCATTGAAACAATAGTGATTAGAGTTAGCATAATTTTATCTTTACAACTGGAGAACAATTGAAAATTGAAAAAATAACTGACCTTTGGCTTCTGAACCCTCCTTATATCTTGCATTTATTATCCCTTTGATTTCACTAACCTGGAATATGTCTCCCTCCACCCAAACTGACCCATCTTTAAGGTTCAACTCAAGGGCCTCTATGGTCTTAATCCTGGTAAATCATACAATTTACTTAGTGATTAAATACCGTTTTGTGACATTTTATCCCTTATTGTTGTAAATTGGTGTTTCAGTATTATTTTAAACATGTTCCAAGTTCATGTCTTATCTTAAACTAGCTTACCACTCCATTTTGTATCTTCAAAGTGCCCAAGCACAGTGCCTCAAACACAAAAGCTGCTCAGTAAATATTTAGTAATTTGAGATCTAATCAACTCTGTTGGGTTAAGGAAGAAAGAAAAGAATCAACCATGCCACAGATGACTTGAAGACAGACAACCAAAGACAAGGTTTCAAGCCATTGATTTAGGGTTGCTATTTTAATAAGATTTGATGTCTAGAGGAAACCCCTTCAGAGTAATAGAATTAAAGGAATGCATTTCTCCCCGTTCCAAAGCGCTGTGATTTAGAAAAAAATATTTTGCATTAATTCATTTATGTCTATGTCTATGTCTACAGATATGTGTTTATATGTGAATACACATGGGCAAAAGCATCAGCTTTTAATAGTGGGGAAAGGCTCTAATTGACTTTTTTCTTTGGTTTTGCAGCTTAGATTGGAAAAGTTCCAAGGCACTTATGGGGCTTTGCTGCCTTGAACAGGCTACCCTGCCATATGGCAGTTTTACTGTGGCAGATTAGTTGTAATTGATTTATATTAGATTATGATGATATTCTGGATAGTCCATTAACAAAGTGACCGAGCAGAGTTCTTGACTACTGGATGTGCTCCTATTTTAAAACCTATGATCTTAGTTTCTAGTTTTTGGTTTCAGTCTTTGTTTTTGTCTCCTCACTTCTTGGTTTATATATATATATAACTTTATGCCAGAGAAATTTTCATAAAATGGGCATATATTCTGAGTCTTTTTACTTGATGGCTGACAGAAGTTATGCTGGCTCTTCGGTATTCATTCCAGCATTCACTTGCAGCTAGTCCTCAGTTATCCATGTTGAAATAGTCGTCGAGAGTGCAAATCCACTGTGAATTAAGTAACTTAATTTCAACCAGTAGTTTAAAGTACTATCAGTATTTTTAACTGAGATGCTTAAGAAAAGCAAAATTAAAAGATTTCTGCTTTTTCTCTTAACTTTCCCCCCTTTCTTTACCTATCTCCTCGTAAGGATATTGATAAGTAAAAAAATGGCCAGAAAGCAAACAGCATAAAAATCATAATCCCTTAAATATTAAAAAAAGAGAATTCTATGGAAAAAAATGAAATCATTTATCTTATAATCAAATTTTATATTAAATTGTTAATGATTAGCTATTGACTGAGATGTAATTCCATAATAATTTGCAAACCTAATAGGTGACTTTTTGAAAACAAGGCAATTAAAACCATCTTATGGTTAGGTTTTCATAGAAGTGTTCATGTGAGCCAGTGTGGCTTTAAAAATACCCACCCTAGATGAACACGCCTCCTTTCAATTCTAGCAAAACAGCATTACCTCCCCGGCTTCCCTCCCACCCTCCCTACAGCTTCCTGGGCCTGTTGCCCTCAGGGGAATCCACCTCCTGCTCCTGCAGAGCTTCTCCAAAGCACCTCATTCTGTGAGCCAGTAGTCTGTACCAATTCAGTCAAAATAAAAGAACGTCCATATAAGCAAATAAAATGTGGGTTTAATACAAAGTTCCTGATTTATTGAAAAACACTGGCTAAAGGTACTTCATTTCTTTTACTGCTGTAATAAAGTGATTTTACAGTTAGTAGCATATAACTTACAGGAGCGACAAATTTGGTGCTTAAAAAATATTTAGGTTAAAAAAAATCTGTCACTTCTACTAAGTCATTTTTAGAGTGTAATCATTTTAATTCTTCCCTCTCTCCAATTTTATAACCAGGAGACAACCTTGCCAAGGAAAATCCCTAACCTCCTGTAAAGAACCTCTTTGCTTCTCAATGTTATGACCCTCAACCAATGATTACTTTGAAGTTATGTTTGACCTAGAAATTAGGAAACACTTTGGTTCTTTCTCTTGATGCCCTTTAGTATGTATAATAAATAAATATCAACAATTCTAAACAGCTTGAATATACAAGTTTCACATAAAACCTCTGATTTTTAGAAGAGATCAAGTGTTTGAGCTGCTTAGTGCTTTTGATTTGCTGAGGAGAATTTAAGTGTCCAGTCACAACGCTACAATCAAAGAAAATTTGCAAGTGCCAACAGATTTAAGCTGAGGGAAAAACTGGTCTGGATTAAGATAATTTTGGATATACATAGTAAAAAATTTCAACATTAATTAAAAAAGCATTGTTTTTGCATTGTCTCTAGAAGTTGTTATGAGAATAAGTGATAAGAAAAATTCTTCAGCCACTGTTGATTTTTATCCACAGAATTTTTACCAATTTGCTTATTTATTTAGAGAAAGGTCTGTTGTCTTGCAAGGCATTTTCAGTGTTCACATCCAACTTTATAATTGATTTAAAAGAATCAAAAGTTTCCAAAAATGGGCCTTGAAGGGAAAAATTACAGTGGTGCTCAAAATGAGGTGTGTATCATAAATATATAAGGAACTTTATAAAATAGCAGATACCCAAACTTTTACAGTCAGAATTTCATGGAATAGCTTTGGAGATCTTCATATTTTTTGAAAGCTCTATACAAGATTTCGATATGCACTCAAGAGTCAGGAGCATCTGTCACAAATATATATTCTAGATAATGCTGTGTGCAAAAGAGACTTTTTTAGTTGCTCTTAGCTATCTGTTCTCCTTAGATCCATTTGTTTACCTCCCCATCCTTCTCCCATTGTCCCCTAGAAGATGTTCTCTCTCCTAGTACTTACCATCCCCTAAGTTAGCCTGTTGGGTAATTGTCTCTCTTCCCCAACCGAAGGGGGTGGGAACCTTGTCTGCCTTGCTTCTTCTTTTATTACTAGTGATTAGCATAGTATTTAGTCCATAAAGGTAATTGATCAATATCTACTGAAACAATGGAAACAATGTAGAACTTTACTTATAGCTCTTTTGTATTACAAAAAAAAAAGTCCTTTGTAAAATTAGCATACTAAAATAGTGATCTATTGACAGGGATGAAGGGGAGATCATTGCAGGTGCTTTCCAGTGTGGGACCCCCTCCCCGCACTTGGCCTCTTTGCCTTCAATCCTGAGGGATACTGCAGGTCAGTTAAGAAATGAAGACTGTACAGATATGTGGAAACTCTGCTTTTGGTCTTTATTCTCACAGTTATGCAGGGAATCTTTTTACTCTATGTGAGAAAGCTGAGGTGTTTGTAGTAATAAAAGCATAGTAATAAAAATGTTCTTTGAAAAGTTATATAGTCAACTGGTAGTTGCTTTTTAGGTACATTTTTCACAAATTTGGGAAATTGGTTAACTTGCATTTGATGTGAACCATAGTAAAATAATCTCAGTCAGCTGATTTCTTTTCTGATAACCATCATATGGACAGGAAATTAAAGGCTATTCAGCATGATATTTACCAAATTAAATAGTATTTTTTGAATGGGAGAAGTAAACCTTATGATTTTCTAACACTTTTTTCTATGGCATGGTTATTAGTGATGATCTTGAGAAGGCTAGCATGGCAATGTTTAAATGGTTTTTATATTATACAATGGATCCTTCCTTCTACCAAAGTGGAGACATAGGTCCAAATAATTACCATGCTTTTTTCAAGGTCACACAACTATTTAGTAGCAGATCATGGAATATAAACTGGGTCTCTAACTGACTTTAAAGTCTTCTTTCCATCACATTACTATTCTTTATGTTTTTTCCTTCTGGGTCATTCAGGATCAAGGGTTACATTTATCATTCCTTTCCTTAATGAACAATGCTCTTACCTCAGTGTTAAAAATTGTTTTGGCTCCAGAGAAAATAAATTCTTTCAAGGATAGAAATATGGAAATCTGATCCAAATTTGCAAAGGAAAGATGAGTCATTTGACATCTAATGCATCGTTTTCCTAATTAGACATTTTCAATTTTAAATGCTCTTGAATATCGGGTCCTGAAGTTAACACATCTCATTTCAAGTGCCAGCCCCCCAAACCCTATACTTCTTGACAGTGTGGTCTTGGATAATCGCTTTAGTTTCTCTGGTATAATGTTTCCTCATTTATAAAATAGTGATTAAAACTGATTTGAAGACTATGGTAATGCATGTTGAACTGCCTCTGTAAACTATGCTGTAAAAAAATGTTAAATGCAGATGTGAAAAAGTATAGGTTTCTACTTCTCTAGCTTAATTTATAAGAATGGAAGGTGTCAAAAAAACTGATTGTCTTCTATTCTCCCTATGACCTGCTGAGACTCTCCCAATCTATAAATGCTGGAGCCAGGGATAGCTAAAATAATGCACTTCCTAATGGTCCTGATTCCTAAGGAGAATTACCTGGGCAGGTTGGGACCAGGGCTTTGTCATTTACTCTTGTAGTCTGTGGTTTCTTAAGAATGGTACAGATCTTTCTGCTTTCATAAACTCTGAGATAAGTGCCTTAGAATTAGAAGGCACCTTAGAGACACTGACCACTCGATTTCTAAGCCTCGTCCCTATAATTTGTAATTCTGTAGCTGTGGAATGAGGCCTGGGAACCTATATAAACTTGCCCCTCTAGCAGGTCAAGGTGATTCTAGTGACTATCAGATAGATGTACAAAGCACTGCTTTAGAAAATATGGGCTTCTTCAAACACATGATCACATTATCCAAATCTCCTCCTCCAAGGAGGATGCCCCTCTCCTCCATCCTCAGTTTTGATCCCCTGAGTGTTTTACTCAGAAGGAACCAAAGATAATGCATGTGCTTTTTCTCTTTTCTGGCCGATCTTCATAATCATGCAATATGTATTCTAGAACAATAGAAACCTTTTGACCATAAATGTAAAACTCTCATTTTAGTGTTGTTATCAGAAACCATAAAATCTTAAATTTGGTATCATGTTGTTAGCTAATATAATAATGGTGAAATGTCTAATTTGTTTTATCTGAGGTTAATATTAAGTTGACAAAATTTAAGATATTGAGATTGAAGTTAAAGTTCTGATTGATATATGAAAGGCAGTTTCATTGCCAGAAAACTTAAAAAGGACATGTGAAGGTGTTCTATTTTCTCTTATTTACTTTTTACTGTCCTTCAGTACTGGAGAAAATAGGTGCTTCTACCTTTAAAAAACTGTTACTTTCATTTTTCCCAGTAGGTCTTGTTTTTTAGACTGTAAAATCTTTGAGGGCAGATATTTAAAAAAAAAAAAAATTTTTTTTTTAAATGTTACTCCCTTCTGACTCTCAATGTGGTGCATTGCACAATGAAGGTAATGGACAAAACTGTGTCCCTTATTCCAAACCATTTCAATAATGTGATAATGTCTCTACTTAGTTTTAAGATAAATGAAGTTTAGGCAAAGCCTATACAACCAGCAGAATATTTAACGCTAGCATTCTTGAAGCACAGTGGTTAGGAAACAACCATTATAAGTAAGGACAAAATCCTTAAATTGTTGGAAGAACTTATTGCAGTTCTTTTTCTCAGTTCATTGACTCCATTGTTTTTGGAAATAAAAGAATGTTTAACACTTTGGTTGGTAAAAGCCATTATAAGCTTGTTAGAAAGAATCTACAACATTGTTTTTCTATGACTTGAAGATATGTAGTGGATCATGTTACAAAAATCATGACTGCATGCTTTGTGGGTTTTTTTTGTTTGTTTGTTTATTTGCTTTGTTTTTGTTTTCTTTTTTTGTAGAATGGTAGCCAGAACTTTGCCAGGCCTGTAATGTAAAATTCAGCCCATTGTTCTCCATATTGGATATCATGATTACGTTAGTCTCATTCTGTTTCAAAGCTGCTTTTATTACATTGCTTAAATCCAGGCACTGCAATGTTGGTGAGTCACTTGAACTCCTAATTGAGCATCAAATAGTATGGTAGGAAACAACAGCTGTAAGCTCAGTTATTACTGAGATAATCTTTTGAAAGTGGGTGATTATGGTAGTAATTGTTTTCTTGACAGTGATCTTTCTCATAGGTAGCTGCTTTTACCTTTATTTGACTAATGTAAATTTTATTTTCTGCTTCATGGTTTTCAGGGGAGTTGGGCAACCATGTAATGTATGCCCAGATCTCTGAACTGTGTGGAGTTTGAAAGAAAAGGGCAATACTTGTCCAGGGAGAATTGGCACCTTATCTACTTTTCCATTTCTTTCTTCCTGTTGGAATCATTTCATCTCCTTATGCCTGCATTCATTCATGTATCTTCCACTTACGTGGCAGTTATATTACACAACTCTGCATCTGCTAATGTAACTATATCTAAACAAGATTTTGTCAACAGGATCACTGTAGATCACAGGTGCATGTGTTACCTCAGAGAAAGTAAATTCTGTAGTATGCAATTTTAAATCTTTCTTTTTACTTTACCCTTAATATCAATTAGCTTTTATTTTCCTCTTTAATCAATAAGTATTTATTGAGCTCATGCTATGGATAGAATAGTAATCTCAGCCAATGGCATCAATCTAGTCTTAGGAAGGTAAATGAGTTTCTAGTTAGTGCCTCGATAAGACCCACAGAGCAGTTTCTCTACTGGGTTCAATTCTGTTTAAGCCAAACTTCAGTGTCCATCTTAAGTACAGTAACAAAAACAGAAATCCAACAGAAACTAGCTCAAACATAAAACAACAGCAACTCATTAGCTCAAATCATGGGAAAAATCCCAGTTTGAATCTGACTTTAAAGTTAATTCTATGGGGCTGAGTGAATGAACATTTGTCAATATTGTGTATATGCTATAAAATAACTTGCATTCTCTATTAGGTACAGGATCCATTGAGGTAAGCATCTTAATATGGTTGTTCAGATCAGTAACAGAGTCCAGCAATAATCAACATCTCTATCCTCCTTACAATGCGAAAACTTTAGTCATTTAACACTAAAGATACCTCTTATTTTACATGATCTTGCTTTATAATACTTTAGGATTTTATTATTGTGTTAGATATTATTTAGATGTTTTCTTGTGTTTACCTTTTTATATACCTGGGTTCTTTGCTCACTATTGCTCCCATTCTTTTAATTTCTTCTTCCTGAAATAAATTAGTAGTTCCTTTAGCAATGTTTTCTCAGTAGTAAATTCTCAGCCATTCTAACCTGAAAAAAGAAGTCTTTATTTGGCTTTCACTCTTGAATGATAAAGAGGCTATTAAAGTCTATGCTGTTAATTTCTCATAAACATTTGAAGATACTTCTTTTTTAAATGGCTTTTCTCATTATTGGAGAGTCTGTCAAATTGTTATTCCTTTGGAGGTCATCTGTCTTTTCTTTTTGGTAACTTCTTAAGATCTGCTCTTTGACTTAGTTCTGCAGTTTTAAAAGATTTGACTATGTGTGGCTTTAATTTTTTTCTTGATTTACATTTCTCAAATATGATAATTCATTCCATTCATCAATTCTGGAAAAAATTTGTCCTTTTATTTTCAAAATTTCCCTTATCTCACTATTCTCTTCCTCTGTAACACATATTAGAGATATTAACTTTTCATTCTGCCTTCCATTTATCTAAAATATACCTATGTATCTATCCATTAATTCTAAATATTTTCCTCATATTTTAAAAGATAGTTTTGTGTACAGCAATGCATGCATATGTGAGATGTCCTTAGACCAGCACCTGGCATATAGTAATCACTCAATAAATAGTGACTATTATCACAGTCATTACCAGCAGATCTTGGGGGCCTAATCTGATTTTATTGTTGGTCTGATTTATTTATATATTTTCTAATTTTGCATTGTGATTTTATCCTAAGGGGACCTCATCTGTGGATAAACTAGGTGGTCTGATTTGGAAATGCATCTTTCCAAAATAGGTTTTATATTTGCTTTTGTTAGCTGTTCTAGAATTATTACCCAGCATGGACTATTTTTCATTACAATTTATTAGAGGGATTTGGGGTTCCCTGAGATGGAATAATATAAATTCTGGCATCAAACCCTGATGAATTCTCAGGGAATGTGTTTTTCTTGCCTAAAGCTCTGAATACTTACCTAGTGACTTCATATATTCGTAACTATAGTGCATAGAAGGACCTGGCTTCATGAAGTGATCTCAGTTCCAACTTCCAGGGCTCAGAACAGAGAGACCGACAGCCTGCCTGCAAGCAGTGGCAGCGTCAGTCCAGAGGTCACTGCATTTTGTTTTGTTTTGTTTTGTTTTTTGAGAATAAGAATAAAAAGGTCAGGTGTACGTTTTAGAAAGATCACCATTATAACCACCTATGATGGAGTGTAGGCCTGGAAGATGTCAGTTAAGACACTAAAGCAATAATTTTGGTGCTTTAGTTTCCTAGCTGCTAAAGCAAGCAGCAGTGCAATAGTCTGGCTTAAACAATGGGACTCTATTCACTCAGGGTTTTGGTGCTGGAAAAATATCCCAATCAAGGCATCATCAAGGCGATGCTTTCTTCAGTAGTGTTCTGGGGATGGCTGCTGGCAATCCTTGGCTCCTCTGTCACATGGCAAGGCAGATGGCAGCATCTCCTGGTCTCTTCTTTCTCTTTTTGGTTCCATTGATGTAACTTCTTCCTGTGGCTTTCTCTCTCTGGGTCTGGATTCATTCTGCTCATAAAGGACTCCAGCAATAGAATTAAGACCCATCCTGATTGGACTGGGCCACACACAACTTAACTGAAGTAGCCCCATCAAAAGGTCATACTGAAAATGGGTCCACAACCAGAGGAATGGATTAGATTTAAGAATATGTTTTTTCTGGGGGACATAAAGCTTCAAACGACCACACCTGGCAAAAGCTGAAGAGGCTCCTTGTAGCAGCAGAGATTGCAAAAAAGGAGAGGAAAACTAGTCTTTAAAGTCGCAGAAGCCTCAGGAGTTTGTTATAGATTTTGAGAATAAGAATATTGAGTAGTAAAATGTAGAATATATAGAGAAAAGGATCTGTAGACCTCTGATATTTAAGAGAGGACAAGGGTTAAGAGGATCCAGTCAAAGAGAATGAGAAGGGACTGTCAGAATGACAGGAGGGGAAACCAGGAAAGTGATTTAAGCGGCTTTATTTAAAAATGTAAGGCATTGCTGGTGAATTCTGACTTATGCTGACCATCTATTTGGCTAAGCAGGCCCGATTTAGATACTAGAAGAACTTCACTAACACAAAGATCCATCACCTGAGCTTTAGATGATTCACATGAAAATCTGGCCAGGATGAGAAAGTGGAGAAACCTTTTTTTTTTAAAGCTTTTCAGAAATGGATCTTTCTGATTGTCATTTTTCTTTCTGCCTGACTCATAATCCTACTTCTGGAATTGAGAAGGCGATAATCTCCTAAGAAGTCACTTGAACCTTATGGAATGGGCTGTGCTACTCAGTAAGCACCATACTGAATGTCTAGTTCTAATGTTTTAGTCTAGTTCTAATGTTTTTGCTGCTTGAGAATTGATGCACAACATTTCTGAATATATTTATTTTAAATGCCATGATCTTTCAACTCAACTTGTAATATGTTATCACAAGAAGTTGCTTTATGGGTGTGTGTGTGTGTGTATGTATGTAGATTTGGCTACTTAGCAAAGGAGCTAGACTCTATTTCTTCCAGAAATTTTGAGAGATGAAATGTCTTTTCTCTTAGAAAACTCTTCTTCTAGCCATTTTGTTGTATTTTAAACAGTAGAGAAAGCAATGTTAGTTCTTGCTCTCAACTGCAAACTACATAGGAAAAACACATTATTTAAGTCTACATCATATATGGATTAATACTTTGAACTGAATAGAGTGAGTACATGGCAATGTAGAGAAATTTCAGATTCAGGGATACTGACACATAAAGACAAAGCTCATAAGAGACTGATATATAAAACAAGATAGTAGTTTGTTTATTTGCAATGAGAAATATGTCCCGTCTGATGAACCAGAGATTCACCTTAGCCTTCCTATCATATTTTCTCTCTGTGAGCAAGCTACATGGGAAGACATATTATCAGAAGGATTCTTAGCAAGGTTGTGATAAAAATTAAGGGTCTAGTTATATTATGCTAATATTTAATTGTACTAACTTTTGAGAGTATGATTTGTCTAGCTTCACAACTAGGATATACCCACATGTCTGCTGAAGTACTCATGATGGTCTGTCAGGTACTGTCTCCTCTTGAGGTTTTTTTTTTGTGTGTGTGTGTGTGTGTGTGTATTTTCATTGCTGATTAGCTCAACTTTTAAATGGCTTTTTGAAAAATTGTATGCAATCTGTAATACTGTACATTTATATTTTCATTTATTCATGGTCTGTTTTCCCCACTAGAATTTAAGATCCATGTACTCTAGAAGAGGGATCAGCAACTCATTTCTGTAAAGGGCTATGTGATAAATATTAACCATGCCATCATTGTGTTAACGTTATTAATGCAAGCATATTCTGGGCCATATTTTACCAATCCACACTCTAGAACAGTGTCTGTCACTTTGTAGGAATTCAGAAAATGTGTGGGAAATAAATGAAATGTGCCAAGATGTTATTTCCATTACCATACACACCACCACCACCACCACCATTGATTACATTTGTTCAGGACTTACTCAGTATCTGGCGCTTTCCCAAGTGATCCATGTGCGTTTTCTCATGCAATTTATTGCAGCAACTCTTTAAAATCTACCAGTTAAGTTTTTTTTTTCAGTTGCAAGTGCCCAAAATTCCCAAATAACATTGACTTTATATAAGAAAGGTTATCTTAATGTATATGGCATTTAAGGTAAGCAACCCAAGGCTTTATGACAGCTCCAGAATTATGAGGCATCCAGTTTCACACCATTTTGTTGCTCCACTATCTTCAACTATGTATTTCCATCTCAAGGAACAGAGTGGCTGCTTATTCTCTAGCACTCACCTCTGATTCCAACCAGCATGAAGGAGGAAGGGGTGAAGAATGGTTCTCCCTCGCTCTCCATGGAAAATTCTTGAAATTCCACATACCTTTTCTGCTTACATACATTAGCCAGAACTATCTCACATGGCCACACTTACCTGCCGTGGAGGCTGGGTCACATTGCCTTTGTTTCAGACGAACGTGTGCTCAGTTGAAAGTCAGGGATACATGGTTAGGCGTAATTAATGGAAGAGATGAACTGTTTCTGACACTTTGGGAAGACCATTATTCCCATTTTTGAGAAGAGGAAGTACAAGCTTAGAGAGGTTAAGTAACTTGCCCAAGTGAAGAACTGAAGGAGCACTGATTCTAACCTGTGTACCAGCCAGGCCTCTCAGGATTCTAAGTGTCTTCCTATTTTGAAAGCCATTCTCTTTCATCAGGGAGACTTGACCTTTCCTGGTCATTTATGGGTTGCTTTTTAAAAATTTTATACTCTATTAGCAATCTCATTTCCTTCCTTTTTTAGTGTTTTAATATCATTTTTGTCCCTTAAGAACTGCATGTAATATGCACAAGTTATCTGAATTGAAACATTTAGTTTTGATGTAATTTTCCCATAGAAGTATAGCCTAATGGTAAATTTCTAAGGGTCCTGTAAATGAGGCCATGGCAGAGTAAAAAAGGCCAATGGGATGTGGTCCTGATCATGGGGCCTTGGGGCCACAGTGCCAGCTGTGTCACACATGGTGGTATTTGAAATAAAAAATAATAAAAAGTTCAGTGGTTAACATTCTCTATTTAGAAAAAAATTCACTAAATGTACTCAATAAGATGATATAATTTTATTATTAATTATGAAAAGAACAGTTTATACTCTAGGAGTTGTCTCCCCACTCTTACATAAAATCATCAGAAATTCAAAGTGCTCTTTCAAATTCTTATCCTTCTGTTTTCAGCATAAACTAAGCATCTGAAGATTTTTACAAAGGAAGCTAAAAGCCACTTTAGCTTATTTGGTTTTCATGTAGCTCTTAAAAGAGAGAATAATAGAGGAAGTAACCTGTTAGCAAGTTCAACAGTTAATAAATGTCCATTTATTTTGACAGCTATGCTGCAAAAATTCTTCACTTTGAATTCATTTTTACTTTTACTGAAATAGCATCATTTATATACTAATTTTCTTGCAAAAGCTTACGATTTTGTTAATGAAAACATGCTATAGGAGTTATTTCTACATAAACAGCAAGAGAGAGCCACTGAAAATCTGTAGTCCAGAACAGTAATTACTTCTCTTTATTGGTGTAGTGGTTGGTTAGACAGGGCTCCGCCATAGCTGTCTGTAATTTCAGAGGTGTGACCGTGTTCACGTACAGTGTGCCATACATGTGCTTGGCTAACAATATTCAATTTAAAGAAGTGATACCGAGCCAATTCTGAAAGTGGAGTCCAACTTTTGTAGTAGTGTTTTAATATTTCTACACTGAGCCTTTTGAAGGCAATAATGATTTCTTTTTTATGTTAAATCCTAGGTACTGAGTACAGAGCCAGGCCCATGGACATGGCAGAATAAATATAATTTGCTTGTGCATGGTATGAGCAAAATATTACTGATCTAGTATAAGATGATGTATACAAAACATATTTCTTGAGATTACTTACTAGATACATGTATGTAAAATATAGGCAAAAAAAATGAGGCTTTAGAAATACAAAATTTTTCATATTTATACAAAATTTTAATATTGAAACAAGGTAACATTAAAAAGGTCATTTATTCTATCAAATATGTGTAAATCTTAATATTGCTATTCTTGGTATTATGCAAACGTTTTGTGTTTTTTTAATTTATATATTTTTAACTCTGGTTGTTAACCAGAATTAACACTCTTTTATATTTAGCTGGAATGTCTGTTTAATTGGAGGTACCCTGCATTTTGAAATTCTGAGGACCATTTTAACCAAGGAACTGCTTGCTTCATTCTGATTAAGCCGCATTGCAGTTTACTCTTGCTCACAGAGTACCCTGCCCTCAGCCCTGTTTCCTTTCACCTCTTGGTCAAAGAACTGCATCATTTCATAGTGAGAAGAGTACATTAAAAAGCACAATAATAATAATAATAATAATAAATGTTAATCAAAAAACTGCATGTGTCTTTCTGATTGTGCCAGTGTTGTGGTATTCAATTATGCAATTTTCATTGGCATATTAATCATCTTTTCAACAAACAAGCCGGCGTTAATTAAAGCAAACCATGGATAAAGACATGTTGCCGGATCATCATTCTGTTTATCACACTGCACAGGCTGGCCGTTAAGTAAATTCCGGACTGTGAGATGAATTTCAATGTTGGCTTCCTTTTTTTGGTTGTTGTTGTTAGAGTTTGAATGCAACTCATCTAACAATAATAAGAACAAACTTCAGACTTCATGAGAGAAAGATGAATTTGTTTGCAATTAATGGTGAAGAAAGATAGAATAGCTATATGCTTCATGTAGAATTAGGCTATTTACAACCAAATAATTTTTGAAGATTTTTCTGTATTTTTCCTGAACTTTTTAAAGCCCAGAAGGGCAGGGGCTCAGTAGTGAATTTGTTTCCTTATATCTATCTGGCAAAAAATATTCTGTGGTCTAGAGTGAGTTAGTGTGGTCTGTATGCAAAATCAGTGGTTTATAAAAAAGAATGTATCGTGATGGGAAATATTTAAACACTTTGAATTTAAATACTTGGATTTTAATTAAAATAAAATATTTGTTGGAACTACAGTGCAAGCCATCATACTTTCAACTGCAAATGTCTTTTTTTTTTTTTTTTTTTTTTTTTTTTTTTTAAAGATTTTATTTATTTATTCATTTATCCCCCCCTTGCTGCCTGCGCTCGCCGGGCCAGCCAACCACGCCGTGCAGGCGGGCCCGCCCTCACCAGGAGGCCCCGGGAACCGAACCCGGGGCCCCCCATATGGTAAACGGGAGCCCCACTGATTGAGCCACAGCCGCCTCCCTACAAATGTCTTTAAACTCTTGTTATTTTATACTTGTTCTCAATCTTCTTTGTAATAGTTTTAACAGTAGCTCCAGTCTTTCAAACCTTGCAAAGACCAACAATAATCATTAGGGAATGGAGAAATCAATGAAACAGTGTTGAAACAAAGAAAATCAAATATACTTGCTATTTTACTGTGTACTTCTAAGGTCCATATTAGACAGTAATTTTAATTAATTTTAAAACGCTGTTCTCCTGAAATGCATCCATTGTTTGTACTTTTTTAAAAAATAGAAAATTTCCACATGCCAATCAGCTATAAGCCAATTACATATGTGTTTCTCCAACCTTAAAGATTTTTGACACTTTGTATTGAAATGCCATCCAAGGTAATTGCTGCCAGAATTCCAGATTGTCTCTAGTACTGCAAAAAATAGTATTGATCTTTCAAAACTATGGGAGACTGGGAAAAATCCTACTTTATACAAATTGTTTATACATTTGTTTTCCTTCTTAATTAAGAGTTGTGATATAAATTGCTTTTTGGAAAAATGATGCATAATGGAAAAATGGCCTTCCGCATAAGGGCTAGCAAGGTATCTGTCAAGTACAACAAAGGTAAAAGATATTTCAGTAACATCGAGTAAAGAAATACTGTGATATTTTCTTATTTACTTGTAGCTTTGTTTGGCTTAAGGCAGTAATTGTATTTCTTTAATAGAGATGTTGAAGAGTAAATGAAATGGTACATAGAAAATTTCTGGCATATGATAAGCCCTCATTAAATAATCTGATTAGCAATGATTATAATTATATGAAAAACATCTGTTATGAAATAATATAAACAGATATCAGTAAAAATTTATAAATTTTATAATTTAAAAATATAACCTATACTTATAACACTGCAAAGTAAAATATCATATACAAAGATGTAGTAACTAATGCTTTATATTTGCAATAGCTGGGGATGCTCATTGGATTTGCTTCCTAATTATTTGTAGTATTGTTTGTTTATTTTTGTAATTGACTCAGTTTTCTTAGACTCTGTGTGGACTTGAGACCTCGATCATTTCCCCTTTGTGAAAGTAACATTTATATAGAAGAAGGAATATGGTAGGAGTGAAATATGCTTAAATATATCTCACTTTGGAAATATTTAAAATCTAATTATTTTCCCTTATGGCCCTCATTGCAAATTACAATTTTGTTCTTTCAGAATATACATTGATCCTAAGACTTCTAGTTAGTAGTTTGACCTCAGATGAGGGTCCGAGCTTCTCTTTCTTTTCAGCACCCCCAAATTCAACTTGTAGATACAATCAACTGACTAAAGATGTAAATCTATCTAAAAATACCCTCACAGTAATAATCAGGCCATTGCTTGTTTGATCAAACAACTAGACACCATAACCTCGCCAAGTGGACACAGGAAATTAACCATCACAAAGTGTCATTTATTTCTATACTTTTTCCCTGGAAGAAAGACGATGATGAAGTAGTCCTCATTCTTTCACACTTTATTTCTTGAGATTTGGATAATCTTCTTACCTTATACTACTCAATATACACTGCAAGCTGTAAGAGAAGTATTTTCTTCTTTGCTCTATCCACAATGTCACCTGATGATAACATGCCAAGGTTGTAACAGACACACAGAGATTGTGATTGTACTTATCAGATTCTCCCACCTTGAACTCAGTTCAACTTGGCAGCTTCAGTAACTCTGACCCTGAAATGACATTTCAAACCATCACCATTTACTGTAAACCCTTAATGCTAGATATGCAGAGATAGATATGTAGATCTATCGATAGATAAGCAGATAGTCCTTCCATTGGTTTTTTCATATATTATGTTGTCTTCTAACTACCATGCTTCTCTCTCTCTTGATTTATAACAACCTATATGGAAGTTATTGTGCTTATTTTCCTCTATATTTTCTCCCATTTACATCCATGTAAAGTAACAAACATTTCAGTTATATCTATCTCTATCTCTATCTCTATCTCTATCTCTATCTCTATCTCTAT